>VDFB02193867.1:117389346-117455788 GCA_007258455.2 Sequoia sempervirens
AATATAATATATTATATATTATATAGTTTTGTAAGAGATTATATATTAAATTATAAATAATATTGTATATTCTAAACTAGATATATTAACATAAACTATAAACTACAAATGAGATATATTGCATATTTTAAATCATATGTTATAAAGTCTTGACATTTTTTAAAATGCTATGTAAACAAATCGGATATCCGATTCAAATCGGATATCCGATTTAAATCCGATATCCAATATTTCTAACACAAAATTCATTGCCTAGGGAATAGGCTTGGATTTTCTTTGGTATTTGGTTAGGAGATGCCAATCCTAAAAAGTCAACACAAAAAGCATATTTAACAGCTTACTTTGTTTTTCTGGACTTTGCCCATGTGGCTGACGACTTTATTTTTAGCCAAAATTGATAAAATGAAAAGGGTTTGTAGAGGAGATTCTTAGATTTTTGCAAATATAAATTATGTTTTATTTTGAGTTTAATAGATTATTATTATTTATTTTCTATTAGAATTATGACTAAAGTCCTGATTGATAGGCTGATTGTAAAACATTTATAACTTTCAAACGGTATCATATTTTTTGAATCCAAAACATGTGTCACAATCTATGCTTTGAATACTATAGAATAAAATAAAAAAATTTAATTTCATGAAATTTTGACCAAGTTAAGGTGGTCGACATACAAGTTTTATATTTTTAAAAAGTTGTAATAAAAAATTCATAACTAATTATTTACTTGGAAAAAATTACAAAATTATGTCACATTTGGACATGAGTCCTCTACTTACATATAAAATCTCATAAAAAATATTATTATTTTATTATGGTTAGGGTGGTCGGACACCTACTTCTTAATTTTTTCCTTAAATTTAAGTAATACTGCATTGAAATTTCAAATTTTCACCAAATAGATTTTTTTTTTAAAAAAAAAACCTAGTAGTTTAGAAACTACATTCAATTTCCCACATAATCTATTCTTACATGTTTTTTGAAATAATATAGATAACTTATTCAAATTTTTACGTCAAGTTGCCTAACTCTAATTGTTCTGAATTTTCATTGCCACTTAAGGGCCTGTTTGGCCCATCATGATCCTGCACATACCCTGGCAACAAAGTTATTGAGGAAGAACAGAGCCTTACTTGTCAAGCACATGTGGCTTGTTGTTCTCCTAAAAACTCTCCTCCTAGGTATAATATCATGGTATTGGATTGTCACAAAAAAGTGGTTCTTGATTTCCCTCACCTAGAAATACATCAAAACAAGACCACTGAGGATATGGATGCACAAGTGTCCATTTGATCCCCTTTGATCACTAGACCACATACATATCCTATAGGACATCTTCATAACCGTCTCATCCTTTTTCCACCTTCATTCAGTCTCACACAACACAGCCCTAACTTCTCCTTCACAATTAATGATCTCAAACATCATCTATCCCACAACATTCAAACTGTCATCTTGCAAAACACTCATGATTTGAATTTTTTAGATTTTCTATCCTCCTATAATGGAGAGAACAAAATCTCACAATCTACAAAGTCTTGCATAGATATGACATCTAAGAAATATGTATCTTTGACCCCAATCACACAACCACCTTCTCCTCTTCATCGAGAGAGTATCTTGTCAAGACTTCTCCACGATAACTTGATCACCCTCCATCCTAAAAATTGAAAGAAATGTTATGAAAAGACTTCATTTTGTGCATATCATAGAGGTCATCATCACACCACTAATAAATGAACTGCCTTGAGTTGTAAGATACATTTTAAGGAGTTTTGGTATGCTTCCCTATATGGGGGCATCTAATTCCTCTAATTACTATTTATTTTCACTCTAGCATGCATCTCATCAATCTTTTCAGCTCACCTTTGTCATGCACTAAGTGGGGGAAAGGGGTTTGGTAGCCTTGTCCTCATATGTCACTTGTGGTTGCCTCCTTTGGCTAGTCATTAAATTTTCATGAATACATAAGAGCAAGCTTGGTATGTGGATGGCATGCCTTAAGTTGGCTCGCATATGACATACTTATCTTCTTCATGATGTAGCTTATCAAAAAAATATGACTTAGCATAAGGCTTTCTGCATAAGCTCTCATGTCATCTTTCTCTTCTACTTTAAATAAATTGCTCACAGTGCGGGTGCTCACAATTGCTTTAAAGTGGGGGCATACATCAACACTCACATTTCATTGTGTGATTTTATTTTTCTTACGATTCCTTCTCTTGGAAGCATTATCTACAATGTTGCCTAGGATGAGACTGTTTGCATTTATCCTCTCTTCGAGACATTAAGCATGATGTTACCTAAGATGATACCTTGCACAAATTAAGAAAAATCCCTTTGAACAATCAGGCTGGTGCATGAAGTTGGGTTACACTTTTGTGGCCAACTTCAAAAAAAGATTGGAAATGACATAACACGAGCGTGTTATGATGTGCTCATGTTATTTCATTTTAAAAGCAAACAAAAAAGTGAAAGTTATTCATTTTCTCTTTTCTATTTTTCTGCTCTGCCTACGGCCAAGAACCCTCATTTTCGCGCTCGCGTTCTAGGAGGAGGCATCATCAACAATAGTTGCTTTTCGTTCTCAAAGATGGCACCATGATGATGAAGAGGTGTAGGAGGTAAGTATTGTTTGCTATTTGTTTTGAATTTCTTAGTTTCAAGTTGATTTTGTTTGTTTTAGGTTAGATTTGATTGTTTTCTTTTTTTAATTTGTAGGAGATGCAAATAATCCTAAAAGTCCTCAACAAGAAGAACAGGAAAATCCTCCTCAACAAAATCAACCTCCCCCACCAATCACTCAACACCCTCCTGGCACTCAACAAATTTTGAGGAGTGAAATTGAAAACAACAAAAAACAAATTGAGGATCTTATCAGTATGATGAGTGATCCAAATGCTTCAACCACAGAAAGAATGACACTAGCAAATTCAATGAAAGAGATGTTAAAAAATGTAGATTCAATAAACCAACAAATAATGGGATGGCAAGATAGGAGGTAGGCAACTAGGGCATATTATGTAGATAAACTATCATAGAAACAAGTAAAAGATTTAAAAATTACTGAAGGTGATTTGTGCTCTCTATTCACTGACTCTAGAAGAAATCAAAATATTAGCCTCAATGTGAAGAGGTTTCCTATTCATTGGTGCCACCACCAAGAGATTAGGAACCATTTTTATGATAGGTGGTACTTGGTCTTTGATTATCCACTGTGCAATAATTGTTAAGTCCCCCAATATTTTCTTAGGAAACTATACAGTGAGTTTGTATTGAACCAAATCCCAAATTATTTTGATATGAGGGAGTTCCATGGGAGAGGTTGAGGGTCAGCTCAAGATAGGCCTGGTACATAGACGGGTCGTGCATGGCAAGGGAGACGACCTCTCGCTAGGCCACCTCATGAGAACATTATTATGCCTGCTGTTGCGAAGGAGAGTGCTGATGTAGAGACATTGCAGGTGATCAACACTTTGACCTAGAGTACCATCCATTATATTAGCCCTATTTTACAATGCCATCCAAAGGAGTCTTCGGGTGGTGGTCTTCAAACCCATGTGTGTCAATCTTGCGGGTTGACTTGTTCATATGGCCCCACCGACACTTAGGAGGCTGCTACGCAGGATCCATATGTTACTACATGGGTTCTCTATGGTGCTACGTAGGATCCATATGCTGCTACATGGGATCCATATGTTGCTACGGGGATGGAGAGGATGACTGACATTTTGCGTCGTGCATATGGAATTGATAGTCGGGTAAAAGTCATCATGTTTATTGAATTTAATTTATTAAATTTTGATTCTGAAATGCATGATTAACTAATTTAGTTTTATTATTTTAATAAAATTGTAGGGTCACAGTGTTGAGACTGGATACACTAGTCCTCCACCTACTTATTTCTACAATACACCTATCAGTGGGGTATGTAACTAGTAAACAATTATAAATTTATTACATGTTAATAGCATTGTTTTACGAATGGTATTTTAATACATGTGATTTTGGATGTTGAACAAGCTAATATTAGTAGTTTCAAGCAAACACCTCCTAGTGCCAGTGGATTCACTCAAACATACACGGAGGTAATAGAATAAAGAGAACTTAACTAATGAATTCTACTTAATATATTTGTGTAGTTTATATTCATATTGTTGGTTATGTTGCATTACACATCATTCAAAATCAAAACATTACTTCAAATTCCATAACTAATAACTAGATGTTAATAGATGAAAAAATTTCAACTGTACACTATAGTTGTTTAGAAAGTCAACATAAGCAGCATGATGTAATTACTTCACATGCAGGCATGTGCTTGCAAAGGTGCACCACCATGAAAAAATATGGATGCTTGGAAAAAATCTATGAAACCATAATAGTAAGCAATAGCATAGACAAGGCAGTTAGTGATACAGAGCATCATATCAAAACACTCAATTATCAGGGTACATCTGATGTAGAGCATCCAACAAACACCATCAACATCATTTATTCAAGGGATTTCAATCCCAAATAGAATCAAGAGAAGATCAAATATAATTTCATCAGAAATCTACTTTTCATTCAACCAAAATCCACTAAAATTCTCTTAGCCATTCCATAGGCCATCATTCATCATTCCACTGATCAGTATTCCAATTGACTCATTCAAAGAAAAAACCATATTAAAGAAAAATTTTACTTAATCAATTAGATTCAATTCATTCTCAACCACAATAAAAACAACATAAACCTAATTATTGATAGTTGAACAATTCATCCTTTCATTTATTCAGCAAGGCAACAAATCAACTAAACCATAGCTCACTATTATCAGTCCATTATCAAGCACTGTACTCACCATATTTTGACTGCAATAGTCTATTTACAGGTTACAAACTCCTACTACAATAGAATGTTGATTATCATCTTGTGGTTAATCACCAATTTTCTCAAAAGGCCTCATAACAGTCACCCATCCAACCATCAAGGTCACCAAAACTATCTTATACACCTTAACCAAATTTAGTAACATCAATCATATCATTAGTTTTATAGTAACCAAGCACTCAATCATATCAGAGAAGCTTTGAAAGGATAGAAGTTGGAAATGTTGAAGATAGGAGAGATTGCCACCCTAGGAGGTAGCTCCATTTCATAAGCATTTTGGCCAAACTTGTAGACCACCTTGCAAGGTCCTATCTTCTTCATCATGAGTTTGGTATACTTTCCTTTTGGAAGTCTCTCCTTCTTCAAGTGTGCCATCACCAAGTCTCCAATCTTGAATTGGACATTCCTCTTCTTTAAATTTGCCTTTTCCTTATACTTCTCAACATTCTTTTGAAGGTTTTCCTTCACTTGTTGATGAATATCCCTGATTGTAACAGCAAAGTCCTCACCTTGAGCACTTCTCCTAGCAACTCCTTGTAGATCTCTTATTTCATAGACCCATATAGGGTGCATGCCATAGACTACCTCAAAAGGGCTTCTACTAATGCTCCTATTCATGGAGTCATTATATGAAAATTCAGCCTGAGGTAAAATTAGATCCCAAGCTTGTCCATGCTCCTTGGTAAGGAATCTTAAGATGTTTCCCAATGATCTATTCACCACTTCAATTTTTCCATCCATTTGTGGATGGTATGGTGAACTAAAGGACAAAATTTTTTCTTGAGTTTCTTCCACAAGGTACTCCAAAAGTGACCAATGAATTTAGAATCCCTGTCAAAAACAATGCTTAAAGGCAATCCATGTATTTTTTAACAACCTACTTAAAGAAGAGACCTGCTATATGAGATGCATAATTGGTGCATTTGGAAGGAAGAAAATGTGCCATCTTACTAAATATATCAACTACCACAAAGATACTATCAAAACCTTTTTGGGTTCTAGGCAACCCCAAGACAAAGTCGATACTTACACACTCCTAAGGCCTATTGGGAATGGGTAGTGGCTGATAGAGTCTTACATTTGATGAAGTTCCCTTTTCTCTTTGACATATTGTGTAGCCTTCCACATACCTTCTCACATCCACTTGCAACTTTGGCCAATAGTAAAATCTCCTAACTTGGTCTAAGGTCTTGTCAAGGCCAAAGTGACCTCCAAGACTCCCACTATGTTTCTCCTTTATGATATTCTCCCTCATTGAGAATTTACATACACACAATTTGATTCCTTTGAAGAGAAAACCATTCTGCAATAAAATTTCATAGAATTCATCATGAAAAGAATTCAAATGCTACTCACAAACATTGTATACCTCCTTGAAATCTGAATCTTCATGATACATATCCTTCAATGCTTCAACCCCAATGCTTTGGTGTTGGATCTCTTGCACTACAAGTTCCATTCTACTGAGAGCATCTTCCACCTTATTTGCTTGGCCCTTCTTATGCTTTATTGTGAAAGTATAGGCTTGCAAAGACTCTACCCACTTCATGTGCCTATGACTGAGTTTGTCCTGTGCATTCAAAAAACTCAAGGCATGATTATCAGTATAAACATCAAATTCTTTAGGTAACAAGTAGTGCCTCCACTTTTTGAGGGCTTGGACCATAACATACAATTCCAAATCATAGGAAGAATACTTCCTCTTTGCTTCATTCAGCCTCTCATTGTAAAATGCAACTAGTCTGCCTTCTTGGCTCAAAAAAGCCCCTATTGCTTGATTGCTAGCATCACACTCAATGGTAAAAAATTTATCAAAATTAGGGAGCTCACAAGTATAGTCTATTGTGCTACTCTCATTTTCAGATATTCAAACCCTTTATCATCCTCATTGGTCTAAGAAAGCTTACCTTTGTTACCTCCTTTGATGGTGTCCAAGATTGGTGCACAAATTTGGCTAAAGTTCTTGATGAGATTTCTATAAAAGCTTTCAAGTCCATGGAAGTTTCTCACATCTCCCATGGATTTTGGTGTTGGCCAAGTAAGAATAGCACCCACCTTTGAAGGATCGATCTTCAATCTTCCCTTGGAGATGACAAAACCAAGGTAGACTAGTTCTTCCTTCATGAATTCACACTTTTCCATGTTGATCAATAGTTTCTCCTCTTGTAACCTCCTTAGTACCATGTCAAGGTGCTTCAAATTTTCTTCTTTAGACCTGCTAAACACAAGGATTTCATCTAAATAAACTACAACAAAATTTCCAATGAAAGGTCTCAACACGTCATTCATAAGGTGCATCAATGTACTAGGGGAATTTGATAACCCAAAGGGCATCACCAACCAATCATAGAGCCCTTCATTAGTCTTAAAAGTTGTATTCCATTCATCCCCCTCTCTGATCCTTATCTAATGGTACCCGCTCTTTAGATCAATCTTGGAAAAGTAAGATGCTCCTGATAAACAATCCATGAGGTCCTCCATTCTTGGCATCGAGAACCTATATCTGATTGTGATCCTATTAATGGATCTTGAATCAATACAAAGTGTTGAATTCCCATCCTTCCTTGTTGCTAGCATAGTAGGAACATCACATGCACTCAAACTCTTCCTCACTAGCCCTTTATCCATCAACTCTTGCACTTGTCTTGCAATATCCTCATTTTGAGTAGGTGTCATCTTGTATGTAGCCTTATTGGGCAATGTAGCCCCTAGATTCAGATCAATATGGTGGCTTATATCCCTAATTGGAGGTAGGGAACTAGGAAATTCATTCACTGTTATGTCCTTGCACCTTTCCAACAACTCTTGGACTTCCTTTGGTGCATCTTCCTTATTCTTTGTGGGAAGCTCTACTTCACTTTTTGGCTTCATAATCAAGAAGAATCCTCTTCTTCCTTCCTTCAACGTCTTCATGAACTCCTTCTCACCAACCATCAAAACACTAGGCCCTTCATTCTTTTCCTTATCTTCTTCTAGGAGAGGTGAAAGGTTGTAAGTCTTCCCATCCTTCAAAATGGAGTATGTGTTCTTCTCCCCATCATGCTTGGTCTTCCTATCAAACTGCCAAGGCCTACCAGAAATATATAGTTTAATACTTGTACTAATTTTTTTTCATTAGATCTCATACATTATAAGTCATGACATGGATCTCACTATTGTAACTTTTTTGTGATTGAATAATTTGTTGTTTTATTTTCAGATGTTTGTTGTGGAAACACCTCCAAATGTTACAAGGGAAATGGATATCATTGTTTTATCCACTATACAATCCTCCATGGTTTTGATAGATAAGGTATGAGGCAAATTACTAAATTTCAATTTACATTTGTTGTTATAGATGTTAGTTCTAGTGAAAAATCAAACCATTATTGATTTGTAGTTTAATTCCTATTTGGATGGTTTATACAGGGCTTGAGTATGCCTAAGCATCGACATGCAAATATTTCCATCATGGAGAGTGATCATGAGATGTCCATAAGTGATTATTTTGTTATAATATCATTTCTTATAATGTAATTTCTATAGATTAATGTCTACTTCTTTTTGTAATAGTTAAAACTTCACCAGGAGTTAAACTGTAGGAGGAGAAACAAGAGCACTCCTCGAGCATAGTAAAAATGAGTGATGGACTTATTTCCATCAGATCACCAAACAAAAGGAAAGAATTTATTTCCAGAGCATGGAGAGAAATGAATTTTGATTCCAAAGCCCTTTGTTGTATGCCTAGACATGGAAATTTTGTACATATCTTGTATGGGATATATTTGACATTGTATACCTATAAGGCATTCGAGTGTAAGCCTATATGACTATTTTGTAACTATATTTTATACTTATATCAACATATATTGATGTATGTGTACATGGATACTTGGTTAATACAAATCTTTTTTATCGATAGTGTCCATATTTGCTCTTTTTGACAATGTCAAAAGCATGGCTGCATACGAATTAGGCAAAAGAATTTTCCTTTTAGATTAGCAATGCATGGAAGTTTCAAAAAGTATCCTTGATATTACCAAAAGATATGTGTTTATACCATAGCAGCAAAAAATCATATTTAAAAAAAAAATGTAAAAAAAAGTAGAACACGAGATAATTTAAAAAAAATAAAAATTTAAAGGCATTTCCATAGAATAGAGATATAGAGAGAAAATAAAATAAAGAGTTTAACTAATAAATTGTAAAAAATAGATTTTTGTAGTTTATATTCATATCATTGATTACATTGCATTGCACATATTTCAAACTCAAAGCATTGCTTCACATTGCATAACTAATAACTAGATGCTGATAGATGATAAAATTTCAATTACAATATAGTTTTTACAAAGTCAACCTAAGCAGTTATGCAATTACTTCAAATTGCATAACTAATAACTAGGAGCAACTCCCAATTGCATTTGCTTGTCATGGAATTCTATGAGACCACATTTCTTTCAGGCATTTTTTCAAACAATTCATTGTCTTGTCTAGTCTACCACATTTTTGATACATGTCTACCAAAGCATTTTTTCAAATAGTTCACTGCCTTGTTGCTATGGCTGAAAGCCTAAAACAAGTGCTTTTGAACAAGCTATGGATGCTTAGAAAAAATCTATCAAAAGCATAATAGTAAGCAATATCATAGACAAGGCAGTGAAATCTTTGAAAAAATAGAAATGAGGTCTCATGGTAATGGAATGCCATGACAATGAAATGCTTTTGATTGTCATAGCATTCCATCACCATGAGACCTCATTTCTTTGAGGAATTTTTTCAAAGAGTTCACAACATTTTCTATGCTAACACATTTTTCATGCATGTCTATCAGAGAATTTTATCAAATAGTTCATTGCCTTGCTGGTATGGCTAAAAGCCTAAAACAGGTCCTTTCAAACAAGCTATGGATTTTCATGGCATTGCATCACCATGAGACCACATTTATTTGAGGCATTTTTTCAAACAGTTTGTTGCCTTGTCTATGTGGCAACATTTTTCATGCATGAACTTACCAAAACATTTTATGAAATAGTTCACCTCCTTGCTGTTATGCCTAAAAGCCTAAAATAGGTGCTTCCAAACAAGCTATGGATGCTTGGAAAAAATCTATCAAAGCATAATAATAATCAATAGCACAGACAAGGCAAAAAACTGTTTGAAAAAAATCCTCAAAGAAATGTGGTCTCAATGGTGGTGGAATGCCATGACAATCCATAGAATATTCTTGTCATGGCATTCATCATGCTATTCCATCACCATGAGACCACATTTCTTTAAGGAATTTTTTCAAACAGTTCACTACCTTGTCTATGCTACCACATTTTTCATACATGTTTACCAAAGCATTTTATCAAAAATTTCACCTCCTTGTTGCTATGGCTAAAAGCCTAAAATAGGTGCTTCCAAACAAGCTATGGATGCTTGGAAAAAATCTATCTAACAATAATAATAAGCAATAGCATAGAAAAGGAAATGAAATGTTTGAATTAAAGCCTCAAAAAAATTTGGTCTCAATGGTGGTGGAATGCCATGACAATCCATAGAAATTTGCTTGTCATGGCATTCGCCATGTTATTCCATCACCATGAGACCACATTTCTTTGAGGCATTTTTTGAAACAGTTCACTTCCTTGTCTATGCTACCAGATTTTTCATATGTGTTTACCAAAGCATTTTATCAAACAGTTCACCTCCTTGCTGCTATGGCTAAAAGCCTAAACTAGGTGCTTCCAAACAAGCTATGGATTCTTGGAAAAAATCTATCAAAGCATAATAATAAGCAACATTATAGACAAGGCATCAAACTATTTGAATAAAAGCCTCAAAGAAATGTGTTCTCAATGATGGTGGAATTCCATGACAATCCATAGCAATTTTCTTGTCATGGAATTCATCATGGCATTCCATCACCATGTGACAACATTTCTTTGAGGCACTTTTTCAAATAGTTTGTTGCCTTGTCTATGCTACCACATTTTTCATACATGTTTACCAAAGAATTTTATCAAATAGTTCACCTCCTTGCTTCTATGGCTAAAAGCCTAAAATAGGTGCTTCCAAACAAGCTATGGATGCTTGGAAAAAATCTATTAAAGCATAATAATAAGCAATAGCATATACAAGGCAATGAACTATTTGAATAAAAGCATCAAAGAAATGTGGTCTCAATGTTGGTGGAATGCCATGACAATCCATAGAAATTTTCTTTCCATGGCATTCGTCATGCCATTCCATCACCATGAGACCACATTTCTTTGAGGCATTTTCTCAAACAGTTCGTTGCATTGTCTATGCTACCACATTTTTCATACATGTTTACCAAAGCATTTTATCAAACAATTTAGCTCCTTGTTGCTATGGATAAAAGGCTAAAATAGGTGCTTCCAAACTGTAAATTTTAATGATCAGATAAATGCACAGAAAATTAATTCAAATCAGATGCAAAGACACAATAGATACCTGGGAAAACTCTCCTCTTGAGGGAGAAAAACACAACAACAATATATCACTTATATATTGAATTTTCATAAAATTATCTTCTTACAAGAGGTTGATATGCAGGCCCTACAATATGCACCAAAGAGTGATGCAACACATAACTCAAATGCTGATAGAACTTAGCCTTAACAAAATGCTCTCTTATACAATTCGCTTTCCCTTCTAGATAACTCGCACTTAGTCTACAATGAATATGTCAAACTTTACTTTTAAAATTTGATGATTGATAATGAGAATGACATCTATTCTATATACAAGGAGGAGAGGACGTGACTTTTCCTAGCACCATGTCAGCCAACAACAAGAAGACGTCCCTCTTGAAGATCGCGCCACTTGAACAAGGTTGGCCTTGTTAAGAAAAATGTGCCTCTTCATTTAATATTTATTTTTTAACAAATAGAGTTGTCTCTATAAAAATCATGCCCCTTGAGACTCAAATAAATTAAATAGAATAAGGATATTATTTAATTTATTATCAATAAGAAGATTGCTTCTAATGCTGCAAGTTAACATCAACACTCCCTCTCAGCTAGGGAGTAAGCTTCCAGCTACACAGGACATATCACCTCATCGTGATTTCTACCACTATGGCTACAACCATAAGTGAAAATAAAAAATATCACCTCATCGTGATATTAGATATCGCCTCAACATGATATCAACTGTAATGGCTACAACCATACTATGATGTGTACAAGTGTTCATCACTTGTGTGATGTTGTCACCTCAACATGAATTTCACCATGGCTCTCCCAAAGGGTGAAACAAAAGTACAATATATGTCATGGAGTCACACACATGAAATCCACCATGACTCAACTCAGAGGGTGGAAACAAGGGATTTCACCTCAAATCTCAAAGAGAAATGCATTAAAAAAGGGCTTGCACCTCAAATTCCTCTGTCTTAGAGGAAAATGCATTAACAAGGGATTTCACCTCGAACTTCTCTCACAGAGAAGAACTTATTAAAAAAGGCTCACTGATACTAAGACTCTTTCTCAGTCAAGGTTGGATTCTCAACCATATTAAGCTTATCTTGAAAGTACACAAACTTTATCCTAGAGAGAGGCTTGGTGAGAATGTCTGTCGTTTGCTCATCAGTGCTGGTATACCTCAACTGTATAGCCTTGTGTAGTACCATATCTCTAATATAGTGGTACTTGATTTCAACATGGTCGGTTCTATCATGGAACACTGGGTTGACAGAAAGCTTCACACAGCTATGATTATCACAGTGAATGATAGTAGGTTCCATTGATTGTCCAAACAATCCTACAAGGAGCTTACAAAGCCATACTACTTTTCGAGCTGCCATACAAGCTACAATATATTCTGCCTCTTTTGTACTTAATGATATAGATGACTACTTCCTACTACACTAGGATATCATAACATAACCCAAACTGAAGCAACAACCAGAGGTGCTCTTTTGATCTGTGACACACCCTTCCCAATTAGAATCAGTATAACCATGTAACTCCAAGTTTTCATTTGAAGTATACCTTAACCCATATCCAACTGTGCCACGCAAGTATCTCAGGATATGTTTAGCTGCAACAAGATGTATCTATCTCAGTTCAAACATAAACTAGCTAAGTACACTCATTGCATAACAAATATCAGGTCTAGTGTTAACTAGATACATCAATGGTCCAATTAGATGTTTGTATAATGTAGGATCCACCAAGTATGAACTAGTTGTAGCCTCCTTCAACTTATGTAGGTTGGTCTCCATGGGTGTAGACATGGATTTGCAATCCATCATACCAAATCTCTTAAGTATATCAATGGTGTACTTCCCTTGACTTAGAATCATCTCATCTGGTTTCTGCCAGACTTCTAGGCCAAGGAAGTAATGCATGAGCCCAAGATCCTTCATCTCAAATTCAGAAGTCAAATCCTTCTTACACTCAAGAATCAAGTGATCTTCTCCAGTAAGAATCAAATCATCAACATATAAGACAAAAATTAATGCTTCACCATTGATTACCTTGAAGTAGAGATTAGAGTCAGCACCATTCTTCAAGAAGCCCAAACTTGATAGGTAACGATCAATCCTTTCGTACCATGCACAAGGAGCCTGCTTAAGACCATACAAGGCCTTCTTCAGCTTGCAAACATGTGACTCCTTCCCATGAACCTCAAATCCATTAGATTTATCTATATAAAATTCTTCCTCAATCACTCCATTGAGAAAAGTTGTCTTCATGTCCATTTGGTGAATATTCCATCCTCTAGATGTAGCAATAGCAATGATAGTTCTGACAGAAGTATAACGAGCAACATGAGCAAATGTTTCTTCATAATCAACTCCCTCTTTCTGATAAAATCCATGAGCCACAAATCTTGCTTTGTACTTTTTAATGCTCCCATCTACAGCATGCTTGATCTTGAAGAGCCATTTAGAAGATACCGCAGACTTTCCCTCGGGTCTAAGAACAATGTCGCAAACATCATTCTTAAGAATTGACTGATACTCCTCTGCCATAGCATCTTTCCAAACCTAATGAATAGATGCTTCCTCAACACAGGTAGGCTCAGATTCTATAATCTGACTCATTAAGGAAACATAACTGGAGAACTTATGTGGCCTTTTACTTTCTTTAAATGTGCCTCTAGGAGCTACAAAACTTTTAGTCTCTTGTATAATACGTTTGGCCCATAGAGGTATCTTTCTTCCAATAACAATGTCAGTAAGCCCATCAATAGGTTCCAAGGGTTTAGCAGGATCAATATCTTATTTTGGTTATGAATTCTCCATCTAAATCTCAGGAGTATGGTCAACTTCCATATCCTAAGGAGACTCTTCATTATTGATCTCCATATGAATCCCCTTGGATCTCCTTAATGCAACATCTTCCTTGAATGTGACATCCCTACTGATCTCGATCAACTTTTGTCCTAGAATGTATATTCTATAGGATTTTGATGTCTCACTGTAGCCCACAAATATTCCCTTCTTTCCAAAAGGCTCCAACTTAGTTCTCTTTTCCTTTGGAACATGAACATAGACAGGACATCCAAAGATCCTCAAGTGATCGACTTCAGGCTTCTTCCCTGTACAGGCTTCTTCTGGTGTCATATTCTCCAAGACCTTATGGGGACTTCTATTCTATACATATACAGTCCTCCTCGAAGCTTCTTCCCATAAGAAGGTTTGCAGATCTTGATCATGGATCATGGCCTTTGCTGCTTCCACGATCGTCCTATTCTTTCTTTCTGTAATACTATTCTATTGAGGATTATAGGGAACACATAACTCCCTCTTAATCCTTGCATCAATACAAAAAATTTGAAAACTGCTAGAGGTGTATTGTCCACCATTATCATATTTGAGGACCTTAATTCTTCTACCAGAAATATTTTCTACCAAGGCTTTAAATTCGTTAAACCTATCTAATACTTCCTCAGAATCTTTAGTTTCCAAAAAATAAATCCAAGTCTTCCTAGAGTGGTCATCAATAAAAAGAACATAATACAAGAATCCACTCAAAGACAGAACAAACATAGGACCACATAAATCAGAATGAATAAGGTCTAAAATACACTTAGATCTATTTTCTCTACTATGAAAAGGGGCTTTTATATTCTTACCCAAAGTAAAACCCTTGCAAGTACCTTTGTGCTCCTGGTTGAACTTAGGAAGGCCCGACACCATCTTCTCCATGATAGGTAAGGCTTGGAAGTGTAGATGAGCCAATGTCTGATGCCAAAGATTGTATAGACTTGAAGAATCATGAACCAAAGCTTGTAGAGGATGTGTGCAGAATGTGTAAAGGATTTCATGTCTAACTCCAATTACTTGAGCATCCTTGAAGCTATAGTTCTCCATCCACACTAGAATTTTTCCTTTGGAGAAGGAAACTTGATATCCTTTATCTTCCAAGGCTGAAATAGAAATAAGATTGTGCTTGATTCCAGGAACATAAAGAACATTACTCAACTAAAGTGTGATTCTAGAATCCAAATGAAGTGTATAGGTCCCAATTCCTTTCATAGAGTAGCTAACATCATCTCCAATGATGATTTGTTCAGAAGACTCCTCCATCAAACTTGATAAGTGCTCCTTAAAACCAATGATGTGTCATGAAGCACCATTGTCAATTAGCTAGGTGTTGGTGTCAAAAGGTGCACTGCTTGATAATTCTGAGTAGAAAAAATATTCACTTGAATCCTTTTGGGGAGAAGCATCATCAACATCAGCTACGGTGGCTTGTTGCTTAGTTCTAGTTGGACAATGATTAGCGAAGTGCCCAAACTTATCACACCTAAAGCATTGAATCTTGGACATGTCTCTCTTCTTCTTGAATGGAGGTGCATCATCATTTCCCTTATCTTGATTCCTCTTGAAGAATCCTTTCCTTCCATATTTTCCTTCCTTATTTGAAGCATGGGAGGTGAGAACATGAATGTCTTCATTCTTTGAACTTTGACTAATGCCTCTTGCCAAAAAAATTGATTCTTCTTGAATGCAATCTAATCTTAGGTGATCAAACTTAGGCAATTTTGATCTTGCAATGATTCCCTAAATGTAAGATTCCTAAAACAAAGGTAGACCATTGAGAGCAAGCATAGTCAAGTCTTTGTCATCAACCATATGTCCTATTGTCAAGAGCTGATCTCTCAAATCTAAAATCCTCATAAAATATGCAATCACTGATTCACCTTTCACCATCTTCACATGATGTAATTGTCGCTTCAGTGCAAGTGCCTGATTGGTCTTGTTGATTTTGTACATCTCTTCCAATGTTTTGAACATGTCTCTTGTTGTCTTCAACTTAGAGATGATAGGAACAATATGATACTTGATGAAATTAACCAATATCTTCATTTCTTTAAGATCTTTCTTCACCCACTACAACTTCTCTTCTTCCTCCTCAAGTTCAGGAATGCTAGACTCCACGAACTCACCCAAGTCATTTTCATGCAAGGTAAGCATGATCCTAAATCTCGATGATGTGAAGCTAGATGCTTCCTTGAGTCTATCCTCAATTTTCAAACGATTCACCATCTTGAATAATGTAGAGAAATCAACAAAGAAGTATGAAGGAGAGAATAAGGTATCGCTAATTAGGAATAAATTTGATCACGATCCTTTCAAACCCGCTCTGATACCATGTAAATTTTAATGATTGGATAAATGCACAAAAAATTAATTCAAATTAGATGTAAAGACACATCAGATACCCTGGGAAAACCCTCATCTTGAGGGAGAAAAACCCAGCAACAATATATCACTTATATATTGAATTGTCACAAAATGATCTTCTTACAAGAGGCCAATATGCAGGCCCTACAATATGATCCAAAGAGTGATGTAGCATAGAACTCAAATGCTAATAGAACTCAGCCTTAACAAAATTCTCTCTTAAACAATTCACTTTCCCTTCTAGATAACTCGCACTTAGTCTACAATGAATATATCGAACTTTACTTTTAAAACTTGATGATTGATAATGAGAATGACATCTATTATATATACAAGGAGGATAGGATGTGACTTTTCCCAACACCATGTTAGCCAATAGCAAGAAGACATCCCTCTTGAAAATTGCACCACTTGAACAAGGTCGGCCTTGTTAAGAAAAGTGTGCCTCTTCATTTAATATTTATTTTCTTAACAAATAGAGGTGTCTCTACAAAACTCGTGCCCCTTGAAACTCAAATAAATTAAATAGCATAAAGATTTTATTTAATTTATTATCAATAAGAAGATCGTTGGAAGATTGCTTCTGACGCTGCAAGTTAACATCAACACAAACAAGTTATGGATGCTTGGAAAAAATATATCAAAGCATAATAATAAGAAATAGCATAGACAAGGTAGCAAACTGTTTGAATAAAATCCCCAAAGAAATGTGGTCTCAATGGTGGTGGAATGCCATTACAATCCATAGCAATTTTATTGTCATGGAATTAATCATGCCATTCCATCACCATGAGACCACATTTCTTTGAGGCATTTTTTCAAATAGTTCACTACCTTGTCTATGCTACCACATTTTACATGCATGTCTACCAAAGCATTTTATCAAACAATTCACTGCATTACTGCTATGGCTAAAAGCCTAAGAAAGGTACTTTTGAACAAGCTATGGATGCTTGGAAAAAATCTATCAAAGCATAATAGTAAGCAACAAGCTATGGTCTCATGGTTTTTTTTCATGTGAAAATTAGTGTGATTTTATTCACATTTTTTTGTAGGTTATAAACATTTTTTTTTTGCCAATTTTGTTTTTTTAAATGACAATCAAGTTTATGTTGGTTTTGTTGTTTATATGATGATATGTGATATTCTAATCCTAATTCATGCTTATAGGTTGCATAAATATATATTTTGTTTTTACATGTTTTTTGTACCAATGAACCCAAAACGAAATGAACCCCCCTCCAAAAAATTTTGGCCAAATCGACAAACCGAACCCCCAAACCTAAACCTCAAAACCTATTCCAACACTCTTCATTTTTCCTATACAAACTTAATTGACCACCAAATTTTGTTTCCCCTTGACTTTACCCACGTTTACTCCCTCAAACCTCTTTTTTTCATTTAAAACCCCTATTTTCCCAACTAGGGCATGTCATGTCATAACATACTTTTGACCTCCCCTATCCTTGTAGACATTTTGAACACATCAAGCTCCATAATATCAGCCTATTTCCAACCTATTCTAACCTATTTTCATGCAATTTCTTCTTTTCACCTCTTCTAGCCTTGCTTTTAAGGGGCCTCAATTTTGAATTTTCAATAGGGGTAGTGTTAGTAATCTCTTCCAATGCCCTTACTAATGCTATTTTCTTATTCCTACTCCTTATCCTACTTACATCAGGTCCATATCACTAAGACACAACCTGAACAATAGGTGGAATGACCTATTTCAACATACTACACTCAAACCCTTAAGGGATCAATCCGGTTAAATGTAGCTCAGAGCGATTCTGAGTGTTTGGGTGAGAAAGAGGACCATGCCTAGCATGAACATGCCTATTTGAATGCGTTGGAATAGTCCGCTTGGTCACACGAGTTGCAGAACGAAAGTTGCACCACTTTGCAACTTTCTACTGCTTTCATTTGACACTTTTTCCATCAACTGAAATCTGGACAACATGGGAAAACCACGCCAAGATAAAAAAAACCGAGAGAGGTTATTGTAAAGGGAACCAACACAATCCCATGGGATTAGATGAGAAGTTTCTAAGTATCACAGTGTCATAGTAACCTCATGCTGAAGTTTATAGCCATTTTTCCCTTTGGACCCTTAAGGGATCAATCTGGTTGAACATAGCTCATAGCGACTCTACGTGTTTGGGTGTGAAGAGGACCATGCCTAGTGTAAACATGCCTATTCTGATGATTTAGAATATTTCATTTGGTCACACGAGTTGCAGAATGAAAGTTGCACCACTTTGGAACTTTCCACTACTTCCATTTGACACTTTTTTCATCAACTGAAACTTCGACACCACGGGAAAACCACTTCGAGATAATGTAAACCAAGAGAGGTTATTGTAGAGGAACCTAACATGATCCCATAGGATTAGATGAAAATTTTCTAAAAGTCACAGTGTCCAAGTAACCTCATGCTGAAGTTTGCAGCCATTTTTCCCCGTGGACCCTTAAGGTATCGATCTAGTTGAACATAGTTTGGAGAGATTCTGTGTGTTTGGGTGTGAAAGAGGACCATAGCTACTATAAAAATGCATATTCATATGTGTTGGAACAATTCATTTGGTCACATGCATTGCAGAAAAAAAGTTGCACCACTTTGCAACTTTTCACTGCTTCCATTCGACACTTTTTCCATCAATTGAAATCTGGACACCACGGGAAAACCACTCCAAGATAATGAAAAAAGAGAGGTTATTGTAGATGGGACCAACATGATCTTATGGGATTATACAAGAAGTTTCCAAGCCTCATAGTATCTGAATAACCTCATGCTAAAGTTTGCAACCATTTTTCCCTTTGGACCCTTAAGGGATCAATCTGATTGAATGTAGCTCAGAGCAATCCTACGTGTTTGGGTACGAAATAGGACCATTCCTAGCATAAAAATTTATATTCATATGCCTTGGAATAGTCTCTTTGGTCACATGAGTTACAAAACGAAAGTTGCACCACTTTGTAACTTTCCAATGCTTCCATTTGACACTTTTTTCATCAACTAAAACTTCAACACCACATGAAAACCACTAAGAGATAACATAAACTGAGAGAGGTTATTGTAGAGGGGCTCAACATGATCCCATAGGATTAGATGAGAACTTTCTAAGCATCATGGTGTCCGATTAACCTCATGCTGACCTTTGTAGCCATTTTTCCCTTTGGACCCTTAAGGGATCAATCCGATTGAATGTAACTCGAATCGATTCCGCATGTTTGGGTGCAAAAAAGGACCATTCCTAGTGTAAAAATTTATATTTAGACATTTTGAAATAGTCCATTTTGTCACCCGAGTTGCAAAACAAAAGTTGCACCACTTTGCAACTTTTCACTACTTTCATTTGACACTTTTTTCATCAATTGAAAACTGGACACCATGGGAAAACCACTCCGAGATAATGAAAATCGAGAGAGGTTATTGTAGAGGGGCCCAAATTGATCCTATCAAATTAGATGATAAGTTTCTAAGTGTCATAGTGTCTGAGTAACCTCATGCTAAAGTTTCCAACCATTTTTCCCTTTAGACCCATAAGGGATCGATCTGATCAAACGTAGCTTGAAGCGATTCCATGTGTTTGGATGTGAAAGAGGACTATTACTAGTGTAAAAATGACTTTTCAAACACATTTGAATATTCTATTTGGTCACACGAGTTGCATAATGAAAATTGCACCACTTTTCAACTTTCCACTGCTTTCATTTGACACTTTTTTCATCAACTGAAAACTGGACACCACGAGAAAACCACTCCAAGATAACAAAAACTGAGAGAGGTTATTTTAGTGGGGCCCAACATGATCCTATCATATTATAAGATAATTTTCTAAGCATCACAGTGTTGGAGTAATCTTATGTTGAAGTTTATATCCATTTTTCCCTTTGGACCTGTAAGGGATCGATCTAGTTGAACAAAGGGTCTATACTTTAAACTTATCCAAACCTTACCAAATTTTGGGGCAGAAATTATAAGGTGTCAAAACTTCAAAATCCACAATTAGATCTCAATTATACCATTGTACAATGCGTAAACTGCAAAGCCCTCTATTGTAGCCTAAACCCTAGAGGTTTATTGAAAATGATACTTCCAAAGCTAACCACGACCTATAAATTAATCAAAAAAGTTTGTGATACCCTACACAAGCTCAAAAAATTGTAAAATAACACTTCCCTACACAAAAACACAATTTAACTCCTTAAAACCACTATTTTTCTTAAATAAAACTCACTTTTACACACATGGGTTTCACACCCATCTCACTTTTAGACATCCCCAACACTAACACATCATTCCCACACCTTAATAATGTTAGTGCAGACCCATTCCTCAAGTTACAAAGGCTAGAGAAAGAGGAATGGGTCAAAAAGCCATTTTTATTGACTCAAAACCTTCAAATGTGCAAGTTCGGGCTAATTTTAGTAAATCAATGATATTCTACTCCTTATTTTCCTTGATGAACAAAACCTACTGAATGGTGCTCCTGCACCAATCATACATTGACCTTCTTGTCCCTCCTAAAGTATGGACTATATCCATTACCTTCACATAAAACTAGGCATCCTTGGTCTTCTTGGTTCTCGTGCCTTGATATGGTTATGCAAATGAAAATGAAGCAAAGTAATCATCTTCTCCGCTAGCTGGAAGAATGCATGCTTAATTTTTTGATACATGATATCATCTCTCTCATCTAATCTCATGGTTGAATACTGAAATATAGTAGGGTGGGCCTCTAGAGTTTCAATCATCTTTCCTCCTCTTCCACCAAATGTTGGCCTGATCCACACGTCTGCTAGCCTAATTGACTTTGTTTTTGAAAGTTGAAGTTTCTCCTGAGTCACCAGTGTTGCTCTGTCTGACTTTTTAGACTCTTTCATTGATACATATCATCTCTAGGATTTAATCATTTGTACCACATGTAGTTTATGTGCTTTGAATCCTTGCATCTAAAGAAAATTTCCTCAACATAAATACTCTCTCAAGGTTAACAATCATACATTGACCTTCTTTCCCATCTTAAAGTTTGGACCACATCCAATACCTCCACATAAAACTTGACATCCTTGGTCTTCTTGGTTCCCACGCATTGATATGGTTATGCAAATGAAAATGAAGCAAAGTAATCACCTCCTTCTTCACTGCCTGGAAGAATGCATGCTTAATATTTTGATACATGATATCAACTCTCTCTTTTGCTCTCATGGTTGAATACTGAAATCCAGTATGGTGGGCCTCTAGAGTTCCAGTCATCTTTCTTCCTCTTCCACCAAATGTTGGCCTGATCCACACATCTATCAGCCTAATTGGCTTTGTTTTTTGAAAGCTAAACTTTCTCCTTAGTCACCAATGTAGCTCTCTCTTCCTTTTCAAACTCTTTCATTTCTTCAAATTGTCTTTTGGATTTAATCATCTGTACCACATGGTTGATGTGCTTTGAATCTTCAGTAATAGTCTTCAAAATTGGTTGCTAGTACAAGTTAATTCTTCTTTCATAATACTTTATAACCATGGAGTTCAGCCATTCCTTGATGCCATCAAGTGAAGATTGAGGAATGGCGTCAATGTGGAGTACATCTTGCTTGAAGTCTTTGAAAGCAATAGCCATATCAAATTCATTTTTCCCAAGTCCTACTCTCTCAAGGTTAACAATCTCAATCTCACTAATAGCAATTACTACTAAGAAAGGTAATTCAGCCAACTCTACCAATAAGTTTACCATAAGAATAATAAAAGAAGAGGCTTTGAAAGGAACTCCATGAAAACCAAGCTCTCTAAATGTTACATATCAAATTCTAGTTCAAAATCTTTTAGATGAGGCTGCTCCATAGCTCTCTTACTCGCTTGACAAAACCTTGAAACTCAGTATTGATTTTATTTTTCATGTCCCTCTCTTGTTGTTCTTCATCAATTTCATCAAGATCATACATTGACCTTCTTGACCCTCCTAAATTTTGGACCACATCCATTACCTCCACATAAAATTGGACATTCTTGGTCTTCTTGGTTCCCATGCCTTGATATGCTTATACAAATGTAAATGAAGCAAAGTAATCATCTCCTTCACCGTTGGTTGGAATAATGCATGCTTAATATTTTGATACATGATATTAGATCTCTCTTCTACTCTCATGGTTCAATACCAAAATCTAATATGGTGGGCCTCTAGAGTTCCAGTCATCTTTCTTCCTCTTCCACCAAATTCTAGCTCGATCTAGACATTTGCCAGCCTAATTGACTTTATTTTTGAAAGTTGAATGGTGTAGAAGCACCCACACCTCACCCTCAATTTGTGACTATTTGATGGTAAATTTGGAGGAAAGTTGGTAAATGTTAGTATGTTGAGGTCTTTTTGTCTTGAATAAGGTCTAATAGATCAATCTTTTATGTACTTTGGAAATTAGTAGGTTAGGGTGGAAAAATGTGCAAAAACACTCTTGAATTAAATAATTGTTGATATTTCCATAAAGTAAAATTATGTAAAAATTAGGTGGGAGTGAAAAGCAAGAATCTACTAGTCATTTTATATGGGTGTCTAAGTGGTCCTAGGCCTTTAGAATATTAAATTTGCATGATAAAGTTTAGTAAGCAAAACCATTCTTAAATAATAAATATTAGTATTTGTAGGCTTACTAAGGGTTTGGTGGTTCAAAGTTAGTTATGGGAATTGAAGGGAGATGATTCTCAATTGAAATTTATTAAAAACATCATTCAAACCTAAATGGGGGTTCAATCAATAGTTTTTTTGAAGATTGGTGCTCTTCACGACGCCTAAAACTATGGAATTTGAACATTTTTCTGTGTTTTAAATTTATTTTGTTTGTGTATGGCCTAGTACACACCTCTTATGAAAATAAATTCATGAATCACTATGGTGGCAGGTATTAACCTCGATTTCAATCTATTTTGATACACCTCTATTTGTTTTAGTGAAAGAAAAATCCATTTTTCTTTATTCAGCCTGTATAGACTAGCAGGGTTTGAGTTTACTTTAATTTTTGTGATGGAGCCCTTCCTCCTACTATGGTGAATTGTGACTCAAAGGAAAGGTTTACAATTTGTTTTTTTCAAGTTTCCTTAACTCTTATAATAATGGTAAGGCATTTATAGGGATGGTGATGTTGTTTTAGGTTGAGAATGTCAGATTTTAGCTTGAAATGGAGGAACCAAAGTGATGTTTTTGAGATCTACTAAGTCTAAAGGCTAGGTGAAGGTTTATTATGTGTGTGCAGACCCTAAAAAAAAAAAATTATGCTTTGGTGAGGTTTGGAAGGCCTTGGAGTTGTGAGTTGCTAAAAACCCTACGTTTTTGTTAGAAATTGAGGGCTTTAATCAATTATGGCTTAGAGGTTGAGTGATTTTCTGAACCCTATGGAATTGGGAGTTTTGTGACCTATTTTATGACTTTCCAAGAGCTTCTGGGGTTACAAGAAGTTTAAAGAGAAGTTTTTTTGTAAAATAGGGCTAATTTTGTAGCCTTTTTGTAGGGCAGTTTGAAGGATCTCCAAGAAATTGCAAAGAAACCTTGTATGTTTGGCTTGGGAATGGTGTTTTGGGTTTGAGTAGATGCTATATTCATGATGAGATGGTCCTTGAGAGGAATTATCTAAAATTTAAGCCAAATTGTTTAGTTTCGAAGCGTTTTTGTTGGTAGTTGTTCCAAGATGGCCAAATGAAATAACAAAGGTTGTTGATTTACTAAAATCTAATTTGTTTGAGTCTTTCCCACCTTGACTCTGCATCACTAAAGTTTCTCCTAAGTCACCAGTGTAGCTCTCTTTTCCTTTTCAGACTCTTTCATTGCTACATATCGTCTCTGGGATTTAATCATTTGTACCACATGGTTGATGTGCTTTGAATCATTGCATCTAAAGGAAATTTCATCAACATAAATACTTCTACTCTTTGGAGGTTAACAATCTCAATCTCACTAATAGTACATTTATAACCATATTCAAACATTTGCCTTCAAAAGGCTACAAATTCAAATATTGACTTAAATAGCCTTCAAGAGGCTTTAAATAGCCTTTACAAATGATTCTACATCTTTCCAATCATGCCTAACTATTATTTTGTAACTAACATAACTTATTACATTATAAATTAATTGTGGATGTGTTATGACCTTATTCAATTGAAAAAACTCGTAACACAAAACTAACTTAAAATATTTCCTTAAACCAAATTTGCTTAATAACCTTGGTGCCTCGACACCAAATTTCATTATTTTAGTAAATGTCATTACAAGTAAATCTCATTACAATGCCTTAGGTACTATGTTCTCATAGATATTTTACAATGTCTCTCATACATTTGAGATTCTCTTATAATGTCTACATCATAGGTTCTCATTAAGAGGTTAACTTCAAATGAGAAACTTGAGATTCCCTCACAAAGTTTCACACACTCTTTTATAATGGCTTGAAATCAAAATTGAGATTTGTCAAGATCATCAAAATAAGGATGTTGCATTTCTTTCTGGCTAAGATTCTCTTCGATGGATCCAAAATAAGCATTTTCTGCAAGGAGAGACCAATCAATTTTTACTAGTTTAGTTACAGATAAGAAAAGTAAAAGAATAAAAAGAAACAACTCATGTCCAAAATGAAAATGAAATGGAAATAGATGGAAGGAACTTATAGATAGGCATGGTAGTCTGTCAACTTAGTCACTCCTGCTCATATATCTTCACTATGAGTTCCAAGATACCTATTGCAACAACACCTCTTATGAATCTACAATATCTTGAAATTTGAGATGCTCCTATAATGTGTACATCATAGGTGATCACAATAAGGTTAACTTCAAATGAATAACTTTAAATTCCCTCACCAAGCTTCACACACACTTTTGTAATGCCTGAAAATCATAATTGAGATTTGGCTTCATAATCAAAATAGGGATGTTGCATTTCTTTTATGCCTAAGATTCTCTTGGATGGCTCATAAATCTGCATTTTATGCAAGGGGAGACCATTCAATGTTTACTAGGTTACTTACAAATACCAAAAGTAAAATAAGACATGATAGTATTAGCATCAAACAAATTAATGTGGATACAAGTATAAATCAATAAGAACCATTGTGCATATACTTAAAAATTAATCTAATGGACCATCTGGATCTTCTCTACTCTTTATTGTGTCAAGTATTGCCTCATGGTCAGACTCACGAACCTTCCACAAGGTCTTGTTCAAAGGTCTACCCCCATATTTTCTCAAAAGAATATTGGATTCCACAACAAGGTTCGAGTAATGAAGAATCTTACGATGCATGTCAAAGTCCTCAAACAGTCAATGTTTAACACTCTTATGTGGGTACCTTCTAAGCCATGTTCCAGTAACAACAACTGAGCCTGTAGGGTATTCGATGTTTTCTCCATCTATAACTAGGACTTCCAATTTCTTTTTTGCCTCAACACAACTACATAAGTAATAGTTTGTTCCCTCTTCCTTTTCTTCATCTGCAATAACTGCATAAGCATGCCCTGCATTGATATGTGCATAAAATCACTTGAAATTAGTCAACATTATGAATACAGTACAAAGTAAGAAAACAATATGGAATTTGAAAAACTAGGCAAGTAGATATATTACCTGGTTGAACTAGATCTGATTGTTGGATCTCAGTTGTGTTTATGGTTTGTCCTTGATGACAAAATCTCTTTCAGTTGGTTCATGTTATTATGATACTTCTTTGATGTCTCTTGGCTATTAGAGAAATATATCTATTATGATTCAAATTCATGGTGATGAGATTTTTGGTTCATGCTATGAATGCTATCTCTTTGATTGAAAGAGTTTGAAGTTGGTTTCTTTGTCAGGATGGTTCTCTTTGCATATCAGGCTTACACATTTTGGTGTGAGAATGGCAGGGTCTCCCCGATCCACTTTGAAATGTCTGTGTTTCCCATCGGCAAGACATTTCTGATGTCATGACAATTGAATTTATCATACTGGCTGCTTTTGGCATGACATTCTCATTGTCTTGGTGACAGTGGAAAGGTCTATCATCATGAGTTGTGTTCACCACTGAGAGGTTGTATCAAATAAGTTCGATCTCACTGACTAACTCATAAGGTGGTTCATTAGCGTCAGATATCCCTATCGACATGTTGTTTCATCGATATTTCTAAGTCTTGGTGACTAGCACAGAAATGATTATTTCAGCAAGAGCTTAAGGCTTTGGCGAAGGGTCTTAGCGAATGTGCAATGTCACACATACCATCGCTGGAGAATTGCATATCGGTAGGACTTTCTAGAAGTCTCAGTGAATAGATTGCTCATCGGTGAGAGATGTTCTCTTTAGAATAGGTCTTCCTGAGAGAGATATGTCACAGTGACAAACAGAGGTTGACAAATGACGATAAAGATTCCTTTATCATAGGTATTGAATTGTCTCAGTGACTTAGTGGATAAGGCTTTTTCGGTGTGACAATTTTTGTCTCAGAGATCTCCCGGAAGGTTGTAGGTTATAGCAAAGAACATAAGTCAAAAGGTTTATGTTAGTGTGAGAATAGTAATATCTTGGCTATCTATTGTGAGCTCGGGGATTTCAGCAAAACAAAGTGAATTCTCTATAGGGTCTGCCCGATAATGAAGGGTCATGGAGAAAGCATCAACTCAAGGATGACATTCGGTAAAAAAGAAATTTTTCAACGAAACGTCTCTCCAGCAACTGTATATCAAAATGACAACCATAAGGTTGTCTAGCAACATTAAATTTTCCTTTGGCATAACGTGTCATCGATGGAAATAAAAAGGAATAGGGAAAATTTTTTGAGTTCATTCTTTTAGCTGGGTATCGAACCCTAGCCTGGCCACCATCATGAGTTTTTACATTTCTGATGTTGCTGAATATAATATTTTCTACAAGTGGTTTATGGAAGGTTTATTTGGTGAATTTTTTACTAGAAGCTTAGTAGTGATTGATGGAGCCATGGAAGTTATATATTTGTCTAGTATTTTTTATTTATGCGTTTCATATTGCACATATTGGTTTATTCTCACCATTTTCCTTAACTGCTCTCTACATCTCTATTACTAATATGACAAATGATGCCCTAACTGAGTATTGTCTTTCATGCATTAGAGTTTATGATTTTCTATGGTGGATAGTTGTGCTTTTTATGTAGTAAAATGGACTCATACATTACAGATTTGTTGAGAACGGCTCTTAGCTGGGTTGGTTGTTCTTCCGTTACTCCTGAAGATAGTTACCTATCTGGTAGATGTATAAATAGAAGTAGAAAACTATGTTTTCTATTCAGTTGTTGTAATTATGAGATTATCATTCTTTGGTTGTATGAAAATGTATGGATAAACTCTACAATAAAATCTGAGTAACAAGATGCAGAGATTGTAAATTTCTTCTCTATGTAGTATTCTAGGGATTCAATTATTGAATATTTAAGGTATTTTGTAGATGAGAAAACAGAGAAATGTGTGCTTAACTGAAAATAGAGAAATCCTTTGAGTTATTATTATTGTTCAAAACATAATTTGAGGGTTTGGTACTCCTTGAGATAGATATCTCTAAACGAGGGGTTGGTGCTCCTTGAGTGGGTGCTCAAAAATCAGCCTATAAGGCATTGTGAACACTTGTTTAAAAGATTAAGCCTGGAAGGCATTTCGGGAGTGGTTTTTATACCCCAGGAGGGTTTTCCACTTGGAAAATTTTTGTGTCTCTTTGTTCTTCTATGTTCTCACAACTTTACTATGTTGTTGTTTTAGTTCACTGTTTGGATCATTACTTTTCTCAATTCTGTTTAAGAATGATTACATTCAACTCATGAATGCATTAATTAGAGTAATATTGAGATCAAATCTGAGCTATGTTTCCAAACTTTTGAAAATTGGTCAAATCTATTAAGTCACTGATTCACCCCCCGCTCTTAGTGTCATTTTAACTCCAACAATTGGTATCAGAGTGTAGGGTCCTTTGATAGGTTTTAATCACCTTGGATTGATCTTGGTCTTGGAGTTTGTTTTTAATGGCACATTCTCAAGACGGTGCCTCTATAAATAGAGCTCCGTTATTTGATGGAACAGATTATGTTTTCTGGAAAATCAGAATGGAAGCTTTTCTTATTTCTTTTGATATTGATGTTTAGAGCATGGTTATAAATGCTTACAATGTACTAGCCTCTATTCCCACTGATCCTGCTAAAAAAAAGAGGTATGAAACAAATGTCAGAGCTAAGCATGCCATCTAGTGTGGGTTAACTAAAGATGTGTTCATTAAATTCATGCATTGCAAATCTACTCTTGATATCTAGGGAAAACTTGAAACTATATATCAAGGGACTGAGAAAGTAAAAATGTCAAAAATCATTACTCTTAAACACAGTTTGAGGAGTTGAAAATGAAGGATGATGAAAAAGTGGTTGAATATTTCCTAAGAGTTGATGAAGTTGTCAATGCAATGAAAGGTCTAGGTCAAGATGTTAATGAATTTGATGTGGTCACAAAGGTTGTTAGAACCTACCATCAAAATTTGAATATAAGGTTTCAGCCCTAGAAGAAAAGAAACACTTTGATCAGCTTACCTTAGACAGCCTGCAAGGAATACTTACTGCCTATGAAATGAGAACTAGCAAAAATAATTCAATAGGAAAAGAAACTTCCTTTAACACTGAAAAGAAAGAAAAAGTCAAAGTTAGGGAATAAGAGTTGTTAGATTCTAAAGAATCCCATTTTGTTAGAAGGTTTAAAAAGGGATCAGGAAAATATAAGGGAAAGCTTCCCTTTAAATGTTTTAACTGTGGAAAAATAGGTCACTTTGCTGCAAAGTGTCCCTATGATGATCAAATCTGTGACAACGAGACAATTGAAAAACAACCTAAGAAGAAGGCCTTCAAACCTAAATGAAACTTCAGTTTCAAAAAGAAGAAAATTCTATTTAGTAAGGATGAATCTAATATTGAGTCTAAAGATTCATCAGTTGAAGAAGATGAAACTTTGTTCATGGCTGAAATTACTCAGCAAAATGATTCAAACACTATTGATGTTGAAGAAGGTGAAGTAGATCTTGAAAGTGAGCTAAAATGTGCTTTACAAGAGGTCAGAAAACTCAAAAAACAAGTTATTGCTCAATAACATAAACCAGATCAAGAAATGGTCTCTCTGAAAACTCAGCTTGAAGAAGCTAAAAGAGTTGAAGTCTATCTTTGAGAGACTGTAAGTTGCAAAGATCAAGAAATTCAAAAACTGGAACAAGACGTAGTCTGTCTTAGGAAGGAAATTGAAAACTATGAAAGTACTCTAAAACTAAATGAGATACTCAGCAAGCAAAAGATGTGTAAAGATAAAACTGGTGTTGGTTTTGAAAAGGGTTAATGCTCAACTAACAATGCAAAAAAAAACCCCTCTTCTGAAGTCAAAGGTTCATGTTCTAATCACTCAGAATTTGGTAAGGATCATGTTCAGTCTTTAAGAGGTAATAGATCTTCATATAGAGTCAATCCTTTCTTCTATGGTTATTTTTTTTCTACAACAAATTTGGCCATAAGGTGAGCACTTGTAGGCTTATGAATCCTAAAATACCCAAGTTTTGTCTTAGGAAACACTATGGTTTTGTTAGATAGATCAGATGTTTTAAATGCAATGCTTTGGGACATTCTATCAAACAATGTAGAATTGATATGCAATCGAAACAATAGAAAATTAAAAAGGTTTGGAAACCTAAGACTATTAAGAACATTGAACAAACTATGTTGGTTCAAACTGCTTTTCATTCCAAGAAAAAAGACTTATGGGTCCTAGACAGTGGATGTTCTAACCATATGACTGGCAACAAGGATAAGTTTATAAATCTTGAAGATTATGTAGGTGGTTATGTTAAATTTGGTGATAACTCTGGTATTCAAATTAAAGGTAGAGGTTCACTCCTTCTGAATGAAGACACTCCTATCTATAATGTGTACTATGTGGAAGGTCTCAAACACAATCTTCTAAGTATTAGTCAAATCTGTGATAGTGGTTATCATGTTCTTTCACTTCGCAGGGATGTGAGATTAAGAACAAGCTTGGAAAGGCTATTGCAGCTAGATGGAGGACAAAAGGAAATGTGTACAATCTTCTTGACTCATCATGCAATGACAATAATCAAGGTATGTGTCTAATGGGACAAATTTAAGAGAACTGGTAATGGCATAAATGATTAGGACACATAAACTTTGAAAATCTGGTTAGAATTAGTAAAAATCAGAATGTTAGAGGTCTACCAGTTCTTAGCAAGCCAAAAAACTCTGTGTGCAAAGAATGCTTAAGTGATAAACAAACTAAAATCAGCTTCAAGACAAAAGAACATTCTTCTTCAAAACCTTTAGAACTTGTGCATAATGATTTATGTGGACCAACCAGGACAAGGTCTATTAATGGTGAAAGGTACTTTATGTTGTTTGTGGATGATTATACTAGAATGGTTTGGGTCGCATTTCTTAAGCACAAATTAGAAGCCTTTGAAAGTTTTAAAACCTTTCATAAAATGGTTGAAAAGGAATCTGATCTGAAACTCAAATGAATTTTATCAGACAAAGGAGGTGAGTTCATCTCTCAAGAGTTTATTGATTATTGTGAACAACACAGTATTAAAAGACAGTATGCTGCAACTAAAACACCTCAAAAAAATGGGGTAGTAGAATGTAAAAATAGAACTGTAAAAGAAATGGCTAGAACCATGCTAAATGAAGCTAAGTTGTCTGATATTTATTGAAAAGAAGCTATTCATACAACTGTATACATTTTGAATAGAGTGCAGCTTAGGGTGAAATCTAAACACACTCCTTATGAACTTTGTTATGGAAATACTACTTCTGTCAAATACTTTAAAATTTTTGGAAGTGTTTTATCAAGAAAAATGATGATAACCTTGGGAGCTTTCAATCAAAGAGTGATGAGGGTATCTTTTTGGGATACTCAACTCGTAGCAAAGATTATAAATGCCTTAACAAAAGGCTTAATAAGATTGTTGAAGTTGTTAATGTAAAATTTGATGAAAGACTAGATTTGATTGTTGAATCTTTGCAGGATAATGAGGAAGAACTTGAATTTGAAATAATTTCTGAAGGAGCTGGAACAACAAAGTCTATTGCTGAATTAGCAAGCCCTAAAAATGAAAATGCAAGTCCTGAAAAGGTTGCATCAAATGCTCCTTCAAAAAATCTAGCTATATATCACCCCAAAGATCATATTATTGGGGATAAAAATGCAATTCAAACTAGAAGAAAGGTTGTAGAATCTGATGAAAAGGCACAAATAGCATTATGTCTAGTTACTCAGTTTGAGCCTAAAAATTTTAATGAAGCTCTCACAGACTCATGTTGGCTTAATGCTATGCAGGAAGAAATTGATCAAATTGAGAAAAATCAGACTTGGGAGTTAGTTCCAAGACCAGATGACAAGAATGTCATTGGAGGAAAATGGATTTACAGAAATAAGGTTGATGAAAATGTCAATGTTATTCGCAACAAAGCAATATTTTTCTGCAAAGGCTATGCTCAACAAGAAGGTATTGATTTTGGTGAAACCTTTGCACCTATTGCTAGACTAGAATCTATTAGAATATTCTTGGATTATTCTATTTATAAAGACTTTTCTGTTTATCAAATGGATGTAAAAACTGCCTTTTTAAATGGATTCTTAGATGAAGAGGTCTATGTTGACAACCTGAAGGATTCATTTGCAAAGATAAGCCTAACCATGTTTACAGGTTAAAAAAGGCCATCTATGGCTTAAAACAAGCTCCTAGAGCTTGGTACTCTAGGTTGGACAGTTATTTGATTTCTAATGGATTTGTTAGAGGAGGTGTAGACAATAATCTTTATGTTAAAACTGAAGGTTCTGATATTTTGGTTGTTGAAATTTACGTTGATGACACTATCTTTGGTTGCAATAATGTTACTTTGAGTAAAAAAAATTCTTAGATAATGGAATCTAAGTTTGAAATGTCAATGTTAGGAGAATAAAATTTATTTTTGGGTCTTCAAATCTCTCAATGTGAGAATGGTATATTTCTTTCTCAAACCAAGTATGCTAGAGAGATGCTTAAGAAATTTCAGATGGATGAATACCATCTAGTTAGCACTCCAATAATTACTGGATGCAAACTAACTAAGGTTGATGATTCTCCTTATACAAATCAAGTTGAATATAGATCAATAGACTTGACATTATTCATGTAGTTTGCACGGTTGCACGGTTTTAGGAATCACCTAAAGAATCCCATGTCATTGTTGTTAAAAGAATTTTTAAATACATTCAGGGCACTCTTGATTATGGTCTTTGGTATCCTAGGAGCAATGATTTCTCTTTGATTGCTTATACTGATGCTAACTGGGCTAGTTGTTTGGATGATAGGAAAAGCACCAGTGGTGTTGCATTCTTTCTTGGTGATCGTTTAGTGGCATGGCACAACAAGAAATAAGTATTTGTTTCTCTCTCTATTGCTGAAGCAGAATACATTGTTGCCACTACATGCTATACTCAAGTATTGTGGATGAGTCAGACTCTTTTAGATATGGGTATTGATGTTTCTAAACCTATTTCCATTCTTTGTGATAACACTAGTGTGATAAATATTTCAAAAAATCCCGTTATGCACTCTCGCACTAAACATATTGCTATCAAGTTTCACTTTCTTCGAGAGAAGGTTTTGGCTAATGAAGTCTATTTACAATTTGTTGGATCTCAAGATCAGGTGGCTGATATTTTTACCAAGCCCTTAGCAAAAGAGTTATTTGAAAGGCTGAGATTTCAATTGGGAGTTATCTATCAATTGTTACTTCACTAAATCTCCAAGCTACTACTTAGGGGGAGCATGTTATATGTTTTGATTCACTTACAACTCTCCTACAATCTTGGTTGCTGCACTGTTACTCTTTGTTTTGCAACTATTTCTCATGGTATTTTGGTTGGCTTCTCAGTTGTGTTATGGAAATGCACATTTTCTTCTATTATTTGCCTTGAGGAAAAAGGGGGGAGAGTCATTTGTGTTTTTCCATCAAGGACAAAGGGGGAGTTTGTTGGATCTCAGTTGTGTTTATGGATTTTCCTTGATGAAAAAATCTCTTTCAGTTGGTTCATGTTATTATGACACTTCTTTGATGTCTCTTGGCTATTACAAAAAGATATCTGTTATGATTCAAATTCATGGTGATGAGATTTTTGGTTCATGTTATGAATGCTATCTCTTCGACTGACAGAGTTTGAAGTTGGTTTCTTTGTCAAGATGGTTCTCTTTGCATATTAGGATTACACATTTCGGCATGAGAATGGCAAGGTCTCCCCGATCCACTTTCAAATGTCTATGTTGCCTATCAACAAGACATTTATGATGTCATGACAATTGAATTTATCATACTGGTTGCTTTTGGCATGACATTCCCATGGTCTTGGCGATAGTGGAAAGGTCTATCGACATGAGTTGTGTTCACCACTGAGAGGTTGTATCAAATAAGTCAGGTCTCACCGACTAACTCATAAGGTGGTTCATCGGCGTAAGTTATCCCTATCGGCATGTTGTTTCATCAAAAATTTTGAGTCTTGGCGACCAACACAAGAATGATTATTTCAGCAAGAGCTTAAGGCTTCGGCGAAGGGTCTTAGTGAATGTGCAATGTCACACCAACCACCGCAGGAGAATTGCATATGGGTAGGACTTTTTGGAAGTCTCAGCGAACATATTTCTCATTGGTGAGAGATGTTCTCTTTGGAATAGGTCTTCTCGAGAGAGATATGTCACAGTGAGAAACTGAGGTTGATAGATGACGATAAAGATGCCTTCAACATAGGTATTGAATTGTCTCAGCGACTCAGTTGATAAGGCTTTTTTGGTGTGACAAAGTTTTTTTTCTGAGAGGTCTCCCTGAAGGTTGTAGGTTATAGTGAAGCACATAAGTGAAAAGGTTTCTGTCGGTGTGAGAATATTAATATCTTGGCGATCTATTGTGAGCTCGAGGCTTTCGACAAAACAAAGTGAATTCTCTATAGGGTTTGCCTGATAATGAAGGGTCATGGCAAAAGTGTCAACTGAAGGATGACATTCGGTAAAAAAGAAATTTTTCGATGAAACGTCTCTCTAGTAGTTGTATGTCAAAGTGATAACCATAAGGCTGTTTGGAAACATTAAAGTTGTCTTCAACATAATGTGTCATCGATGCAAATAAAAAGGAATAGGGAAATTTTTTTATGTTCATTCTTTTAGCTGGGTATCGAACCCTAGCCTAGTTGCCATCATGAGTGTTTACATTTATGATGTTGCTGACTATAACAGTTTCTACAAGTGGTTTATGGAAGGTTTATTTGGTGCATTTTTTACTGGAAGCTCAACAGTGATTGATGGAGCCATGGAAGTTATAGATTTTTCTGGTATTTTTTATTTATCCATTTCATACTGCACATATTGGTTTATTATCACCATTTTCTTTAACTGCTCTCTACATCTCTATTACTAATATGACAAATGATGCCCTGACTGAGTATTGTCTTTCATGCATTAGAGGTTATGATTTTCTATGGTTGATAGTTGTGCTTTTTATGTAGTAAAATGGACTCATACATTATAGATTTGTTGAGAACGGCTCTTAGCTGGGTTTGTTGTTCTGCCATTACTCTTGAAGATAGTTACCTATCTGGAAAATGTATAAATAGAAGTAGAAAACTATGTTTTCTATTCGGTTGTTGTAGTTATGAGATTATCATTCTTTGGCTATATGAAAATGTATGGATAAACTCAACAGTAAAATCTAAATAACAAGATGTGGAGATTGTAAATTTCTTCTCTATGTAGTATTTTAGGGATTCAATTATTGAATCTTTAAGGTATTTTGTAGACAAGAAAACAGAGAAACATGTGCTTAACTAAAAACAAAGAAATCCTCTGAGTTATTATTATTGTTCAAAACATAATTTGAGTGGTTGGTACTCCTTGAGATAGATATCTCTAAATGAGGGGCTGGTTCTCCTTGAGTGTGTGCTCAAAAATCAGCCTATAAGGCATTGTGAACACTTGTTTAAAAGATTACGCCTGGAAGGCATTTCGGGAGTGGTTTTTATACCCCAGGAGGGTTTTCCACTTGGAAATTTTTTGTGTCTCTTTGTTCTTCTATGTTCTCACAGCTTTACTGTGTTGTTGTTGTTTCAGTTCACTATTGGGATTATTACTTTTCTCAATTATGTTTAAGAATGATTACATTCAACTCATGAATGCATTAATCAGAGTAATATTGAGATCAAATCTGAGCTATGTTTTTGAATTTTTGAAAATTGGTCAAATCTCTTAAGTCACTAATTCACCCCCCCTCTCAGTGTCATTTTAACTCCAACATTGATAAGTGGTCAAAGTAGACCAATGATTCCATCTAGTTTAGTTCCAATTTTGTCAGAGGGCAATATGTGTGAAGTTGGGTAAGATAACTTGTCAACCATTTTTCAACCCGCTCCCCTAACTCACAACCATTCTAGGCTTGCATTGTATGTGAAGAAAAAAAGCATGCCATCTTATGTGTACCAATACTCCATGAACCTACATTTGAGCTAAGGAAAGAGTGTAGCACACTCGATCCTGTTAGTGTAGAACAATCCTCATATGGTGCAATGTTAGTATCATCCATCAACAAAAAATATCTATGAACTGAAGATGCATCTTCATTACTTGGACCCATTGAAGCATTACACCACTCAACGATTGAACTTGCATCTATCAACTTTGTACTATCTTTATACTTTAACTCTTCTCTGCTAATTCTCTTTTCACTCATGCTCCTGCACCATCATGCTCCCCCTTTTCATGCCTGACCTCACAAAAGTTCCACATATGCTAAAAACCTATAGTGAGATGCATCCTACACAACTAGTAGAACATGTGTGCATTCTTGAACTATGTTGCACAATTATCCGACCATATTATATGCTGACCATATGCTATGCCCCTCTGAGCCAAATCACTATAGAACATCTAGAAGCAACCTTGCACAACCTCTAGAGAATGTGTACGATCATCACTAATATAAAAGTGATACTCCCTCAATACCTTCCTTTGGTCCTCTGTACTATTAGCTGCATGAATGAATGTTATGTGCACAAATATCAAAACCTATGTGGAGTTGCAATACTGTGACTACACCTCACACTGTGGTTGTAGAGTGTAGTTCTCTGCAAAGTTAACCACTAATACTATGCTGCCAACTAGAAAGGTGTCCTTCCATAGCTTGAATTGTGTGTCCATCCATCAGGCTCTATGGGTATGCCTTGCATACTCATACACTAGATTCTCATGAAACATGGACATAAACTGATACACTTGAATCTTCTCAATAACCAAATCTCACCTTTTTTCTTGAGACCCATCTTTTGTAGTGTATGCCACTATTTTATACTTCCCAAAATCTACTAGTTTATGCCCCACCTCATTTGTGCTTTCCATATGTTGACATACTCGCATTCGTTGCAAGCCACCGTAACACTCGCATGAACCATCCAAGCATGTTCTCCTATAGAATATTTGGCCATCCTCTATTTGACATAAAAATATTCATAAGAACTCTCTTGAAGATTTTGGTGGGGCTTCTATGCCACAATCCTAAAAAAAATCATTAGTATGCAAATCTAAACATATATAATTCGATAAACATCAAAACGGTTAGCGAATTCAATATGTAGTCTACAACAACAAGTAGTGCATGTGTGATTTATCTGGACATAAAAAGGTTTAAGAATTTCAAAGAATCTTTGAGAAATACTAATTTGAGGATAAGAATTTTGAAATTTATGAAAAAATTGGGTTTGAGTTGTATCCAAAACATGCTTTGGATGTGGCTCACAGTTCCGACTATTGATTATCCTTCTTACGAGATCCCTTTGATTTAGAGATGGCCTTGTATTATTCTTCTAATAATATTCAATTAGTGTTCTCAATGCTTCAAAAAAAATTATATCTTTATATGGAATTCTTCCAAAGAATGCTCATAATTCATTTGAATCGGTGCCCTCTATTCTTTGCCGCCTTTGAACGGCTCTTGATAAATTTTTTCTACTAATTCTGATTTGTTCACTTGTCTTTTTAATGAGATGAGATCTCTTTGTTTGATATCTTACCAAAGTCGATGTAATGACACGTTAGGTGACATTACTATCCTTTGAGCGTGAGGTCTTACCCACACTCTCATAAGAATCCATTAGATTATTCACAATAGTGTTTCCACTTGATGCATTTGATGTTCTCAACCCAAATCTTCATGATGTTTTTGTACTTTAAACCCCACATCATTTGAACAAATAGTTGACATTTTTTGGTCTCATTTAGCCTTTCAAAGAACATTTTCCAAATCTTATAAACATATCTTCTACAAGTGCATTCTGGAATCTTACCTTCCATGTGCTGAAAAATATCCTCATCAATATTAATCAAAAACTTTTGCTTTCTATAAAAAATTCTAGGTGGTGTTCTCTTAGGTACATACATCTCAACATTAGAAATTTCATCAATATTTAATTAAGGTGGGCTAGATTGCACACACTCGACCAAGGGTAGAATAGAATACATACCTTGAGGTTCATGTGGGGATGATGGCATACCTTGTTCATCAAATCCGAGTGATGATGTACTCTCAACTTCAAATGTGGTGGATGGTGTCCAACCATACTCGTGGTAGATGGTGTCCCTCCATATTCTCTTTTGCTTAATGGTGTCCCTTCGTATTCACTTGTGGTAGAGGGTGTGTCTCCAAATATGGTATATGCATCTCCCCTAGCACGACTCTTTTGCATTCATGCCCTTTGTGTTGCCAATTTCTTTTCTCTTTTTGACGGTTGAGGTTCCTCTTCAACTGGCTTGTTTTCATCAATCGTTCCCAATTTTTTTTTCACGATATTCCCTCATCCATTATTTCTCTTTATCTTTGAAGGCTTGGAGCTAATCATTAGTTAGTTTTTTCCTTTTAACAATTTGTTTCTTTAGCATGATGAATAATTTTACCTATGCAAAAAGTGCTAAGTCAAGTCAAATTAACTAATAGTGAAGGGTTGTAAAAGTCTATTAAAGAGGGAGACCGATGGTAACCTCTTTCAAATGTTAGTTTTCGAAGTTGAAGTGGTTTTTTTTAAGAGGGAAACATTATAAAATTCCATGATAAACTTGAATGTAGGATGATCTTGGATTGGGTGTCAAACCAAAAGAGGAAATCTTGAGTTTTCCTTAACAAAATTGAGCTTTTGGTGATTGAAATTGAGTTTATAAGTTGGGTAGCATTATTTTATGTTATATTGAGCATGAAAAAGGTATGTTCAGCTTTTTTTAATAGTTTTCAAGTTTTGTAACTTGTTTGGAAAGTGCTAATTTCAATAAAACATACGGTTTCTAAGCATAGGGAGAGGGTTTTATGGTTTGGGTGGTAAATGATTTAATCTTTGCAATCTAATGCTATAATTTGAAGTTTTGATAGATATAAAGTGCTACCCCAAGGTTTCAATAGATTTGGACATGTTTTGGAGGTGGTCCCTTTGTAAAAGTGGGCTAATTTAGTCCCTTAAAAGTGTAGAAAACTTAATAATTTGTGCAGTTTGGTACAAAACAAGCATTGGTGATTGTTGGATATGTTGGAATGCTCTGTAATGGGTAAAATAAAGGTTTCTAAATGGTCCTAGGTCAGTAGACCAAAACATCACTATGGTGGCAGGTCTTAACTTGGACGTCAATCCATTTTGAGACTCCTTTGGTTGTTTCGGTGAATGAAAAAATCCATTCTTCATGATCAGCCTATATAGAACAGCAGGGTATGATGTTTTTCCAATGAGCTATTGTCATTTGATACTAGGAAGGCAATGGAAATTTGATAGGTATGATTTACATGATGGTAGGAATAATGAGTATGATATTGTGAAAGATGGAATCAAGTTAAAGCTAACCCCATTATAGGGAGATGACAGGGAACAAGACAAAATGGCAAGGATAGTGATGATGGGAAGGAAGGAGTTCCTCAAGAATGAGGAAGATAAACATGGTGAAGGTGTAGCTACTTACACAAAGAAAAGAGTTGAGGTAGAAAAAGTAGACAAAGGAGTAATGTTAGAAAGGAAAAAGGATGGAGAAATAGTGATAAGAGAAAGGGAATCCTTTATACAAGATCTAGACATGTTTACAAAGCAAGTTGGAGACAAGAAAAGGACTGATTTTAGTCAAGAAAAGGAAGGAACAAGTGTAGGATAGTCTAATACTATCAAAACATAGGTATGAAGACCAGATGAAAAGAAATGTGAGGTGAAGAACCTTTGGGTAGAGACCCTAATGAAAGTAAAAGGAAAGATAAGTGGAGACAAGATGGAGAAGAGGCGAGAATGGCCTAGTAAGGTCATCGTGGAAGAGATGGATTGTCCAATGAAAGGGAAAGATGGAAAGCAACATACTGATGACAAAGAAGATGGAAGACCACATGATGAGAAGGTCTCGGAGGCAAAGGGAAAGAAGGCAGAGGTAAAAGAGTGTGGATGGATTGAGCAAAGCCATAAAGGGCTTGTTAAGAACAAATAAATTATGATAGGGGCAATGTTGTGTCCCCTATAGATAAAGAGAGACAAGGAGCAGACAAGCATTGTAGAAACAATGACATTTAAATAAGAAGATATAGAGGTAAAGGGGGATTTGATTCAAAGTCTAGATACAAATAACCCATGTAGGGGACAAGAAAAAGAAGACAAGAAATTTTTTTTGATGCAGGTTATAAAAATGGAAGTTGCAAAGAGCCTAGATAAAAGGCTAGTGGAAGAATGTATGATAGTTGAGGATAAAGATAAGTGCATGGAAAGCATGGTAGATGTAGTAAGTGGTCCACTAAAGGGACAAGAAGATAAAGAGCCTAAAAATATAGTGCTGGAAAAGAGGGTATGTGCAGGATCATCACGCAAAAAACAGGCCCTTAAGTGGCAAAAAATTCAGAAAAATCAATGTTAGGCAACTTGACGTAAATATTTGAATAAGTTATCTATATTATTTCAAAAATATGTAAGAATAGAATTTGTATAAAAGTGAATGTAGTTTCTAAAATACTAGGTTTATTTAAAAATAAATAAAATCTATTTGGTGAAAATTTGAAATTTCAATGTAGTAGTACTTAAATTTCAAGGAAAAAATAAGAAGTAGGTGTTTTTCTGACCACCCTAACCATAATAAAATGATAATATTTTTTTGTAATATTTTATATATAAGTAGAGGACTCATGTCCGGATGTGATGTATATTTTTTTGTAATTTTTTTCTAGGTAAATAATTAATTATGAATTTTTTATTACAACTTTTAGAAAATATAAAAACTCGTCTGTCTGACCACCTTAACTTGGTCAAAACATCATGAAATTTAAATTTTCTTTTTTTAATTTTATAGTATGTGAAGCATAGAATGTGACGCATGTTTTGGATTCAAAAAATATGATACCATTTGAAAGTTATAGATGTTTTTCAATTAGCCTATTGATCAAGACTTTAGTCGTAATTCTAATAGAAAATGAATAATAATTATTTATTAAATTCAAATTAAATCATAATTTATATTTTTGGAAAGCTGAGAATCTCCTCTAAAAACCCTTTTCATTTCATTAATTTTGGGTGAAAAAAAAGTCGTCAGCCACATACCCTCATAATATTGCCACTTTTTGGCGCACCATGATCCTGCACATACCCAAGAGTTTAGTGGAGGATAAGAGGTCAGAGGATGTGATGCATCAGGTGGAATGGTAAAAAGAAAAGGAAAGGTCTGAGACAAAGTTTGTAGAAGGTGTAGTCACCGTAAAAGGTGAAATTGAAAATACAAAGTGTTTGAATGACTCAAAGATGGAAGAGACTATGGAAGAGTTGTTGATAAAGGTTGGCCAAGTGAAGGTTAGAGGAAAGGTGAGAGTGGGATCTCCAAATGAAATGGAGAAGAAAGAAAAATATGAGGCTAGGATAGTGGATGGTCCTAGATGTGTAAGATTACTGATGTGGAAATTGTATGCAATTGTGGCAATGGTTCCTAGATGGGAGAACTTGAAGCAGATGGTGAAGAGGATGGATAAGAGGAAAAGAGTGAAGGGAGTACTTTATTACTTCCTTGTTTTGATGATCATGTTGATGGAGATGAAGCCAAGGGTGAAAATAATAGAAGAAGGACAAAGAGTGGACTATTTGGAAGTAAGTGACACCATGGAACAAGTTAGGAGCAATTGGATACAGCCATGGATGATAAGACAAAGCAGGAAGGTGTAGGTTCAAGGTGATTAGTCAAGAGAGGAATTTTTTTTCAAGGACAAGGCCAAGCCTAAGGTGAAAATGAAGGAAAGAGGGAGCAATGTCAGGAATAAGGAGGATCATCAGAGATTTGTTGCAGGTCAAGGTGTTGTAGAATTCCAAGAGACTTGGAAAGCTTTCATGGCTGTATGTATGGTGTAGGAGCACCAAGGATAGCTAGGACCATTAGGTGGTAAGTGATGATTTTTTTCTTTGTAATAATGAGTGTGATGTAATAAGGTCTCAAAAGTGTTTTGAGTCATGTTAGGTTGATAGGTTTATGAACTTGCCATGTCTTGGAAATTGTTGTCAATATGATGGAATGAAGCCTTCAATGGCATAAACATGAAAATACCTATAAGATGGAAATGTAAAGGTCAAAGTAGTGTGATGAGGCCATCATAAGGCCATTAGAAAAGGTTGAAATTAAATTTTAGTGTCAAAAAGTGAAAAAAATGGAAAAAAAGAAAAAAATGCAAAGTTGCACTAAAAAGGGAATTGAAAGGTCAAGTTGGTAAAGGGAAGTTGTAAGGTGGTTTTAGGCAGTTTTAGAGGTTGGATTACCTTTAAACAAGGCCATGTAAATGTTGGAGGGAGGTTGGCATGAATTCATTTGAAAATTTGAATGAAATCTTTTGTTGTTTCCATTTTTTTCCTTATTTTTCTAAACTTTGTTGGCAATAAACAGTCAGTACAGTGAATATTGTGGTATGAAATGAATTGGGAATGATAGTGGAGTGATTATACTGTGATTTACATCAGATTTGATGCTTAACCATTTATTTTTATGGGTTTTAGAGTAGATTTTCAAAGACTACCTGTGTAACTCGAAAATTAAGGGTTTGAGAGTACAAAGAATGCAAGCTTGATCCATTCCACCTTCTATAGGTATTGAAACTAGGTGGAATGGATCATAATAGGTAGGATTAAAATTTTGGGGGTCTATTTTGTGCAGGTGTGTTCATTTGAGTGAGAATGAGTGATGCCTAGGGCCAGAGAAAGTCAATTTTCCTTGTGAATTTGAAGGCTAGATGGTGGGTTTTGTCAAAATGATGAACTTGTTGATATAATGAACTTTTAAGTTTGTGTAGGGTATTTGGAAGGTGTTTAATGATTTGTGAGGGTCTGGAAAGGCTTGGGCATATGAATTTCAATAAACCCTTAGGTTTTAGCATGTAAAAGGAGGGTTTGCTGAGACAACACTTTAGAATGTTTGTGTCTGGGAACTGACCATGGATTTTGTTGTTTTACAACATTTTAAATATATGTCCATTAGTTTGGAGTAAAAATAGAGTCTTTAAGAGGGACCTCCTTTGTAAAATGGGGCTAATCTAGTAGCTTTTGGGCAGGGTAACCTATTGAAACTCCATACTATTGCAAGGGAACCTTATGTGATTTGTTAGGCATTATACTTGGGGTCTTATCAGATGCTAAATGGATGATGTGTTGGACCTTTTATGGCCTTATCTAAAAGATAGGTCTATTGGATGAATTTTGAGACCTAGAAAGCAAAGGATATTGTTTTGGGTAGTTTGGGAGAATGAATTTTTGAAGGTTGTTTCTTTGCATGCATTTGATCAAATTGGGTTGGTTGTTGTGTTGCTCTGCCTTGTTTGCATCAGTATTTGATATGATGAATAAATTTGAAATGGGTGCTTGAATCCATGTTTTATTTCTAAGGTGTTTTGGAAAGATTTAGACAAAAGGCTGAAAAATAGGTTTCCCAATACTACAAGGAAGGCTAGTGTTAAAAGGTGAGTTTTTGAAGGTTATGATGAATTTGACTTTGAGATTACATTTAAATGGCTAAATTGACATCATTGGCATGTTGAGAAACTTTTTCAGGGACTTGGTGGAGGTTTGGTGTTGTTTTACAAATTTGCAGGGTTGAGACCCTTGAGGGTGAATTGATGCTTGTCAGATTGAAGGTGTTTTCAAGAAGAGTTCATTGTTTTTTTGAATTGACATTAGGTTGTTATGAGTTAATCTTCACCTTGGTTTTTCATTAGGAAGGCCTTGGAGTTGTGAAATATAGAAAACCATAGATATTTATGAGAAAATTGAGGGTTTTTGTATTGGAAACCTATTTGAGCATGCATTAGGAGTATATTCCAATTTTTTAGAGACATGTATGGAAAGTTTGGTAGCATAGACAAGGAAATCAGCTAGTTTGTATAACTATTTGACAAAGTACCTCAATGAAAGCTTTGGAAGCATACACAAAGAGAGTCAATTTTGTTAAATTTAACAAAATGCCTGAAAGAGATGAGGTTTAAAAATGTAATAAGAAAGTGTATAGAATTGTGCAATTTGAAATTTCCATTGACAACCTAAGGTTGTAACATGACAAACAAACAATTTGATCGGCATGGAATAAGCAAAACAACAAAAATGAAAGCAAGACATAATAGAATGAAAGAAAATGTACAAATACTTCACATACCTAAAAAACCAAAGTTTCAAATGGAGGAGTTCTACCCAATTATGTAGCCTTTGCTTCTTCTTTCCTCAAATTCCTCAAAAATTTGACTTTTTCAAAAGCTTGTTCCCCTCCAAACTTCAATTGTATATCAATTATCACTATAATTCCAACTTGAATTCATATTATATGCCTTTCAACATGAAAAATCTACTATTTCATGCAAAGGTGATGGAAATATCATGAAAAAGGTGGTGGAATCTAAAAATAATGTATGCACACTTCACTCAATCACCAAAAAGCTACTTTTTGTTGGAGCATGCACAGAACTAGGAGAATATGCAGAACATGGGCCGACATCATGGGTATATTGTTTTTTTTACCATTTTTAGTGAAATACAATGGCCATCTCTCTATTTATTAATAATGTACTCGCGTTATAATAAATTTAGTTTTTCTTTAGATTTATAGCATAGACCCACTCCCACCCTATCTCCCACACTCTTTCACTCTCTCCCACGCTATCTCCCACTCAACCACTCACTCCAAATATCTCCCACCTTCTCCTACACTCTCCAACTCTCTCACACCCTCTCTCACCCTCTATCCCACCCTCTCTCTCCCACTTAACCACTCTCTCCAACTCTCTCCCACCCTCTCCTGTGCTCTTCAACTCCCTCGCACCCTCTTTGACCCTCTCTCCCACACACTCTCCCTCTCTCCAACTCTCCCACCCTCTCTCCCACCCTCTCACATGCTCTTTGATTCTCTCCAACCCTCTCCCATGCTATCTGAATCTCTTCCACACTCTCTGACTCTCACCCACCCTCTCCCACCCTCTCTACCACCCTCTCCCACTCTCTCCCACTCTCCCACCCTCTCCAACTCTCTCCCACCCTCTCCCTAATTCCTCTCACTCTCTCCAACTCTCTCCCACCATCTCCCACCATCTCTCCCACTATCCCATTCTCTCCCACTCTCCTAGTCTCTCCAACACTTCCCACCTCTCTCCCATGTTTCCTGCCACTCTTTCTCCCACCCTCTCCCAAATCAACCTCTACCACCATATCTCCTTCACCTTCCTCTCTCACAATCAGTTTCACCTCTCCCACTCTTTTCCTCCCACATTCTCCCACCATCAAATTACTTCTTTCCACCCTCTCTCTCTTTCACCCTATCCCACCTCTCTCCAAATTTCTCCCACCCTTCCCATGCTCTCCTAATTTCTCTTCCACTCTCCCACTCTTCTTCCACTCTCTCCACCCTCCCACCCTCTCTCTCCTCATTGTCAACCAATCTCTCCCACACTCTCCCCACCATCTCCCACCCAACAACTCTTCCACCTCCTATTCCACTCTCTCCAACTCTCTTCCACCCTTCCTCCTCCCACCCTCTCACCCTCTCCCACCCTTCTTCTCTACTCACCACCCTCTCCCACCCTCCCACTCTCTCCCACCCTCTCCCACTCTCTCCCACCATCTCCCACCCTCTTCCACCCTCTCCCATCCTCTCTCCCTCTCTCTCCCACCATCTCTCCCTCTCTCTCCCACCCTATCTCAAACACACTTTCACCATCTCCAACACTCTCCCACTCTCTTGAACCATCTCCCACCCTCTCTCTCACTCTCCTAGTCTCTCCAACTCTCTCCCATGCTCTCCAACTCTCCCACCCTCTCTTCCACACTCTTTCCAACACAATCCCGCCCTCTCTCATGCTCTATGACACTTTTTGACCCCATCCCACACTCTCCCACTCACTCCCACCATATCCCACCCTCTATCCCACTCTCTCACACTCACCCACCCTCTCTTACACCCTCTCCCACACTCTCCCACACTCTCACACTCTCTCCCTCTCTCTAGAACCCTCTCCCATGCTCTCCCACTCTCTCACACCCTCTCCCATGCTCTCTCACCAACTCTCCCACCCTCTCCCACCCGCTCTCCCACCCTCTACAACACTCTCTCAACCTCTCACACCATCTCCCACCCTCTCTCTCCCACTCTCCCATCCTATTCGATGCTCTCTGACTCTCTCTGACTCTCTCCCACACTCTCCCACCCTCTCTACCACCCTCTCCTAGTCTCCCACTCTCTCCCACCCTCTCTCCCACTCTCCCAATCTCTCTGACTCTCTCCCACCCTCCCATGCTTGATCACTCTCTTCACCCTCTCCCACCCTCTCTCCAACCCTCTCCCACTCTCTCCTACCCCTCTCCCACTCTCTCCCACATTCTCCCACTCTCAAATAATCTCTCTTCCACCTTCTCCCACTCTCTCCAACTCTCTTCTAATGCCTCCCACCCTCCTCCACCCTCTCCAACTCTCTCCCACCCTTTCCCACACACTCTGACTCTCTCTTCCACTCTCTCCCACTCTATCCCACACTCTCTCATCCTCTCCCACCCTTTCTCCCACCGTCTCCCACTATCTCCCACGTCTCCCACCCTCTCCCACTCAAATAAATCTCTTCCACCCTCTTCCACTCTCTCCAACTCTCTTCCACCCTCTCCCACCCCTCTCTCACCCCTTCCTACCCTCTCTCCCACTCTCTCCAACCATCTCCCACCCTCTCTCGCTCTCTCTTGATAATCTACAATAAAAAGCTTGATAATCTACTCTTGAATTCCTTTCAAATTCTCTTGAAGTTCTCTCTTGATCATAAATTTTCTATAATTCTTGAATACTTGAATGTTTAGATCTTCTAGTTATGAAACTATGTGAATTAATCTTATATTTATTATAAAATTAATATTTAATCTCAAAATTCAAATAAAAAAAGATAACATCAGATCTAGGATTCAAAATTATAAAAATCCTGCTAGGAATAAGTTCAAAAATGGGTGTCCTAGGTAAGGAGGACTCATTCTCCACTTTGGGCGAATGGATCCTAGAATAGTTAACTAAGACCAAGTTTTGGGGAGGTGAAATAGCATGTAAAAAGGGGGACCTAGGACATAGTCAGGACCCATTTTCCATGTGGAAAATGGATCCTAGATTACTATCCTAGGACTTAAACCTTGCCAAATTAAATTTTATCCAACATTATTAATGAATGTTGGGATATTCATCAGAAAATGAAATTAATAACGCTTGGATTTGATTTAAGGGGGCCAATTAATTTATAATTGACCTCAATTAATAAAAAATCCCTAGATCCATGTGAAATTGTACAAAACCACTTTAAAACACCCTAAATAAGGCACAATTAAGTGCATTTTATCATTAATTTATTATTCCCAAATTAAATAAGGAAAACTAACACTTTTTCCGTTACTACAACACCAAACATGTGATCTCTAGAATATTGATCTATATTTTGATACTCCTTAATAGAAAAAAAAATAGAAATATAAGATTGAAGAAGAGTTCTCAATACCTTTTTAACAAATTCACTTTCTTCCAACTTACCACCAACACCATCAATTGCATTAAAAACTTCATCCACTCTAAGAATGTAGTCTATAATGTCTTCATATTATGATATCCTTAGGTTTTCAAATTTGGCTTTGAAATTCTATATCTTTTCTTGCTTGACCTTATCATCTCCTTCATAAATGCTTTACAACTTCATCCAGACTTGTTCAGTAGTTTTGAGACTTATCACCTTTCCAAGTTTAGAATAAGAAAGACCACTCAAGATAGCATTTCATGCTTTTCCATTATTCTCATAATTCTTGACCTCATAATCACTTTTCAAAAAATTAGTGGGAATAGTATATCTAGTTTCAATTGACTTTCAGACTCCAAACCCTAAAAAGATAAGAAAGGCTTCCATCCTAGATTTCTAGTGAGCATAATTTTTTTCCATCAAACATAAAAGCTTTGACACCCTTCTTGTGCACCATATGGATCTACCTCAAGTAGTTAAGCTTCTTCCAAGGAATCACAACTCTGATACCAAATTGTTAGACACACAAGACAACTAAGAGGGAGGGTGAATTAGTTGTACATTAAAATCATCAAACCCTCATTAATCCTTAAACCCTTATTAACATCAAAAAAATGTAAATATATGAAACATAAACACATTCAACACCATACACAAGAGAATAGTAGATTTACATGGAAAACCCTAATAAGGGAAAAACCATCATGAGGATTAGCTCTCACACATATATGAATAGAAACATGGAATAGAATAGTCTCACTGCTAGAAGGGCTCACTACCCAAAATAGAAGAATGGATCACTAACTAGGGCTCGCTACCCAAAAGAATCACTATCTAAAAGAAATACTTTAATAGAAGAACATTGCTATATAGAGATTCAATATTTCAAAGAAAAATGAAAAATCAAACATTTTATCTCTCCACCATTTATAACCTTTGACTGTTTTCCTCCAGCAACTTCAAGCACATTGAAAATATAGACAACTGAACTACTCCTTACATCTAGTAGCCTTAAGCATTTAATCTTGCACTCAGATCACCACATGTGATCACATTTTCATCATTTAACACCACACCATGTAGATGTCACACAATTCTTAAATAGTTAATCTTTATGATTTATTCTTCAAAACCTTCAAAACATTCTCCATGTTAGCATGAATGAAATGTATGCACCTCAAATGTGCAACTACTATATAGGTTAGCACCAAATACATTCACGGTGAAAAGAAGTGAAGGAAAAGCATACCAAGGGTTAAGTAGAACCAAAATCTACATTGACATGCTTCACCATGCTTTCACAAACAAAAAACAACCTTCACAATTAGCACTAGCATTCTAGTTTAGTTGAACCTACTAACACTAACAAGTGACCACATACACACCTTTCTAGGTACATAAATACCATACATAACACATAGAAAAATTCCACAACATACATGAATATTCCAACACCATTAAAATATTCAAAAATACTACCACAACCACCTAAAACTAAAGAACACATTCATTTTATGCAACCAAGCATACTACCACATAACACAACCTATGAGTTGAAGCTTGAAACGAAGCTAAACATGAGTTAGTCTAGGGAAAGTTAGATACAAACAATTTTACCATTTTCCTAAATCTATAAAACAAGAAACCTCAATGTGGAGAAATGGAAAGCAATTTCATTTTTCTGAGACAACCTTCTTCATAGGAAACAAACTCTCAAACACAACTTCCACTACCGCACAATCCAAAACCTATATCTTTGGATGTAGCACCTTTGAAAACCTTTGATCATCACATCCAAACCACACAAGCATATCTTCAACCATTAAGAAATGGTGAGTGCGGGGTGAATATGGTTAATTTGAAGAAGTAGAGAGGAATATTAGTGGTGGAAAGGAAGCTTGGAGAATTTTTGGTTAATTCTTCACTAATTCCCTTCAAGTGTTTACAACCTTGAGAGGTAGTACTCCATGTCCTTTTGAGTTGTATTTATGTGGAAAGTTTCTTTAATGCATCTTAAATTGTTTGTGTTTATATTATTTGTGAAGTGATGTTCATCCTGTGTATTGTGAAAGTGGGTTGGGTTTGTAATGTAGGGGTGGACTCTCTGAATGGATGAGAATATCCCTTGTGCTGGGCTAGAGCACCCACAATTTTATTTGTTCTAATATTTATAGTTGTGAATGGATTTGGATAAATGGGGCATGAGTACTCATATTTTAATGCACATCTATGATATTATTTTATTATGTGGTGAATTAAAAAGATAGAAGTTTTATGATTTTTTTATGTGGAGGGGTATACTTCACCATTGAGTGAAACCCCAACTCCCTCTAATGTTGCTTTCACTAGGAAATCTTTGTGATGTGCAACCTGGTTTAGTGGGTGTATTGTGATTATTTTAACTATAAAAAAAATTGTGACTATTTGTGGGTATTTTATGAATTTTAAAATTGGTTTGAATGTTGATTTCCCCAAGCTCGGGGCTAGATTGGTTTTCCAATCCTAAGTTTGGGAGGTGAGCTCCCATTAGCCAAATGAAAAAGGGATTCACTATTCTAAATGTTACTTCTGAATTGTGATATAACTTATTAAATAATGTGAATTTGAGTGGAAATTGAATTTTTTCAAGTTTTGCATATTTTATGTATCATGCAATAATAATAGTTTAGTAACATTTTATTCTATCATATTGTTGTGCTATGAGGGGTATTCATTACTAAAATGTTGGTTAGCTACTATTTATGTAAACTTGTGTAGTCCTTTATTATGTAAAATTTAGTTTACTTCTATTACATATATTGCAATAGAAATGTAAATTTATACATCATATGGGTTTCCTTAAAATTATAGTACATTTTTTTGGAATTATTTTATATTTTTTACTATTATGTGGGAAAAGGGTTTAAAATTCTACATAAATATAGGCAGTTTTGAAAGGAGATGAATGTGCTCAAAGTAGTATATTATGCCATCATAAAAAGGAATGTAATAATCTTTTTTTTATTTGTAAAATAAATTATACAAGATTTTGTGCTTTTCCCATTTCATAAATTTTACTATGAGCTAGTATAAAATATTTCATCATATTAAAAGTTACACTTGAAACTTTTAAATAAAAATATTTCTTGTATCATGTTTATTGCATCATCTCCTACAATACTACCTAAGAAACTAGGATAAAAATATGGAATGCTACTTCTTACAATTTAAAGGTCATATCCCTCTAGTTTGGTTTCTAATCCATATAAATATAGCATACGAAGTGCATAAGAGAAAGATATACATTAAATTAAATCAAATATATTCATATATGATGTAATCAACACCATAGCTTTCCTTATTGACTTGAAAAAACCTACATAAAAGGATTTGGATCATTACAGACCAACATAGACAAAAAAATGTTTTCTCTATGCTTGCATTTGCTAAATACAAAATATTGTCAACCTCCCTTCATTAAAATTGCATAAGAAATTATATTTAGGAAAATGCTAGTCTCATATGTTATGTTTATTGAAAGTATGTGTAGTTGGTGTTGTCATTGATGTCAATAGACTTATGTATATGTTTTCATTGATTTAAAATAGTTATGGTTGAGAAGCTATGATGATTTTTTGATTAGTTTCTCTTGATCATCAAAACTTACGCCTGTCTGACAGCCTTATGGGATATTCAGCAAGTGGGGGACCAATCTGCACCACATTGAATGACCTTCAATTTTTTTTATATAAAACTAACTCTTCTTTATGTTTTGTAGGAAAGGTAGAAAGAAATGGAAATAAAACGTAAAAAATTTTGATGTTCCAAAGCTTTTATAAAATTTCAGACCTTAAACTATTTATTATAGCTGATATGATAGACAAAGAATGCCACATATCCTTCATTATTGGAAAGAGAGTAAGCAACAAAGTCTTAATGAAAGCATAGTGCATTATTTCAAATATGCCAGTGGGAAGCACCCATTAAGGTCCAATCAGACATAAGAAAACTCTAAATATTAATAGAAATATCTAGAAATTCACAAAAAGCTTCTCCCTTTATAGCATAGTATAAAGAATGGAAAATTTTACAAAAAAAGGAAAAGTTCAACAAACATAATCCAATTTTCAAAAGCTAGTATTCAAAATAAAAGCTTAATCACATGAAACTTAGCTATTTGAACTATCAAAGTAGACTTAACACAATGTTTTTAACATGAACTATATATAAACAAGAAAATTGACAATGGCCATAACATGCACAATTTCAAATATTTCTCCCAAATAGATCAAACTTCAATAATATATGAACATAAAAAAAAAAGATTAGATGCCAATCCAATGATACTTTTGAAATTTAAATATAACATTCCAAAGAATAATAGTATTCTATAAAACCTTCAACTTTGAAGATATAAATTCCCTACTAGATCTATACCCTTCAAAAATATTTTCAAAGCAATTTTTCTAACTTTTTTACTCATACTTCTAGCCCCTATTTATAACTAAAAGAAGAGAGAACCATCACAAACATTCTAGAAATAGAAACTACCATATGCTAGAACCTGATAGCTCACAATATGATCTTAGATCTTGATTAGATCACAACAATCTTCACTCATTAAGTCCCAACTGCTTTATTAATGGCTTTAAATATTTAGCGAAGATAGCTGTCAGAAAAAAAATTGATTTCACCATATAGCCTAGAAAAAAACTAATTGATCAACCATAAAGGTCAACAACACTGACTCCAAGGTTCCACTCAAAAAGTAAGAGACCCACCACATTCCTAAAAAGTCCACCCATTGAGATTACTCTGCAAGAATAAAAACTACCTGAAGTGAATAGATGACATGTCAAGTGAGTGGGAAATCTTAAATTTGTGAGAATAGTTTTGAAGAAAATCCTTGCCAAGCTAACACATGCCTCGGCTTGCACCAGAAAGGAAAATGATATGTAAAATCTATGTAGACACCACGTGGTGCATTGCATTCCTTTAGGAGTAGTCTTTTCTTTTTGAGTGTGAACCCATCCCGAAGTTGAAAATTGTAAGGGATGAAAACCAAAAAGACTAAAGGAAAAATTTCTTTATAGTTTTGGTGACTCATAGGGGGCCTTTTCTTGTGGAGGCATGAACATAGAACTCTAGTAATTATTTTAGTTTGAGGAAGGAGGAGTGCTAGACTTCCAAATCCAAATCAGCGGGCCTGATGAGAGTGTGAATAATCTCATATGCTTGATCCAATTCAAGGACTTCACTAAAAGAAACCCCTTCCCACCTTGATGAAACAACCACAACATAGTAATAAAGTTGAGAAAGGGGAATTATCTCTTTCTTGATTTACTCAATAGTGGGTGATGGGCTTAGACCTAGGAGTGTTTTGGAAGTCTTGATTTTGAGTTTGATCACATCCATGATATGCTTGCTTGATAGCACCTCTCCATCTAGTGAGAAAAGGGGTAGGCAATCTGGAATCAAGCAGAAAATTGAACTCCTTCTTCATCTTAGTGACCTTCCTATTCAACACTTCCTGATGATCTTTACCTTTTCACACAACCATGTGGTAGTTGATGAATTTTCTTTCTTTCCTTGAGGCAACCCTTTGATCACTAATTCTTGTGTTTCTTAAAAATTCTTTAGCGGCCTCACATAACCTAGGGTTTAGATTCTTTGATTACATGGATTGGGGATTATATATGCACATAATTTGGTCAACCATTGGTCAAACCTTCTCATTTAATTCCCAACCATCCCTCAAAAACTACAAGACTGGCTTCAACTTGTAGCAACTGCAACTATGATTTTATTTGAATCCATGGATATCATTCTTTTTAGTATCAGGATGATCTCAAATCCTTGTATTGCAATCAATTCCTAATGGAATTGAGATTATTTTTCCTTTATTTTATCCTCCAATTGGATTTTTTCTTGGAGGTAATTTGTGAGCTCAGAGTTCAACTTCCTGATCTCTTCTTTGCAAGTCTACAAAATACACTCAATCTTGTTTCACCCTTTCTTTCTTTTTTCCTACTTGGGCCTCCTAGAGATCTTCAAAAGAATGAAATTGGATGCTATCCAATTCCTTCTACATATTATCCTAGTTTCATTTATATTCCTTATTTATTTCACATCTAGCCACAACATCACCCTTCAATTTCTCTATCTCAACATGAAGTCAATTTTTCTCACTTCGAGCCTCCTCAAGAAACTTAGTTACTTCCCCCTACTAACTTTGTAATCACATTGTGCAAGCTATCTCCATGTCCTTATCCTTGATTTCTTCCTATAGTCTATTCCCTATGTCTTTTACATTTTCCATCTCTACCTTGTGTTTCTTCAATTTCTTGTCCAACTTCTCATAATTAGTGTAGACTACTTTCTGAGTGGCTTTAGCAAGAACCACTTTGTCGCATGGGAGAGTTTCACTTAAATCAAGGCCTATAGCTTTGATGTCATAATTTTCCATCTGCATTTCTCCCTTTGGCTTGGATGCTAGATGCTTCATGGTATAAATCAATAGATAATTTTTCTCTTCAATGAAGCAAGCCTCAATCTTCTGAGTACTTGGTTGTGTCACAACTTTTATCTACAATTTCTATTTTCCACCTTGTCAAGCCAACTTCATCACATCAAAATGACCTTAGAGACTCTATGGGGTATTGATGCTCTATGCAAAAATGGAAGCACCTAGATGGAGATTGAAAAGGGTAACAGAAGAGGGAGCCTTGACTGTATGCAATTGTGAAGAGGAAAAGCAGAGTGTTATCATGGAAAAAGGTGGGATACCATATGGGGACTGAGAGGGGTGAACACCCATTGGAGTTAAAGGGGAAGTGCATAGAAAAAGAGATATTTTCCCAGAAACATATGGGTTTGGTGAAACTACAAATATAAATACTTCAACATTTTCAATGGGAACCCTTGATAAGGTGATTAAAAAAATAATTGTAGCCGAAGTGGATGTGTTTTTCTCGAAACATGGGGTTTCTTCATGTGGTTAATTTATGAATGTGGCTAGGAGTTTGTTCAAAAAAAAATATTGAAATCCATGGACATATGACTCTTTTCTATAGACAAGGGCAAAGGAACAACTAAGGATGTAGAGGTAGAAAGAAGAGTGGGAGAAAAACTTACTTGGGCTACTAAATTTGAATATCCTGGTAGAGTGGACTTCACTTCCTCTTCTTCTCTACTTGATGCACTAGGTCCACTTAGGTCTTAGACTCTCCTCCTCTTTGTATGGGAAAAGCTGGTAGATTTAGATCCCTTGGTGGTCAAGCCTGTCGTAACTTATCCTTCAACATCTGTAATAGACCTCTTTGGGAACTATCAGGTCCTTTTTCCTTTTCCTTGGGCACTAATGGAAGATGTGACACGTGATTCCTTCTATTCTGACCTCTTTCCTTTCCCTTCTCTTATGTTGGGATCCTAAGTTTGGGAAGTGTAGAGCAGAAGCTCTTCCAATTCAATCTCATGATTAGACTCAGGATTACTATCCTCAGTGTCAATCTCCTTTTCATAAATTTGGTTGAACCTTTCATCATGTGGTTGAGAATCCCCATACATGATATTGAGACTCTTAATTTCCTATTTAAACCTCTAGAAATCTTCCCTCTTTCTTTCTAACCACCCAATGTGATTCAATTGTGTATTGAGGAATTTTCCCATTAGGAGGCTATTCTGGTACTCTACTATCATCGCATAAAAGGGTATGTGCAGGATCATCATGGAAAATATAGGCCCTTAAGTGGCAAAAGTTTTAGAAAAATCAGAGTTAGGCCACTTGACATAAACATTTGAATAAGTTATCTATATTATTTCAAAAATATGTAAGAATAGAATCTATAGCAAATTGAATGTGGTTTCTAAACAACTAGGTTTATTTTAAAAAATAAAAAATCTATTTGTTAAATATTTTAAATTTCAATGCAGTGGTACTTAAATTTTAGGGAAAAAATAAGAAGTAGGTGTCTGTCTGACCTCCTAACCACAATAAAATGATAATATTTTTTATAATATTTTAGATATAAGTATAGGACTCATGTCCCAATGTGATTCATATTTTTTTGTAATTTTTTCTAAGTAAATAATTAATTATGAATTTTTTATTACAAATTTTAAAAAATATAAAAACTCGTATGTCTAACCACCTTAACTTGGTGAAAACTTCATGAAATTCAATTATTTTTATTTAATCCTATGGAATGCGAAGCATAGAATGTGATGTATGTTTTAGATTCAAAAATTCTGATACCGATCGAAAGCTATAGTTTTTTTTCAATCAGCCTATCAATCAGGACTTTAGTCGTAATTCAAATGGAAAATGAATAATAATAATTTATTAAAATAAAAGTAAAGCATAATTTATATTGTTCAAAAGCTGAGAATCTCCTTTAAAAAACCTTTCATTTCATCAATTTTGGGTAGAAAAAACATTGTCAGCTAGATACCCTACACATACCCACCATGTCACCACTTTTTTACCCATCATGATCCTGCACATACCCAAAATTCAAGGCATGGTTGTCGGTTGAATGGTATGAAGGCTAAGTCGATGTAAAAAATTGACCTCTTTTCATTCAGGCTCATTAATGATTCAAAGTAATCCATCCTCTCATGCCTTATGTTCGAGAGGTGCCTTATTAGGTTGTAGCTCCATGCATCAGGAATGAGTACTAGGGCCAAGTATACCAATTTGTTGGTAAGAACCTCCTACTCCTTTATTTTCATCAGTGTTACTTGACTATTGGAAATGCTGAGGGAAATTAGGTAAAGAACTATCTTGTTCCTTTTGATGACATAGGCCTTGTCAGAAATAGTTTCCTAACAACATACCTCCATAGTGAAAACCCAATCTATTACAAATTTAGGGAGCCTAAAAGACTCCTCAAGAAAACCATGGAATTTAATAAAGGTAAAATTAGCTCCCAAAAAATAATCCACGGGGTTTGTGAGCTTTTCATCCATTGCAAGAGCTAAGGGGAAAAATAGCTTGAAGGGCATGGGGAAAAGTCTACAAGTACTAACCTCATGAAATAATCCACAAATGAATAATAATCCCATGTCCTTGAAAGCACATGGGTCTAGACCAAAATTGGTTGGTATAACCCCTTTACATCAAACCTAAACAGTGACAAGTGTCTTTCAAGAAATTTAGAATTTTGATGTAAGATCAAATGTGCCAAGAAAGAAGAATATCTAAATTTACACTCAATTCCATAATTTCTCAATTGTTCTAGCATCCTTTCAACTATTACCTTAGCAAAATCAAAATAATTATGGCCTTTTTCCCTCCTGAGCATAAAAGCAAAGCCCATCTAGAAAGGATATACCCTTTCATCATCATCATAGTTGTAGATATAGGACAACATTGCAAAAATGATGTGTACATATTTTTTGAAATTTTTGTGTGATAGAGGAAAGAGGAGTTGACCTCCTTCCAGTCTCTCATTTGTTTCATCTTCATAAAAATGCAACTATTTAGTTCTAGTTCTCCATAACTCTTCCATCACTTGCTGCTCGAAGCTCTTGGCACCCCTATTTCTAGGGGTACATAACATATCCTATATGTCCATTGCACTAATTTTAACCCTTATCCTACAAAAAAATATAACCCCTATTTCCTTGTCAAACATCTTAGCACATGCATCCACCAGCTCTAAACATGGGTGTATAGTGAACAGCATGAATTGTGGAAAACCACAATTCTAGAGATGTAATGTAAAACCTTCAGTTGACCATGTTTGATCATTCTTTGTAATGTCCCTTCCCTCAGGAATTTATGGTTTTCCACCAACCTTGGGTGAAAAATATAATTTTTGAAATCTTGGATGGCTTCTTTCTTAATGGGGTCGCCTACGTGTATAGTTTTGCTGTGAGAAAATGTCGCTCTTCTGATGTTAGGCATTAACAAATGAATCCCTCCCAAAAATGTTGACGTAGCCTAGTTTTTAAGATGAAGACCCAACTTTTCTACCGTAAATTGATGCTTCTTCCATTTTTGTGCTCAAATTTGCAGAGAGCTTCTCTAAAGAAATGGTTGCTTGTTGTTTTTGTAACTTAGCAAAAATTTACTTTTGGATGCATTCAATTTTCCTGCATGTACATGTAGTAATGCACTGTCATTACCATTAGCTTACTAAATGCTACCAACAAGATAATATGTCTGGATTAGTGATCCATTTCCCTCTTAAATTCCAAATTCACTGTGATAATGTAAGTTTTACATTTTCTTGCTACCCTTTTCATAAATAAGCTTTATGTATTGGAAAGCATTCTTTTAGCCATGGGAAGTGCACTTTAAGAAATATAAGGTATTATGAAAATATATGCATATTTAATTTCTTAGAGCTTTAGCATGTTAATCAATGTATTTTCTCATAGGTGAAACATAATTTTTTGTATGTGGAACTCTTACACTTCTAGGGTTTTGGACCTAAAACGAGAGATACAAAAACCTTAACACTTCACTTAAGAACAAACCCTTGAGATTTCAATGCAAAGGATATTGAAATCTATCAAAGAGGATTGTCCTAAAGGCTAAAAAATGATAAAAGGGTTTTCCACTAATGCAAAACTTGGAAAATGCAAGATGTTTGAAAACACACTATGATATGCAAAAAGACCTAGAAAAGCAAATAGATTGTAACATAAAACTATGAGATTTAAAGTGTGCACCTGAAAACTGAAGAAAGATGGAATGGAGCTCTGGAATCCTAAAATTGTTGCTTTCTAGGCCAATTGGGATTCATATGCTAAGTTGGGTGACTTAGTCCTACTTCGGGTGAATAATGCTGAAATAAGTTTTAGACAAATAGGTACTCATATTTGTAAAAATCTCTATTAGACTACTATAGGGGGAATCATTGACCAATAATGGTGAATTGGTCCACTTCTAGATTCCTAGAAATTCAAAACTAGAATCTATAGCTCTCAGTCTACTCTTTTGTTCTTGATTTAGTTCCAGGTCCGAAACTATCAAATTCAACTTGTAGGTGTTCTCCAAGATTCTCTTGGGACTTTGAAAACTTTGAATGGATTTGACAATTTTATGGAAACTTTTTTAATCTTTCTCTTTTAAAGATCTACAACCTTAACTTTCAAATCACATGCAAAGAGAGGGAAAAATTGTTGTGGGGTTAGTGAATAGGGGTTTTCCTTGGTCAAACCCCATGTTGGTAATTAAACCCTTGAACTAAAATGAAATATGGAAAGAGAATGATGAATAGAAAAATGCAATGCTACAACTCACCAAACCATTGAAGTAGAATGTTGCAAACATTCAAGTAATGTCTCTAATGGATGTATACTTGAAAATTCTTGAAATTATTAGAATGCTTGATAGATTGATTGGTGGTGAAATGAGTTGAAAAACCTTGTATTTATATTTGATTATATAATATTTTTTTAAAAATACATCATCACAAGTTGACCTTAGATCTTAGAGAATAAAAACCCGCTAGAAATTTGAATTGACTTTAAATTTTGTTCCAAAGGGGACTCATTTTCCACTTTGGGTGAATGAGTCCCACCTAATGGGACTCATTCTCCAAAAATGGCGAATGGTTCCCACCTTAGGAATTTGATGTGGATTTCAATATTTAAATGTTTTAAATGATTTTTAACAAGTTTATTCTAAAAAATACTTATAAGAAAGGTCTGTAGATGCAAAATGGGACCAATTGAAGCATAAGAAAGCTCAATTACTAATGAAAAGCCTAAAAAAGTGTTAAAGTTTGGTACAAAATGATAAGATAGGGTTGGATGGAACACTCATTGTTCTATGCTCTGGGTCTCTCCTTGGCGAACCCCTTTGGTGTCACTCTCCACCACCTTAACCTATAGGCCCTAATGCTTGTTAGGCACCTAGTTCTCCTGGCCAACCCTACTATCATCTCCATTTCCCTAGCCAAGCCAATCTTGGTGCTCTCTCTGTCATTCTCTCCTTAGCCCTTAATCTTCCTAAAGGCTAGCTAAATCTCCAACCTTCACTAATTCCATGCAGGGGTGTGTGATGACTCCCATAGCTTCAAGATCACTCCCCTAGGGTTCTTGATCATCCACCAATCTCCAATTCTCCATCACTCTCACCAAACCCTCTCCTAGGGTTTGAAAAGGCTATAAGCCCTATAACCCTAACTAGACCTCCTAACCCGAGAAAAATGGAGAGTGTGCCCAAATTATCCAAATGAACCCAAATATTTTCTTGGGATTTTTGGTACCCTTGATGACACCTAGAATATTTTTGGGGTTTGGAGCCTCCACTGTCCATACACTGCTCTAACCCTTAGCAAATTTAGGCTTGTTTTAAGCCAATTTCTAACCTCCTTGAGATCAATTAGTTTGTTTTCCACCTCTCGGTCTATGTTAAGCCTCCTTGTTACCAAGTCTCTAGAAGGAAATCCACATCCTCTCCACATTGTGGTTCACTAGGAGATTGGCACCCCTGCAACATTAATGCTCTGCATTCTTTGACTATCCTAGCTGGGCACTACCAAGCTCACCTAGGAACAATTTTTTGCCATGTATTCCTGACTCCTAAGGACTCCTAGCTCTACCTTATGTACAAACACGAAGTCTAGCCTCTATTTCCAAGAACCCATACACCAAGTACAAGGGAAACATAGTCTAGAGCTCCATCTCTTCTGGTTTGACAGTCAGAACAAGAATTGCAAGACATGAATTAACCTAACAAAAAAAAATGCTTGAATCGATGCAACAAACTAACTACTGAACTAAACAATGCCTGAAAAGGAATTATACTACCTACTCTACTCTCAACATTTGATCAAACCATCAATGCATAAATCCAGAACCATAAACCAACAGATGTTCTTCAATATCACAGTCTTAATTGCACTCCATGAAATTATTACAATTCAAAAAAACCAAACAACCCTTCTCTTAGCTTGAGAAACTCATTATAACTCCTCTCCAATGTAGTTACCAATCCCTTGGGTCAGGCATTTCCATAATCAAGTGGAAAAAGGTGAAAAATGTCCCATTTTGCCACCTTTTCCAATTATTGCTAACTCCTAAACAACTAAGAAACACAAGTTACAACCTCCCTCCTATTCACTCCTAATCAAGACAAGCAAACAGTCTAACTCAAATTCCAATGGTCAACATGACCTTCTTAGAAAAGCATTTATACTAAATTTATCCTAGACTACCCATAGCCTAGTGTTTCCTAGGTGCTCCTGCACCATTCTCCCCCGTCTACACAAACTCTAAGGAATGTCAGGAGAGGGTAATGACACATCTATGCCCTACCTCTTGAGCTAAGCTTCATCCATCCATGTAGCCTTAGACTCATGCTTATGCCTCCATTTTACAAGATGATCCATGTATACCTTGTGCCTTGTAGCCTTCTTCACTCTTGCCTCCAAGATCTTCTCTGCCTGAGGCTTGTCTTGATTAGGTAAGGATATGTTGCTGATGTCCTTGAAGATCTCCTTACTATTCTAATCCACATCATTTATTGACCCCTTGTACTTGATCAAGTCAGCTACATTCAAAACTAGTGAGATTCCTAAATCGGTAGGTAACTCTAACTTGTATGCATTTTTACCATACTTGGCTAATATCTTGCATGGTCCTACTTTTTTTAGTTGCAGCTTGGTTGAAATTCAATTCTACAACCTTGACTTGTTAAGGTGGACCATGACATAGTCTCATACTACAAATTGCACATCCTTCCTTGACAAATCTACCTTCTCCTTCAACTTTTGTGTAGCCTCGGTGACTGTCTTCTTCACCAGCTCTTGAATCTCTTTCATGGTTTGACTGAAGTCCTTTGCATGTCCGCTTCTATGTTCCATAGCTCCAAGATCTCTGAGCTCACATATGCCTCTTGGGTGCATCCCATACACAACTTCAAAAGGAATCTTCCCTGTAGTCTAGTTCACACTATCATTGTAAGCATACACAGCTTGTAAGATAACCATATCCCATGTCTGTCCATACTCCTTAGTTAGGCACCTTAGAAGGTTACCTAGTACCCTGTTAACCACCTCTATTTGACCATCGATCTAAGGATGGTAAGCTAATCCAAATGACAGGTTGGTACCCAATCTACTCCATAGAGTCTTCCAAAAGTGACTCATGAACTTCACATCCCTATCTAAAACAATGCTCAAAGGCAATCCATGGATCCTTACAACTTCCTTGAAGAAGAGATGAGCTATGTAACTAGCATCATGAGTAGTTTTGCAAGGGATAAAATAACTCATTTTGCTAAATCTGTCCACTACTACATAGACACTGTCAAAACCAGTCTTGGTGTTAGGAAGGCCTACCACAAAATCCATGCTTACACACTCCCATGGTCTGTTAGGAATGGGTAGGGGTTGATATAGACTAGAATTACTAGCTCCTCCCTTAGATTTCATACACACAACACATTGTTCCAAATACTTTCTAACATCTCTTGCTAGCTTAGGTCAGTAATTGAATCTTTGCACTGGTTCTAAAGTCTTGTTGATGCCAAAATGTCCACTAAGACTTCCATTATGCTTTTCCTAAATGATATTTTCCCTCATTGACCCTCTTGGAACACATAACTGATTTCCTTTAAACAATAACCCACTTTGCAATGTATACTCTGAGTATTGGCTATGGAAATGGTTCTCAAAGTTAGAACATAGCTTATAGACCTCTGAAAAGTCTTCATCTTCCCCATAGAGATCTTTAAAAATGTCAATCCCTATGCTCTTCACTTGTATATCTTGCACAGTCAACAACCTCCTGCTCAATGCATCTGCTACTTTATTTAGTTGTCCCTTCTTGTGCTTGATGGCGAAGGTGAAAGCTTGAATGTATTCCATCCACTTCAAGTGTCTATTGCTCAACTTCTCTTGGGTATTCATATAGCTAAATGCTTGATTGTCAGTAAAGACTACAAATTCCTTGGGTAGAAGGTAATGCCTCCACTTCCTAAGTGACTGAACCAAAGCATAAAGTTCTAAGTCATAAGTTGAATACCTTTTCTTTACTTCATTGAGCTTCTCACTAAAGAAGGCTATAGGGATTCCCTCTTGACTTAGCACTCCTCCTACTGCCACTCCACTTGCATCACATTCAACAGTGAACAATTTGTCAAAACTAGGTAATAAGAGAATAGGTTGAGTTGCCACCTCTTGTTTCAGTTTCTCAAACCCTTTCTTAGCTTCTTGAGTCCACACAAAATTATTTTTTAAACCACCCTTGATTGTAGCAAGGACTAGTACACATATACCACTAAATTTCCTTATGAATTTTCTATAGAACTGAGCTAATCCATGGAAACTTCTTACCTCTGTCCCTATGGTTGGTGTAGGCTAGTTTAGGATAACTTCCACCTTACTTGGATCCATCTTCAATGATCCTTTAGACACTAAAAAACCCAAATATATAAGCTATTGGTTAAAGAACTCACACTTCTCTAGATTGATTGCCAACTTCTCCTCTTGCAACCTTCTAAGAACCAACTCCACATGTTTTAAATGCTCTTCTGCTATCTTGTTGAATATGATGATTTCATCAAGGTATACCACCCCTATGAAGTCTTTGAGCACTTCATTCATGAGCCTCATGAATGTGATAGGGGCATTAGAGATACCAATTGGCATCACTGTTCATTCATATAACCCATAATTTTTCTTAAATGTTGTCTTCCACTCATCACCATCCTTAATTCTGATATGATGGTATCCACTCTTGAGATCCAGCTTTGTGTAGTATTGAGCTCCTCCAAGACAATCCATTAAGTCTTCAATCCTAGGAATAGGGAACCTATACCTAATGGTGATCCTATTTATTGCTCTAGAATCAGTGCATAACCTCCATTTACCTCCATTCTTGGTTTCCAAGACTACCGGTATTGCACATGGGTTGATGCTCTTTTGAATCAATCCTTGATCCAACAACTCTTGCACATGCCTAGCTACCTCTAGATTATGATTCAGTGTAAGCTTATAAGCTAATTTTTTAGGAAATGAGGCTCTAGGTATGAAGTCAATTTGATGACTTATGGATCTCTTTGGTGGTAGAGTTTCAGGTGCACCATCACTTACAATGTCCTTGAACTGATCCAACAACTTTAGGACTACTTTGGGTATGACTATCTTTTCAGCCTTGTCTTCTTCTTTAGGTTGTAACATAACCACATATCCTTCACCCCCTTGATTTAGGTTGTTAAGAAACTCCTTCCCACTACTCAACATGACACTTGTTGTCTTTGACTGTCTCTCTTCTTCTGACAGTGACTACAACTTGAAAGTCTTCCAATCCTTCTTGAAGGAAATGCTATTCTCTTTCCCATCATACATGGCACTTCTGTCATACTGCCATGGTTTTCCCAATAGTGGATGGCACGCGGCCATGGGTAAAAAATCACAAACTAACTTATCCTTATACCCTCCAATGGAAAACTCCACCGTTACTTGCTCATTCACTAGACCACTTTTCCCTTTGTTGAGCCATGTTACCTTGTAGGGGTTAGTGTGGGGTACCTTTTTCATTTTTAGTTTTATTACTTATTCTTTTGAGATGATATTGTCTATTGAACCTGAATCTACAATGACCTTGCATACTTTACCAAGTATCTTACACTTCACTCTAAATAGAGTTCTTCTTTGTTTTGGTTCTTCCTTGACCGGTTGTCTGATCAAAACTCTTCTAAACATTAGATTCTCTCCCATCTCAGATTCAATGTGTCTGACCTCAGATGACTTAGGACTCATGGTGTACTCTTGTGCATAAGCCACTCTCTTCTCATTGCTTGATGAAGATGCTTTCTCTGGACACCTATAAGTTGGGTGTCCAACTTGTCCACAATGGTAGCATTTCATGTTTGCAAAGTATGAATTGCTCTTTCCTACTCCTCTTCCTCTAGTGTATCCTCCTTGAGAACCTCTACCTCTATTATACCCTCCTCTAGAAGGTGTTTCATTTTCATGATCTATGGATTTAAACTCTCCTTGGTTTCTTTGGTCATTGCCTCTACCTTGGTAGCCACCTCGTTGTCCTCTTTGATCTCTTTGATCTCTGCCTTTACCTCTGATCTTAAAAGTCTGTTCATGTTTCCTCTTGCTTCTTTTCTCAATCTTTATAGCTAATCGGTAACATTGATGTACTATCTTGGGACTTAGAAGAGTCATTTCCTCTTGAATGTTCCACTTCAAGCCATTAAGATATCTAGCCACCTTGAGACTTTCATCCTCTGTCACATTAGACCTCATGAAAATTTTTTGAAACTCCTCAGTATAAGATTTCACATCTTGGTCTCTTTGCCTCAATCTCTGTCTTTTCTTATGTAGCTAAATTTTATAGTCATCTAGCATGTATGCTTCTCTTACATTGGCAACCATTCCCTTCCAAGTAGAGATAGGCTACTTTCCTTCCTTTTCCCTCTCTGTCTGAATGAACTTCCACCATGTCAAAGTAGAACCTCTTAACCTTGATTTGGCCACCTTTACCTTTTGTGCTTCTTTGACCCCATCACACTCAAAATGGTTTTCCATTCCCTCTATCCAATCCACAACTAAATCAGCTTCCATTTTTCCACTAAACAGTGGTATGCCTTCAAGTGATTTTCCACTCAAAGCCTTCAATGCTTTCAAGAAAGGCTCTTCTTTCAAAATAAGGTTAGGTTTAGGGGTCTTGTCTTCCTCTGCAACCTCTTCTTCCTTTGGTATCCTTCCCTCTAATTGGGCACTCCTCATTACTTGCTTAAGTTGGGATATTCTTTCCCTCATTAGCCTATTTTCTTCCTCCTGTTCTTCAACCATCTTAGCCAATTCAAAATTTGTCACCATGATGGTAGAACCACTAGATTAAAGGTCTGACATACAAGATTCTTCCAAATATTTTGCTTGCTCTGATACCAATCTGATAGGATAGGGTTGGATGGAACACTCATTGTTCCATGCTCTGGGTCTCACCTTGGTGAACCCCTTTTGTGTAACTCTCCACCACCATAACCTATAGGCCCTAATGCTTGTTAGGAACCCCTGGTTCTCCTGGCCAACCCTACTATCATCTCCATTTCCCTAGCCAATCCAATCTTGGTGCTCTCTCTGCCATTCTCTCCTTAGCCCTTAATCTTCCTAAAGGCTAGCTAAATCTCCAACCTTCACTAATTCCATGCAGGGGTGTCTGATATCTCCCATAGCTTCAAGATCATTCCCCTAGGGTTCTTGATCATCCACCAATCTCCAATTCTCCATCGCTCTCACCAATCCAAATATTTTCTTGGGATTCATGGTACCCTTTCTCACACCTTGAATATTTTTGGGGTTTGGAGCCTCCACTATCCATACACTGCTCTAACCCTTAACTTAGCAAATTTGGGCTTGTTTTAAGCCAGTTTCTGACCTCCTTGAGATTAGTTAAATTTTTTTCCACCTCCTGGTCTTTGTCAAGCCTCCTTATTGTTACCAAGTCTCTACAAGGCAATCCACATCCTCTCCACACTGTGGTTCACTAGGAGATTGGCACCCCTGCAACCTTAGTGCTCTGCACTCTTTGATTGTCCTAGCTAGGCACTGCCAAGCTCGCCTAGGAACAGTCTTTTTCCATGGATTCCTGACTCCTAAGGACTCCTACCTCTACCTTATGTACAAACATGGAATCTAGCCTCTATTTCCAAGAACCCATACACTAGGTACAGGGGAAACATGGTCTAGAGCTCCATCTCTGCCGATCTGACAATCATAACAAGAATTGTAAGAAATGAATTAACCTAACAAAAACAAATGCTTGAACCGATGCAAAAAACTAACTACTGAACTAAACAATGCCTGAAAACCTGAATTACACTACATACTCTACTCTCAACATCTGATCAAACCATCAATGCATAAATCCAAAACCATAAACCAGCAGATGTTCTTCAATATCACAGTCTT
>VDFB02193867.1:117455888-117490595 GCA_007258455.2 Sequoia sempervirens
TAAACCCTAAACCCTTAAATCCTCTACCCTATACCCTTGTTCCTTCCCCCATCTATCTCTCTCCCACTCCCTTACTCTCTCTCTCTCTCAGGTATCTCTCTCTCTCTCACTCACTCCCTCTATATCTCGACCCTCTACCCTTAACCTTTTACCCTATAACTCTTAAAAAAAGCCAACTTTATTATAACGTGAGCATGTTATGAATAAGTAGAGACATGACCATTTAGCAAGAAATAACGTGCTCATGTTATAACGTGAACACGTTATAATGCAAGCACATTATAATGCAAGCACATTTTTTATTGCACTAAAAATGGTAAAAAAGCACAATATACTCATGATGTCGGCTCACATTCTACATATTCTCCTGGTTCTATGTGTGCTTTGACCAAAATTAGGTTTTTGGTGATTGAGTGAAGTGTGCATCCATGATTTATAGATTCCACCACCTTTTTCATGATATTTCCATCACCTTTGCATGAAATACCAGATTTTTCACATTGAAAGGCATACAATATGAATTCAAGTTTGAATTATAGTGATAACTGATATACAATTGATGTTTGGAGGGGAACAAGCTTTGAAAAAGTTAAAATTTTGAGAGCTTTTGAGGAAAGAAACCCGAAAGAGCTACATAATTGGGTAGAAATCCTTCATTTGAAACTTTGGTTTTAGGTATGTGAAATCTTTGTACATTTTCTTTCATTCTATTATGGCTTGCTTTCATTTTTTGTTGTTTTTCTTATTCCATGTTGATCAAATTGTTTGTTTGTCATGTTACAACCTTAGGTTATCAATGTACATTTTAAATTACACAATTCTATACACTTTCCTATTACATTTTAAAACCACATCTCTTTAAGGCATTTTGTTAAATTTAACAATTAACTTTCTTTGTGTATGCTTCCAAAGCTTTCATTGAGGTATTTTGTCAAACAGTTATACAAACCAACTGATTGCGTTGTCTATGCTACCAAATTTTCCATACATGTCTCTAAAAAATTGGAATATACTCCTAATGCAGTAGGGGGGGCCTACAACACACAAACACACAACTCCAATCTACAAACAAATTTGCAATTTACAATTTCATTAGGACCTCTTCTTTCAACAAATTCACATTGTTCAGGTTGTAGCATATCAAAGTCACTCAATTGGGTATAATTCCCCACAAAACCTTCTCACTTCTCAACAGACCCCCAAATCCAAAAATGGTCTTTACTTAGGTCTCAAAACAAAGATTTTTCTAGGTTTTGACCACAATATGCTCAAATAGGTTTCAATACAAAAACCCTCCAATTTGCTCACTAAATATCTAGGGTTTTCTACATATTTTACAACTCCAAGGCCTTCGAGCCTCACCAATCAACAAAAAGTTTTTGGATCTAGAAAAACAAAATAAACCTTCACTAGGCCTTTAAGCTCATTAGATCTCAAAACACCACTTTGGTTCCTCCTTTTCATGCTAAAAACTCACATTCTCAGCCTAAGATAACATCACCAGCCCTATAGACGCCTTACCATTATTAAAAGAAACATGAAAGGGTATGTAATGCGGGGATCATGATGGGCCCAAAAGTGGCAATGATGGGTATTTGTAGGGTATGTATTTTGACAAATTTTTTCTTACTTACCCAATAGTGATGAAATGAAAAGGGGTTTAAAGAGATTCTCAGCTTTCCACCGATATAAATTATGCTCTACTTTGAATTTAATAAATTATTATTATTTATTTTCTATTTGAATTATGACTAAAGTCGATTGATAGAGGTATTTGATTGAAAACATCTATAACTTTCAAACAATATCACATTGTGGGATCAAAACATGCATCACATTCTATGCTTCACATACTATAGGATTACAAAATAAAAAGTGAATTTCATGAAGTTTTTACCAAGTTAAAAGGTGGTTGAATGAGGCGAGTTTTTTTTTTTAAATTTGTAATAAAAATTCATAATTAATTATTTACTTAGAAAAAATTACAAAAAATATGCATCACGATGGGACATGGAGTCCTCTACTTATGTCTAAAATCTTATAAAAATGTATGTTTATTGTGGTTAGAGATTGGTGGGATAGACGCCTACTTCTTATTTTTTCCACGACATTTAAATACCTCTTGCATTGAAATTTCAATTTTCACCAAATATATTTAAAGAAAAAAAATGGTAGTTTAGAAACTACATTCAATTTTCTACAAATTCTATTGTTAAATATTTTTGAAATAATATAGATAACTTATTCAAATTTTTATGTCAAGTTGTCTAACTCTGATTTTTCTAAATTTTTTGCCACTTAAGGTCCTATTTTTTCCATGATGATCCTGCACATATCCAAAACTTGAAAACAACATATTTCAGGCCTTTCCTTTGAATCACATGTCACCACAGTAGGAGGAAAGGCTCCATCTTTAAATTAAAGTAAAATTCATACCCTGCTGGTCTGTACAAGATGATCATGAAGATGGAATTTTTCATTCATAAAAACAACCAAAGGAGTTTCAAAATAGATTGAAGTCCAAGTTAAGACCTACCACCACAATGATTTATGAATTTATAATAATGGGAGGCCTATACTAGGCTACACATAGGAAAAAGAAACTAAAAACACAAAAGAAATCTTGAAATTCCACAGTTTAAGCGTTGAGTAGAGCACCAAATCCTCAAGCAATTCATTGAACCCTTTATTCAAGCTTGCATGATGTTTTTATACATTTTCAAATTAGGAGTCCCAACTTCCTTCAATTCCCATAACCACCCTTGAATCACCAAACCTTCATTAAGCCTAAAAGTACTAGTATTAACAATGGTTTGCTTAATAAGATTCATTATGAAAATTTGTTGTTCTACAGACCTAGGACCATTTAGACAACTTTATTTTACCCATTATAGAGCCTTTCAACATATACAACAATCATGAATCCTTTTTTTGTACCAAACTGCACAAATTATCAAGTTTTCTATACTTTTAATAGCCAAAATTAGCCCACTTTTACAAAGGAACCACCTTCAAAACTTGTCCAAATCTCCTAAAACCTTGGGGAAGCACTTTATATCTATCAAAAATTCAAATTATATGATTATATTGCAGAGATTCAATCATTTTCCACCCAAACCATAAAACCCTCTCCCTAGGCTTAGAAACCATATGTTTTATTGAAACTCCAAAACTTGAAAACTATTGAAACAAGCTTAATATACCCTGCTCATGCTCAATCTAACATAAAATAATGCTTCCCAACTTAGAAACTCGATTTAAATTGCCAAAATATCAATTTTGTTAAGGAAAACTCAACATTTCCTTATTTGGTTTGACGCCCAATCCAAGATCATCCTCCATTCAAGTTTATCATAACCTCTTATAATGTTCCCCTCTTAGAAAAAACCACTTCAACTTCAAAAGCTAACATTTGAAAGAGGTGACCATTGGCCTCCCTCTTTAATAGACTTTTGCAACCCTTCACTATTAGTTAATTTGACTTGACTTAGCACTTTTTGCATAGGTAAAATTATTCGTCATGCCAAAGAAACAAACTGTTAAAAGGAAAAAAACTAATAGATCATTAGCTCCAAGCCTTCAGAGATAAAGAGAAAAAATGGATGAGGGGATATTGTGAAAAGCATAAATTGGGAACGATTGATGAAAGCAAGCCAGTTGAAGAGGAACCTCAATCATCAAAAAGAGAAGAAATTGGTAGCACAAAGGGCACAAATGCAAAAGAGTCATGCTAGGGGAGATGTAGATACCGTAGTTGGAGACAACCCTCTACCGCAAGTGAATACGAAGGGACACCATTAATCATGTAAGCAAATATAAAGGGACACCATGTACCACAAGTGAGTATGGTTGGACACCATCCACAATATCTGAAGTTGAGAGTACATCATCACTCGGATTTGATGAACAAGGTATGCCATCATCCCCACATGAACCTCAAGGTATGCATTATATTCCACCCTCAGTCAAAGGTACACAATCTAGCCCACCTCAATTAAATATTGATGAGATTGCTAATGTTGAGATGTATGTACTTAAGAGAACACCTTCTAGAATTTTGCGTAGAAAGCCAAAGCTTTTGATTAATATTGATGAGAATATTTTGTAGCACATGGAAGGTAAGATTCTAGAACGCATTTGTAGAAGATATGCTAATAAGATTTGGCAAATGTTCTTTGAAAGGCTAAATGAGACCGAAAGATGTCAACTATTTGTTCAAATGATGTGGGGTTTAAAGTACAGAAACATCATGAAGACTCTTGGGTTGAGAACATCGAATGCATCAAGTGAAAACACTATTGTGAAGAATCTAATGGATTTTTATGAGAGTGTGGGTAATACCTCATGCTCAAAGGATAGTAATGTCACCCGACGTGTCATTACATCGATTTTGGTAAGCTATCAAACAAAGAGATATTGTCTCATTAAAAGGACAAGTGAACAAATGGGAATTAGAAGAAATTTTTTATCAAAAGCCATTCAAAGGTGACAAAGAATTGAGGGCACTGATTCAAATGAATTATGAGAATTCTTGGGAAGACTGCCACATAAAGATAAAAAATTTGTTGAAGCATTGAGAACACTAATTGAAAATTATTGGAAGAATAATACAAGGTCATCTCTAAATCAAAGGGATGTCCTAAGAAGGAGAATCAGTAGTTGGAACTGTGAGCCACATCCAAAGCATTTTTTGGATATGACTCAAACCCATTTTTTTCATAAATTTCAAAATGCTTATCCTTAAATTAGTATTTCTCAAAGATTGTTTGAAATGATTAAACCTTTTTATGTCAAGATAAATCACACACGCACTACTTGTTGTTGTAGACTACATATTGAATTCGCTAACCATTATGATGTTTATCATTCTATATGTTTAGATTTGCATACTAACGATGTTTTGTAAGATTGTGGCATAGAAGCCCCACCCAAATGCTTCAAGAGAGTTCTTATCAAAATTTTTATGTCAAATAGAGGATTGCCAAATATTCTATAGGACAACATGCTTGGATGGTTCATGCGAGCGTTGTGGTGGCTTGGAATGAATGCTAGTATGTTAACATATGGAAAGTACATATGAGGTGGGACATAAACTAGTAGATTTCAGGAAGTATAAAACAGTGGCATACACTACAAACTATGGGTCTCAAGAAAAAAGGTGTGATTTGGTTATTGAGAAGATTCTAGTGTATCAATTTATGTCCGTGTTTCATGAGAATCTAGTGTATGAGTATACAAGGCATACCCATAGAGCTCGATGGTTGGACATGCAATTCAAGATATGCAAGGGCACCTTTCCACTTGGTAGCATAGTATTAGTGGTTGACTTTGCAGAGAACTACACTCTATAGGCATAGTGTGAGGTGCAGTCATAGTATTACAACTCCACATAGGTTTCGATATTTGTGCACATAACATTCATTCATGTAGCTAATAGTACAAAGGACCAAAGGAAGGTATTGAGGGAGTATCACTTTTATATTAGTGATGATCACACACATTCTCCAGAGTTTGTGCAAGGTTGCTTCCAAATTTTCTATAGTGATTTTGCTTGGAGGGGCATAGCATATGGTCAGATAATTGTGTAGCACAGTTCAAGAATGCGTGCATGTTCTACTAGTTGTGCAGGATGCATCTCACTATAGGTGTTCAGCATATTTAGAACTTTTGTGAGGCCGAGCATGGAAAGGGGGAGCATGATGGTGTAGGAGCATACGTGAAAAGAGAATTAACATGAGAAGAGTTAAAGTATAAAGATAGTGCAACATTGACAGATGTAAGTTCAATTTTTGAGTGGTGTAATGCTTCGATGGGTCTAGGTAATGAAGGTATATCTTTAGTTCGTAGATTTTTTTGGTTGATGGATGATACTAACATTGCACCATATGAGGATTGTTGTACACTAATAGGATCAAGTAAGATACACTCTTTCCTTCACTCAAATGCAGGTTCATGGAATATCGATACACATAAGATGGCATGCTTTTGTTGTTCATGTACAATGCAAGCTTGGAAAGATTGTGAGTCAGGGGAGTGGGTTGACAAATGGTTGACAAGTTATCTTAGCCCACTTCTCACATATCACCCTCTAAGAACATTGGAACTAACACAGATGGAATCATCGATCAACTTTGACCACGTATCAGATCTAGTTTAACTAGGTAATATATCCACTTGCTTATTTTTTGAAATTCCATATTGTTATCTTACCTTGTACTATATTCGTAATTTTGACTAATTGCAAGTGATTTTCTACACATATCAATGCAGGGAATGTTTATGCGGTTATTGCAAATGAAGAAAATGAAGAGGCAACATACTATTACTTGTGTCATTGTATTGAGGCCAAAAATAAATTAGAAGCCTCAGTTATAGATGGAGAAAACATCGAATACCCTACAAGCTCAATTGTTGTTACTGGAACATGGATTAGAAGGTACCCACATAAGAGTGTTAAACATTGGTTGTTTGAGGAATTTGACACACATCGTAAGATTCTTCATTACTCAACCCTTGTTGTGGCATCCAATGTTTGTTTGAGAAAATATGGGGGTAGACCTTTGAATAAGACCTTGTGGAAGGTCCGTGAGTCTGACCATGAGGAAATACTTGACACAATAAAGAGTAGAGAAAATCTGGATGGTTCATTGGATTAATTTGTAAGTATATGCACAATGGTTCTTATTAATTTATACTTGTATCCACATTAATTTGTTTGATGCCAATGCTATCATGTCTTATTTTACTTTGCATATTTGTAAGTAACCCGATAAACATTGATTGGTGTCCCCTTGCAGAAAATGTAAACTTATGAGCCATCCAAGAGAATCTTAGGCATAAAAGCAATGTAACATCCTTATTTTGATGATCTTGAAAAATATCAATTATAATTTTCAGCCATTACAAAAGTGTGTGTCAAGCTTGGTGAGGGAATTTCAAGTTATTCATTTGAAGTTAACCTTATCATGAGCACCTATGATGTAGACATTATAGGAGCATCTTGAATTTCAAGATATTCTAGATTCATGAGAAGTGTTGTGTGCAATAGGTATCTTGGAAGTCAAAGTGAAGATGTATGAGCAGGAGTGACTAAGTTGAGAGACTGCCATGCCTATCTGTAAGTGCCTTCCATCTATTTTCATTTCATTTCTATTTTGGACATGAGCTATTTTATTCTTTTACTTTGCCTATTTGTAACTAAACTAGTACAAATTGATTGGTCTCTCCTTGCAGAAAATGCCGATTTTAGAGCCATCAAAGAGAATCTCAACCAAAAAATCAATGCAACATCCTTATTTTGATGATCTTGACAAATCTCAAATTTGATTTCAAGCCATTATAAAAGATCATGTGAAGCTTTGTAAGGGAATCTCAAGTTTCTCATTTGAAGTTAACCTCTAAATGAGAACCTATTATGTAGACATTATAAGAGAATCTTGAATGTATGAGTGACATTGTAAAATATCTGTGAGAATAGAGTACCTAAGGCATTGTAATGAGATTTACTTGTAATGACATTTACTGAAATAATGAAATTTGGTGTAGGGGCACCAAGGTTATTGAGAAAATTTGGTTCACGGAAATCTTTTAAGTTAGTTTTGTGTTTTGAGTTTTTTCAATTGAATAAGGTCATAACACATCCACAATTGATTTATAATCTAATAAGTCATGTTTGTTACAAAAATAACGGTTAGGAATGATTGGAAAGATGAGAATCATTTGTAAAGGCTATTGAAATCCTCTTGAAGGCTATTTAAGTCAATATTTGAATTTTTAGCCTTTTGAAGGAGATTTTTTGAATATGGTTGTAAATGGACTATTAGTGATATTGAGATTGTTAACCTTCAAAGAGTAGCAGTATTTATGTTGATGAAATTTCCTTTAGATGCAAGGATTCAAAGCACATCAACCATGTGGTAAAAATGATTAAATCCTAGAGATGATCTATAGAAATGAAAGAGTTTAAAAAGGAAGAGAGAGCTACACTGGTGACTTAGGAGAAAATTTAGTGATGCAGAGTCAAGGTGGAGAAGACTCAAACAAATTAGATTTCAGTAAATCAACAACCTTTGTTATTTCATTTGGCCATGTTGGAACAACTACCAACAAAAAGGCTTCCAAACTCAACAATTTGGCTTAAATTTTAGAGAATTCCTCTGAAGGACCATCTCATCATCAATATAACATCTACTCAAACCCACAACACCATTCCCAAGCCAGACATACAAGGTTTCTTTGCAATTTCTTGGAGATCCTTCAAATTGCCCTGCAAAAACACTACAAAATTAGCCCTATTTTACAAAAAAACTTCTCTTTAAATTTCTTCTAACCCCACAAGCTCTTGGATAGTCATAAAATAGGTTACAAAAATCCCAATTCCATAGGTTTTAGAAAAGCACTCAACCTCTAAGCCATAATTTCTTAAAACCCTCAATTTCCTAACAAATACCTAGGGTTTTTAGCATCTCACAACTCCAAGGCCTTCCATACCTCACCAAAGAATAAAAAAAGTTTTTTAGGGTCTAGAAACACATAATAAACCTTTTCCTAGCCTTTAGACTTAGTAGATCTCAAAAACATCACTTTGGTTCCTCCATTTCAAACCAAAATCTCACATTCTCAACCTAAAACATCACCAGCACTATAAACGCCTTACCATTATTACAAGAGTTAAGGAAACTTGAAAAAAAAACATTGTAAACCTTTCCTTTGAGTCACAATTCACCATAGTAGGAGGAAGGGCTCCATCACAAAAATTATAGTAAACTCAGACCCTGCTGGTTTGTACACGCTGAATAAAGAAAAATGGATTTTCCTTTCACTAAAACAACTAAAGGTGTATTAAAATAGATTAAAATCTAGGTTAAGACCTTCCACTATATATTTTCATGAATTTATATTCATAGGAGGCCTGTATTAGGCTGTACATAGAGAAAAAAAACTCAAAAACTCAAAAAAATGTTGAAATTCCACAGTTTTAGGTGCTGTCAAGAGCACCAATCTTCAAAAAAAGTATTGATTGAACCCCCATTCAGGATTGAATGATGTTTATAATACATTTAAAATGAGAATCATCTCCCTTCAATGCGCATAACTACCTTTGAACCACCAAACCCTTATTAAGCCTACAAATACTAGTATTTAACAATGGTTTGGCTTAATAAGCTTTATCATGCAAATTTATTATTCTAAAGGCCTAGGACAACTTAGACACCCTTATAACATGAATTTTAGACTCTTTCTCTACATTCCCACCTAATTTTTACATAATTTTCCTTTATGGCAATATCAACAATTATTTAATTCTAGAGTGCTTTTGCACATTTGTCCACCCTAACCTACTAGTTCCTAAAGTACATAAAAGATTGGTCTATTAGACCTTATTCAAGACCAAAATACCTCAACATACTAACATTTACCGACTATCCTCCCAATTTACCACCAAAAAATCACAAATCAAGGGTGATGTGTGGGTGCTCCTGCACCATTCAACTTTCAAAAACAAAGTCAATTAGGTTGGTAGCCATGTGGATCGAGCTAGCATTTGATGGAAGAGGAAGAAAGATGAATGGAACTATAGAGGCCCACCATACTATATTTTGGTACTGAACCATGAGGAGTAGAAAGAGAGCTGATATCATGTATCAAAACATTAAGCATCCATTCTTCTAGCTAGCGGAGAAAGAGATGATTACTTTGCTTCATTTTCATTTGCCTAACCATATCATGGTGTGGGAACCAAGAAGACCAAGGATGTCTAGTTTTATGTGGAGGTAATGGATGTGGTCCAAAATTTAGGGAAAAGAAGAAGTCAATGTATGATCCTGATGAAATTGAGGAAGAACAACAAAGAGAGGGACAAGAAAAATAAAATCAATCACGAGTTTCAAGGATTTGTCAAGCGAGTAAGAGAGCTATGGGAGCAGCCTCATCTAAAATTTTTGAACTAGAATTTGATATACCATTTAGAGAGCTTGGTTTTCATGGGTTCCTTTCAAAGCCTCGCTTATTATTCTTATGGTAAACTGTTTGGTAGAGTTAGTGGAATTACCTTTCTTAGTAATCGCTATTAGTGAGATTGAGATTGTTAACCTTGAGAGAGTAGGAATTGGGAAAAAGGAATTTGATATGGCTATTGATTTCAAATAATTCAAGTGGGATGTACTCCACATTGACGTATTCCTCAATCTTCACTTGATTGCATCAAGGAATGGCTAAACTCCATGGTTATAAAGTATTATGAAAGAAAAATGAACTTGTACTAGCAGCCAATTTTGAAGACTATTACTGATGATCCAAATAAATTTATTGAATATGTTGGTTAGGAATTTTTGAATATTGAAGCTATGATTTTGATTTTGATAATTCAGAAGAGTTAGATCAAGGATATGAACCCTCTAATGTAGAAGAGGAATCATAATCTTATTTCATGTAGCCACCATCAAGAGTGTTACAAGCCAACATGATGGAGGGAATTTTTATATAAGGATAATTTTTAATGTTGCAGGCACTGGCTTTAATACCAACTACAATGGAAAAATTGAATTTCCCTAGTAGTATTTATGTTGAGGAAATTTCCTTTAGATGCAAGGATTCAAAGCACATCAACCACATGTGGGACAAATGATTAAATCCTAGAGATGATATATTGCAATGAAAGAGTCTAAAAAGGTAGACAAAGCAACATTGGTGACTCAGGAGAAAATTTAGCTTTCAAAAACAAAGTCAATTAGGCTAGAAGACATGTGGATCAAGCTATAATTTAGTGGAAGAGGAAGAAAGATGATTGGAACCTAGAAGCCCACCATACTAGATTTCGGTATTCAACCATGAGAGTAGATGAGAGAGTTGATATCATGTATCAAAACATTGAGCATGCATTCTTCTAGCCAGTGGAGAAGGAGATGATTACTTTGCTTCATTTTCATTTGCATAACCATATCAAGGCATGGGAACCAAGAAGACCAAGGATGTCAAGTTTTATGTGGAGGTAATGGATGTGGTCCAAACTTTAGGAGGGGCAAGAAGGTCAATGTATGATTGTTAACCTTGAGAGAGTATGACTTGGGAAAAAGGCATTTGATATGGCTATTATTTTGAAATACTTCAAATGAGATGTACTCTACATTGACGCCATTCCTCAACCTTCACTTGATGGCATGGAGGAATGGTTGGATTCCATGGATATAAAGTATTATGAAAGGAGAATGAACTTAACTAGTGGCCAATTTATTGAAGTTATTGGTTGAGAATTTTTGAATATGGAAGCTAGTGATTCTGATTCTGATAATTTAGAAGAGTCAGAACAAGGATATATGAGTTCCATCTAATGTAGAAGAGGAATCAAAATCATATTTCATGTAGCCACCATCAAGATTGTTACAAGCCAACAAGATGGAGGGAATTCTTATATAAGGATATTTTTCAATGTTGCAAGTATCGACTTTAATACCAACTACAATGGAAACATTGAAATTCCCTAGCAGTATTCATGTTGAGGGAATTTAATTTAGATGCAAGGATTCAAAGCACATAAACCACATGTGGTACAAATGATTAAATCCTAGAGATGATCTGTAGCAATGAAAGAGTTTGAAAAGGCAGATAGAGAAACATTGGTGACTCAAGAGAAACTTCAGCTTTCAAAAACAAAGTCAATTAGGCTGGTAGATGTGTGGATTGGGCCAACATTTGGTGGAAGAGGAAGAAAGATGACTGGAACTATGGAGGCCCACCATACTATATTTCGGTATTCAACAATGAGAGTAGATGAGAGAGCTGATATCATGTATCAAAACATTAAGCATGCATTCTTCTAGCTAGCGGACAAGGAGATGATTACTTTGATTCATTTTCATTTGCATAACCATATCAAGGAATGGGAACCAAGAGGACCAAGGATTTATAGTTTTATGTGGAGATAATGGATGCGGTCCAAAATTTAAGAGGGACAAGAAGGTCAATGTATGATTGGTGCAGGAACACCATTTAGTAGGTTTTGTTCATCAAGGCAAATACAAAGTAGAATATAGGATTTTGAGTTTTGTATTAAAATAATGTCTATGAGACCATTATATTATGTATTTAGTAATATTTGAGTTGTATTAGGTGTTTAGGAGGTTGGGTTTTTCAAAAAGTGCAAAATGTTTAAAAATTGCAAAAATGTGCAAAATTTGCAAACTGAAACATTGTAAAATTGCAAAATTTGCATTATGGAGGGAATACATGAAGAGTCAAACCAGTTCAAAGGTCAGTTAGGAAGGTGAATATATTTTTAATTGGTGGGAAAGAGTTTAAAAACATGAAAAAATAGAATTTAAGGTTGGATTTTGTGATTTGAAGAAGCAAAAACAATAAAAACTCAGAATTTTCCATAATTTTTTTGTATTTTCAGCTGTAGCAGCAGATTGTACAGCCTGTATTTCAATTGGTTGATCTAGATTTATTGATATTTGCATAGTATATGGAGTTACCTTTCTTTTGAATCCATTTGGAAGGTTTTCCATAATGTTTTGTGCATTTTATCATCAATTTACTAAAACTGGCCTGAACTTGTACATTTGAAGGTTTTGAGTTAATAAAAATAGTTTTTTGACCCATTCCTCCTTCTATAGCCTCTATAACTTGAGGAATGGGTCTAAAATAACATTATTAAGGTGTTGGTATGATTTTTTAGTGTTGGGGAGGTCTTAAAGTGAGATGGGTGTGAAACCCATGTGTGTAAAAGTGAGTTTTCTTTAAGAAAAATGGTGGTTTTGAAGAGTCAAATTGTGTTTTTTTGTAGGGCAGAATTATTTTATGATTGTTTGAGCTTGTGCAAGGTATCAAAAATTTTTTTGAGTAATTTTGAGGTTGTGGTTAGCTTTGGAATTATCATTTTCAATAAAGCCCTATTGTTTAGGCTACAATAGAGGGTTTTGTGGTTTACCCATTGTACGGTGATATACCTGATATATGATTGTGAATTTTGAAGTATTGACACCTTAGAATTGCTTCCCCAAGAGTTGGTAAGGTTTGGATAAGTTTAGAGTATAGATCCTTTGTTCAATTGGATCGATCCCTTAAGGGTCCAAAGGGAAAAATGGCTGCAAACTTCAGCATAAGGTTACTCAGACACCATGATGCTTAGAAATTTCTCATTTGATCTTATGGGATCACATTGGGCCTATCTAAAATAACCTCTCTTATTTTTCATTACCTTGGAGTGGTTTTTCTATGGTGTCCAATTTTTAGTTGATGGAAAAAGTGTCAAATGCAAGCAGTGGAAAGTTGCAAGATGGTGCAACTTTTGTTCTGCAATTTGTGTGACCAAACATATTGTTCCAATGCATCTGAATAGACATGTTTACTCTAGGAATGGTCCTCTTTCACACCCAAACACACGGAATTGCTTCGAGCTACATACAACCAAATTGATCCCTCAAGGGTCCAAAGGGAAAAATGGCTGCAAACTTCAGCATGAGGTTACTCAGACACCGTGATGCTTATAAACTTCTTGTCTAATCCTATGGGATCATGTTGGGCCCCTCTACAATAACCTCTCTTAGTTTTAATTATCTCAAAGTGGTTTTCTTGTCGTGTCCAGTTTTCAGTTGATAGAAAAAATGTCAAATGGAAGCAGTGGAAAGTTACAAAGTGACTTGCAACTTTTGTTCTACAACTCGTGTGACCAAACAGACTATTGCAACACATACAAATAGGAATTTTTATGCTAGGAATGGTCCTCTTTCCACCCAAACACACAAAATTGCTACAAGCTATGTTCAACCAGATTGACCGCTTAAGGGTCCAAAGGGAAAAATGGCTACCAACTTTATCATGAGGTTACTCAGATACCATGATACTTAGAAACTTCTCATCTAATCCTATGATATTTTGTTGGGCCAATCTACAATAACCTCTTTTATTTTTCATTATCTCGAAGTGGTTTTCCTGTGGTGTCTAGTTTTCAGTCGATGAGAAAAGTGTCAAATGGAAGCAGTGGAAAGTTGCAAAGTGGTGCAACTTTCATTTTGCAACTTGTGTGACCAAATAGAATATTCCAACATGTCTAAATAGGAATTTTTATGCTAGGAATGGTCTTCTTTCATACCCAAACACATGGAATCACTCCGAGCTATGTTCAACCAGATTGATCCCTTAAGGGTCCAAAGAGAAAATGGCTGCAAAATTTAGCATGAGGTCACTTAGACACCATGATGCTTAGAAAATTCTCATCTAGTCCCATGGGACCATGTTGGGCCCCTCTACAATAACCTCTCTCAATTTTCATTATCTCAAAGTAGTTTTCCCATGGTGTCTAGTTTTTAATTGATGGAAAAGTGTCAAATGGGAGTAGTGAAAAGTTGCAAAGTGGTGAAACTTTCATTCTGCAACTTGTGTGACCAAACAGACTATTCCAACACGTCTGAATAAGAATTTTTATGCTAGGAATGGTACTCTTTCACACCTAAACACACGAAATCACTCTGAGCTACATTCAACCAGATTGATTCCTTATGGGTCCAAAGGGAAAAATGGCTGCCAACTTCAACATGAGGTTACTCGGACATCGTGATTCTTAGAAAATTCTCGTCTAATCCCATGGTACCATGTTGGGACCCTTTACAATAACCACTCTCGATTTTTTTTTATCTCGGAGTGGTTTTCCTATGGTTTCTAGTTTTTAGTTGATAGAAAAAGTGTTAAATGGAAGTAGTCGAAAGTTGCAAAGTGGTGCAACTTTTGTTCTATAACTTGTGTGACCAAACAAACTATTCCAACACATTCAAATAGGAATTTTCATGCTAGGCATGGTTCTCTTTCTCATCCAAACATGCAGAATCACTTTGAGCTATGTTCAACCAGATCGATCCCTTAAAGGTTTGAGTGTAGTATGTTGAAATAGGCCATTCCACCTACCTATTATTCGGGTTGTTGGTGATATGGGCCGGATGTAAGTAGGATAGGGAGTAGGAATAAGAAAATAGAATTAGTAAGGGCATTGGAAGAGATTACTAACACTGCCCCTATTCAAAATTCAAAATTAAGGCCCCTTAAAAGCAAGGCTAGAAGAGGTGTAAAGAAGAAATTGCTTGAAAATAAGTTAGAATAGGTTGGAAATAGGGTGAGATTGTGGAGTTTGATGTGTTCAAAAGGTTAGCAAGGACATGGGAGGTCAAAAGTATGTTATGGCATGACATACCCTAGTTGGGAAAATAGGGGTTTTGAATGAAAAAGAGAGGTTTGAGGGAGTAAATGTGGGTAAAGTCAAGGGGAAACATAATTTGGTGTTCAATTAAGTTTGTGCAGGAATAATGAAGAGTGTTGGAATAGGTTTTGAGGTTCAGGTTCTGGGGTTTGTTTCACCGGTTTGGCAAAAAAATTTTGGAGGGGGGTTCAATTCGTTTTGGGTTCGTTGGTACAAAAAACATGTAAAAACCAAACATATATCTATGCAACCTAGAAGCATGAATTAGGATTAGAATATCACATATCATCATATAAACAACAAAACCACCATAAACTTGAATGTCATTTAAAACAACAAAATTTTCAAAAAAAATATGTTTATAACCTACAAAAAAATGTGAATAAAATCACGCTAATTTTTGCATGAAAAAAAACCATGCGACTATAGCATGTTGCTTAATATTATGCTTTGATGTATTTTTTCCAAGCATTCATAGGTTGTTCGAAAGTACTTTTTTTAGACTTTTAGCCATAGTAGCAAGGCAATGAATTGTTTGATAAAATGCTTTGGTAGACATGTATGAAAAATGTGATAGCATAGACAAGGTAGTGAACTATTTGAAAAAATGCCTCAAAGAAATGTGGTTTCATGGTGATGGAATGACATGACAAATGCCATTTCAAGAAAATTGCTATGGATTGTTATGGCATTCCATCACCATTGAGACCACATTTCTTTGAGGATTTTTTTCAAACAATTTGTTGCCTTGTCTATGCTATTGCTTATTATTATGCTTTGATAGATTTTTTCGAAGCATCCATTGCTTATTTGGAAGCACCTATTTTAGGATTTTAGCCATAGAAGCAAGGAGGTGAACTATTTGATAATATGTTTTGGTAAACATGTATGAAAAATGTGGTAGCATAGACGAGGTAGTGAACTATTTGAAAAAATGCCTCAAAGAAATGTGGTCTCATGGTGATGGAATGCCATGACAAGCAAATTGCTATTTTCTTGTGGCATTCATTCCATTCTTAATTGATCAAACATCATTTTCCTTTTCTATACTATTGCTTACTATTATGCTATGATATATTTTTTCCAAGCATCCATAGCTTGTTTGAAAGCACCTGTTTTAGGCTTTTAGTCATAGCAACAAGGCTTTTAGTCATAGCAACAAGACAATTAACTATTTGATAAAATGCTTTGATAGACATGTATGCAAAATGTGTTAGCATAGAGAAGGTAGTGAACTCTTTGAAAAAATTTCTCAAAGAAATGAGGTCTCATGGTGATGGAATGCCATGACAATCAAATTATTTTGATTGTCATGGAATTCCATCACCATGAGACCTCATTTCTTTGAGGCATTTTTTCAAAGAGTTCACTGCCTTGTCTATGATATTGCTTACTATTAGCTTGTTCGAAAGTACTTGTTTTAGGCTTTCAACCATAGCAACAAGGCAGTGAACTATTTGAAAAAGTTCTTTGGTAGACATGTATCAAAAATGTGGTAGTATAGACAAGGCAATGAACTATTTGAAAAAATGCCTCAAAGAAATGTGGTCTCATAGAATGCCATGACAAGCAAATGCAATTGTTTGCACCTAGTTATTAGTTATGCAATGTGAAGTAATTGCATAACTACTTGGAGATGACTTTGTAAAAACTATATTGTAATTGAAATATTTTCATCTATCAACATCTAGTTATTAGTTAGGGAGTGTGAAGCAATGCTTTGGAGTTTGAAAGATGTGCAATGCAATGTAATCAGCGATATGAATATAAACTACAAAATCTATTTTTTACAATTTATTAGTTAAAATCTTTATTTTATTTTCTCTCTATATCTCTATGCTATGGAAATGCCTTTAAAATTTTTAAATTTTTTTTTTATCTCTTGTTCTATTTTTTTAACCTTTTTTCTTAAATCTGATTTTTTTTTAAAAAATTTCTGGACTTTTTCTCAAATTTTTCAAAATATCTTATACTTTTGGTTTGCCAATTTTTTCCCCAAAAGATTTTTTCTGCTATGGTATAAAAAAATATGTTTTTGTAATATCAAGGATACTTTTTTGAAACTTCCATGCATTTCTAATATAAAAGGAAAATTCTTTTGCCTAATCTATATACAACCATGCTTTTGACATTGTCAAAAAAGAGAAAAACTTCCCAAATGATGCAAAGGCATGGCCAAGCAGTTCTAACTCTTCGCATGAGAGAAGAGAGATGTTGGAGAATACATCAAGTCAGTGAGAACAAAAGTGTAATGTGTTTTAGTTTGTAGTATTCCTCTGTTTCTCTATAGATGTGCCATAAATTCTCAATTCAAATATGGACAACAAATATCGATAAAAAATATTTGTATTAACCAAATAGCCATGTATGCATACATCAATATATGTTAATATAAGTATAAAATATAGTTACAAAATAGCCATATAGGCTTACAAGAATTCCATATAGGCATGTACAATGTCAAATATATCCAATACAAAATATGTACAAAATTACCATGTCTAGGCATACAACAAAGGGCTTTGGAATCAAAATTCATTTCTCTCCATGCTTTGGAAATAAATTATTTCCCTTTGTTTGGTGATCCGATGGCGATAAGTCCATCACTCATTTTTTCTATGCTTGAGGAGTGCTCCTGTTGCTCCTCCTAGAGTTTAGCTCCTAGTGAAGTTTTAACTGTTACAATAAGAAGTAAAGACATTAGAAATTACATTATAAAAAATGATATATTTAACAAAAATAATCACTTACATCCATCTCATGATCACTCTCCATGATGGAAATATTTGCACACTGATGTTGAGGCATGCTCAAGCCCTGTATAAACCATTGAAATAAGAATTAAACTACAAATCAATAATGGTTTGATTTTTCACTAGAACTAACATCTATAACAATGAATGTAAATTAAAATTTAGTAATTTGCCTCATACCTCCCCTATCAGAGCCATCGAGGATTGTATAGTGGATGAAACACTGATATCCATTGCCCTCATAACATTTGGAGATGTTTCCACAAACAACATCTAAAAATAAAACAACAAATTATTCCATCACAAAAAAGTTACAATAGAAATCCACGTCACATGACTTATAATGTATGAGATCTAATGAACAAAATTTTGAGTACAAGTATTAAACTATATATTTTTTATTATCATGCTTACTATTTTCCCTATCCATATCTTGTTTGAAAGGACACATTTTTAGGATTTTACCCATAGCAGCAAGTCGCTGAACCATTTGATTAAATGCTTTCATAGACATGTACGATAACTATAGTGGCATAGAGAAGGTAGTGAACTATTTGAAAAATGCCTCAAAAGAAACGGGGTCTCATGATGATGGCATGCCATTATAAACAAATGCACATCATGGCATTCCATCACCATAAGACCACAATTCTTCTAGGCATTTTTTCAAAAGATTCATTTCCTTCTCTATGGTATTATTGCTTACTATTATGCTTTGATAGATATTTTTCCAAGCATCCATATAGTTTGTTGGAAAGAACCTATTTTAGGCTTTTAGCCATAGCAAGAATTGCAAGGAAGTGAGTAGTTTGATAAAATGCTTTGGTGAACATGTATGAAAAATGTGGTATCATAGGAAAGGTGGTGAGTAGTTTGAATAAATTACTCAAAGAAATGTGGCCTCATGTGGCAATGGAATGGAATTCCATCACCATGAGACTGCATTTCTTTGAGGCATTTTTTCAAACTACTAACTGGTGCAGGAGCACCTAGGTTATTAGTTGCCTCTCATAGGAAATTTTTTTTCTAGATTGAATTCCCATTTTTAAATTAATGTAAAGGTCATATAAAGACTTACTTCATTGTATTTAAGGTCCTTTGGTGGTCACAAAAAAAAAAATCCAAATGTTGCTAAAAATGGGAAAAATTGTAAAAAGGCAAAGAAGCATGGAATATTAAAAGTCACAAGGTAGTTTAGGTAGTTTCACTCGATGAGGGAGATTCAAAAGGTAGTTATTTGATTGGGAATATATATAAAATCATGTAAAAGGTGGGAAAAAGAACATGTTTTGTATTCTTGAGTCATTTTCATTAAATAGAGTTCTGTGTTCCTGTTTTCACTATGTTTCATTATTGAATTTAGTTCTTGCACGCGCTATATATTTGTTTGTTCACTTTATGCAGGTTGTTAACAATAATCTAGTGATGTTTTGAAGAGTTACCATCAAATTTAAAAGCCAAGGTTTTTATGGTCTATCAGATTAACCAGTCAAGGGTTTTGAGGGTCATTTAAGGCTTGAATTCACCATCCCACCAATGTATATTTAGGAGATTGGTGGGATGGAATGTATAGAAGGTTTTTATAATGTTTAAGCAATTCGTGAGTGTATAGGAACAAGGAAATCAAGAAATATTTGTTTTGCTACTAAATCATACAGGAAATACAAAGTTTCCTTCATGGAAAGCATGGTTTCAAGGTGGTGTTCAATGCAAAAGCATGCATGAAGGTGGGTGGTGAGTTTCTAAAGATTATGTAGGCTATTTCCATGGTGTCTATGGTGGTGGTAGGAGTATTTAAGGTTTTTAAGTACCTTATGCAATAAACCCTCCTTTGTAGGGCTTGATTTGTGCATAAAATAGGGGTTTTTATGGAACAGTGATTTATGGAGATTTTCTGTTGCTAAAAATGTTTGATTCTTCAGTTTTATGACATGATGAATGTCTGTTTTCAGTCCTTTGGTATTTTGGTGATAAAATATGATCACTTTATTTGTAATTTAGGCCTAAATTAGTAGCCCTTTCTAGCGAACAATTCAAGAATCTGACAATTTCTTTATGACAAGCAACTGAGAACTTTTGATATGTTATGATGTGTTAAAAAAGGCACCTGAATGTACAATGGGAATGTGAATATACAAAGTGAATGGAAAGGAATCACTCGATTAAGGGATATGTGACCTACAAGAAAAATGGTGGTAAGACTGTAAAAGTGTGTAATTCTATAAATACATAGATTTAAATGTTTATTTTGGCATAAAACCATCAATGTGAAGATATCAAAGGTGTGTGAATGGTTTGGTGAAGGCCTTGAGGCCAAACATGATGATTTGATATGTTGTAGCAATAGATCCGTAGGTGGAAATGGTAATTTGACTACATAAGAACTTCTTAATTTGATAAATCAGTATTATGTGGATATGAACTAGTTTTGTTTTAGTCAAAAACATGATGTGAGTAATGTGTTGGAAGTTAGATGAAATGATTGAGGTGTAAATGGTTGATTGTAGTATCTTGGTCTTGAGGAACTAGTTGGTAAAAGTGAAAATTTGGTGAGTTGTTCAAGGAATTGAAAGATTTAGAGCTCTTTATTAGGTTTTTTCTTTGAATTTAGATAAATTGATGATGACAAAGGTGTGTTAGGATCTGATGGATATAGGTAACATGAAAGATTGGTTTTTGGTTATTTTTCCTAGGTAAAAAAAATTGAGTGGAAGGTTGTCTTGGTGAATGATGAAAGAGTGGATTGTTTAGTGACTCTAATTAGGTTTCTTGTGCACAAATCAATCATTTTTATTGATAAATAAGATGTTTGAAGCTTGAGGATGCTAAAAAGAAGTATTGAAATGAGTTGGATTGTTGTTGCCTTGTGGTTTGCAAATGAAACAATGTGATTTTAGATGAGAAGAGAAAGAAAATTTATTTTCTTATTCAATTTGATCTTCTCCTGATTCAATTGGGTTAGATGGTGCAGGAGCACCTAGGTCATCAAATAATTTTCAATTTTGCAAAAGGGATGAGTGTTCAAATTTGTATTGAGTCAATCAAAAAAGGTCATGGAAAAATGATGTAAAGTGCATGTTCAAGGTCATATGAGGTCTTATTTGAATGTATTTAAGGTTATGGGTAAGTTCTAGGTGGTCAAAGTGGGAAAATGCAAACAATGCAATAATGTAATATTGTTAAACATTGTTAAATTGGCAAAAATAAGGAAATCAAGCATATTAAGGATTAAAAGAGGTAGTTTCAACTAATGGAAAGATAGTTATGGAAAAGTAAATACTTTAAAAGGCATGTAAAGGCGAGAAAAAATGGAAGTTTGTGTTCTTGTAATTAGATTTTGAAATAAAAATTCCCTATTTTTGAGATTCTAGCATTACTCCATTGTTTTGTTTTATTTTGTTGGTAATTTAGGAACACCCAAAGTTAAATCTTAGTGTGAATACATGTAAAGAGGAGTTAGTTTCAAATTTCAAGAGTTGGAAGGTTAGTTTTAGGAAACAAAAGAATAAAAGGGAGTTTTCAGTGCTTGATAGAGTCCTTTTAGAAGCAAGTTTGAGAGTCCAATAGGGTTTTTCTTCACTACTCCACCAATGTAGATCAAGTAAATTGGCGGAGTAGGTTAATGTTAGGATTTTTTGCATGTTTTGATGATTTTAAGTGTATGGAAAAGTAAGAATAATTGGATTAGAACATTTTCATGATTTTCAATCCCTATAAATGGTGAAATACTAGTTATAAGACATTATTGAAGAATTTTTTGAGGTTTTGAGTGGTTTGGAATGGTTTTGAATGGGTATCCTTTGTAAAATATGCCTAATCTACTAGCCTTTCTTTAGAGGACAGTCTGAAATCTGATGATTTTCTTTATGTTAAACATCTAAGAACTTTGATATGTTGTGATGTGATGGAAAGTGTTTCTAAATGTGCATTGAGTTTTTTAATAAGCTTTGAGATAGGAATGTAACTACCCGATTCAATGGTTGAGAGACCTACTAGAGGAATATGATATTGTCTAATCAAAACAAAGATGTTTGTTTAAACAGTGGAAAGGATGATATTGAGTGCTTGGTTACTATCAAACTTATGATATGATTGATGTTACTAAATTTGGTTAAGGTGTATAAGATAGGTTTGGTGACTTTGATGGTTGGATGGGTGAGTATTATGAAGCATTTTGAGCAAATTGGTGATTAACCATAAGATGATAATCAAGATTCTATTGTAGTAGGAGTTTGTAACCTATAAATAGACTACCGTAGTCAAAATATGGTGAGTACAATGCTTGATAATGGAATGATAATAGTGAGGTATGGTTTATTTGATTTGTTTCCTTGAGGAATAAATGAAAGGATTAATTGTTCAAGTGTCAATAATCAGGTTTATGTTGTTTTTATGGTGGTTGAGAATGATGTGAATCTAATTGATTAAGTCAAATTTTTCTAATATGGTTTTTGCTTTGAATGAGTCAATTGGAATATTGATTAGTGGAATGATGAATGATGGCCTATGGAATGGCTAAGAGAATTTGAGTGGATTTTGGTTGAATGAAAAGTAGATTTATGATGAAATTATATTTGATCTTCTCCTGATTCTATTTGGGATTGAAATCCCTTGAAGAAATGATGTTGATGGTGTTTATTGGATGCTCTGCATCAGATGTACCTTGATGATTGAGTCTTTTGATATGATGCTTTGCATCTCTAACTTCCTTGTCTATGCTATTGCTTACTATTATGGTTTCATTTATTTTTTCCAAGCATCCATAGTTTGTCATGCTGGTGCACCTTTGCAAGCACATGCCTCCATGTGTAGTAATTGCATCGTGCTACTTATGTTGAATTTCTAAACAACTATATTGTACAGTTGAAATTTTGTCATCTATCAACATCTAGTTATTAGTTATGGAATTTGAAGTAATTCTTTGAGTTTGAATGATGTGTAATTATAATGGGTGAACCCACAATAGTGGTTTACAATTTTTGGCCAAACTAGACATTGAAATAATTGTTTTTAACTAAATCTTCACTTTCGGGTACTTATAGCAGCTAAACCGTGAGGAATTTGAAGATGATGTAAACTACAGTTTCGTGAAATTTTGTCTATAGATTATAAATATAATTTTTTTCAAAAATTTGGAATTAGATACACTTCTTTTTCCATCTCCCTCAAAAACTAGTTTTTTGAAAACAACATTTTAAAAAGTGACGCTCATATAACACAACTTTTTTTCCATAAAGGATAAAATTATAATTGTTTCAAATTTAGATTATTAACTCTTATATCTAGTGCTTCCACTTGTTAGATATTTTTTTATTGAATTTTTTTTCTTTGATCAAGTTTTGAAATCAAACCAATTATAATTCAGACATAGCGCGACTGTATAGTGCATAACATTTTTTTGTATGTATCAAAATTCAATTTTATTTTTCTTTATTGGATCAAGGACTTCCATATATGGTGCACTAATATTTTTAATTTTTTTCTTTTGATAATCTGTTATTTTTCGTAATGCCAGAATAGAGAGCTTGATTTTTAGTGAAAAACCTACATTCACGAGAAATAAAAAATAAATATAACAATTAAATTAAATTTATTTAAAATTATACTTTTGGGAAGCTTATAATAAGGATTACATACTTTAAAAAATAAAATTTTAATTGAATTCATTTGATCCCCCAAAAGGTAAATCAAAGTGTTTTTTATCAACATTTTGATAGGTGTAAAGGAGACTTTGTTATATGTATGGTTTAAAACTAGCAGGGTTCTATCCAAGGGGGTTTGATTTAAGCTAGTTTTATCAAACCCTCTTCAATTGTAATTCTTTAAATTGAACCTTTTAAGGCTTAAATCATTATATTTTCTAAAAATATGTGATTTCAGCAAAAATCAATTCCTCCTAGAAATTGTAAACTAGCTTTGTGGGATCACCCTGCAATATAACCAACAATATGAATATAAACTACAAAAAACTATTAAGTAGAATTCATTATTTAAGTTCTATTTTGTTCTATTACCTCAGTGTATGTTTGAGTAAATCCACTGGCACTAGGAGACGTTTGCTTGAAACCTCCAATATTAGCCTGTTCAACATTCAAAATCACATATTAAAATACCATTCATAAAACAATGCTATTAACATGTAATAAATTTATAATTGTTTACTAGTTACATACCCCACTAATAGGTGTATGTAGAAATAAGTAGGTGGAGGACCAATGTATCTAGTCTTAACACTATGACCCTACAATTTTATTAAAATAATAAAAGTAAATTAGTTAATCTTGCATTTCAGAATTGAAATTTAATAAATTAAATTCAATGAACATGTTGACTTTTACTTTACTATCAATGCCATATGCATGATGGAAAATTTCATCTGTCCTCTCCATCCCTATAGCAACATACTGATCCTACATATCAGCTTCTTGAGTGTCGATGGGATCATATGAGCAACTCGCCCTGCAAGATTGACACACATGGGTTTGAAGGCCACCGCCTGAAGACTCCCCTGGATGGTGCTGTACAATAGGGATAGTATGATGGATGAAACTTTGGGTCAAAGTTTTGATCACCTGCATTATCTCTACGTCGACACTCTCCTTCACAATGGCATGCATAATAATGTGCTCACGAGGTAGCCTAGCGAGAGGTTGTCTCCCTTTCCACATAGGATTCAGCTGTGCACCGGGCCTATCTTGAGCCGACCCTGCACCTCTCCCATGGAACTCCCTCATATCAAAATAATTTGGGATTTGGTTCAATACAAAATCATTATATAGTTTCCTAAGAAAATATTGGGTGACTTCAAAATTGTTGCACGGTGGGTAATCAAAGACCAAGTACCACCTATCATAAAAATGGTTCCTAATATCTTGGTGGTGGCATCAATGAATAGGAAACCTCTTCGCATTGAGGCTAAGATTATGATTTGTTCTAGGGTCAATGAATAAAGAGCACAAATCAACTTTAGTAATTTTTAAATATTTTACTTGTTTATATGATAGTTTATCTACATAATATGCCCTAGTTGCCTGCCTCCTATATTGCCATCCAGTTATTTGTTGGGTTATTGAATCTACATTTTTTAACATCTCTATCAAAAAAAATTGCTAGGGTCATTGTTTCTGTGGTTGAAGCATTTGGATCACTCAACCTATTGATAAAATCCTCAATTTGTCTTTTGTTATTCTCAATTTCACTCCTCAAATTTTGTTGACTACCACGAGGGTGTTGAGTGATTGGTGGGGGAGGTTGATTTTGTTGAGGATTTTGTTGTTGAGGATTTTCCTATTCTTCTTGTTGAGGATTTTGAGGATTTGTAGGATCATTTGCATCTCTTACAAATTTAAAAAAAAATTCAAATCTAACCTAAACAAAACAAAATCAACTTGAAACTAAGAAATTCAAAACAAATAGAAAGCAATACTTACCTCCCGCACCTGTTCGTCATTGTGGCACCACCTTTGCAAAGAAAAAGCAACTGTTGTTGATGAATTTTGTAGAATTCCTCCTCCTAGAACACAAGTGTGAAAAATAGGATTTTTGGCTGTGGGCAGAGCAGAAAAATAGACGATAGAAAATGAATCACTTTCACTTTTCTTTTTCTTTTAAAATGACATAACATGAGTGCGTTATAACACACTCATGTTGTCATTTTTAATTTTTTTTTGTAATTGGCCACAAAAGTGTAACCCAACTTCATGCACCCACCCTAATAATATAATTAAATTTAAAATCTAAATAATCTAAAAATATAAAATTTGAGCTAATCTAACGAGCTCTAAAAATCTTAAAAAAAATCTAAATTAATCTAGTCTTAATTAATTAATCTAAGAGAAATCTAAAAAATTGAAATCAATCTAATTCTGAATTAATTAAAAAAATCAAAAAAGTTGAAATTAATCTAATTCTAAATTAATTAATTAAAAGTAAACCATTCTAAAAAAAATAATCTAATTACCAAAGTTAATTAAAATTAGAAACTAAATTAAAAAAATCTAGAATCTAACTAAGTTTAAAAATACTAAACATTTGAATCTAACTAAAACAAAAATCTAAATCTCTAATGTAATGTAAAAATTAATATTATTCTTAAACTTTATTAATCAAAAAATAGAATCTAAATTAGACTAAAAAGTAAAATCTGAAGTTTAAAGCTTAAATTAAAACTATGTAGCAAGCCCTCATAGCAGATTGAGTTGCAAATTGACTACTTGAAACCTTTGCTGCCAAAATTTGACAAAGAAATAAGAAAGCCAGAAAAAATGGATGTAGCACACCAATCTAGAGCAACGAAATGTCAATTTCTAGAAAAATATTATGGAGGAGCTGAGACCAATGGCATATATCATGAACTTTTCAATATTGTTCATTGTAGCTCATCAAACTAGAGAAGTAAAAGATTGATACCGATGAAGATGAGTTTGGATGAATGAAAACCAATAGTAGCATTTTGTTTGTAGGCTTGAGATCATCAAATTGGAGAAGTGTGAATGAATGCTTCCAATTGCAAAAGCAAAAATGTCAAATCGAATTAATGCTTAAAAGAAAAAATGTCAAGGAAAAGTAATGAATATATTTGTGGGTTCAACCAACTACCAACTACACAAGCCCTCATTTCACATATGGTTTTTTGAATGAAAAATATTATCAACAAGCTTATCAATATTACATTAATGTGTGTGTTTAAAAAAGGTGATAAAAAGAGATCCGAAAAAGATGTGCAATATCTTATAAAAAAAGACTATCACATGACCCCTCTATGTTAGAAATAATGATTTTACTCCATGTGTTCATCCAACTACTAGCCACAACAAGGCTTCCTACACATGGCGTTTATGAGAAAATGATAGATTTTCTCATTGACTACTATAAATGTGAACTTGATACTACCAAAGAGAAAAAGAAAAAGGTGCCAAGTAGCAAGGGGATTCAAAGCTAGAAATATCACAGGAGGAGAGCTTCAATTTGTGGACAACCCACCAAACTAGAGAAGTCTTCAGGCAGCACAAGAGAGTTTGAAGGAGTAGAAACCAATAAAAAATGCATCATATCAACACATCACCTCTCCCACACTTTCATTTCTAGTCTTGATTTTCTGTTTTACCTATTCTTGACTGTTGGGTTTGGTTTCCTCATATACCTTTTGAATCTATGGTTTGACTCAATTTGATGGCTAAAATGTGAAATACAACTGATGTTGAACTCACTTTTCACTTGATATATTGTTTCAAGAACATAAATTGTTGTATCTATCAGTTGCATAGGAAATTGCATGCAATGGATATCCCCAACACAAGAAGAGAAGCCACTACTTACTATAAATCTTCCTCATTTCCCTAAAATCTTCAGGAGTGGTGTAAAACATTAGGAAGAAAGTGTTGTATAATTGTATGGTTATCGTTATTACAAGAGTATGTGTGTGGAGACTGAAGGAGTGCACAAAATTTCATGAGATACACATGTGGGGGTGCATGACCATAGATAATCATACCAAGTGTAGGGAATCGACTAGCAAGCCAAGGAGAAAATAAGACTCATATAGTGGATCAAATATCATGGAGAGGAATGACCAATAGTAAGGAAAGCTTATGGAACCATTTAAAAAAAGAGAACTATTTTGCTGTCATAGAAAATGGAAAGAAAAGAAGACAAGAGAGCTATTCAAATCTGATAAGAGGGCTTTAAATCAGATCAAATAACTCTCTAAGCTAGCTGAGTGTGATATGTAGACCTTAAACTACCCATGAAGGAAAAAAAATGTGTAGAGATTAATCCACAAGACTTCAAACATCTGAGCAAAAAGAGCAGGTGGAGAAAAAACTAAATAAAGATGCCCCAAATGCTATGCATCCCCTATGTTGCTTCACTTGCACAAAATGCACAAAATCATAATCAAAGATGAGTGTGCAACTAATGTAAATAAATCATTAGAATTAACTGCTATAAAATTTGCATCATTCAAACAAGGTGCTAAATAGAGTGTAGATTTAATAGCACCATGATTGCAACGATATATTTGTAACCCAATAAATTAGTATTGAGGCATTATATCTAAAAACCAGTAGTAAAGAAAGAGAAATAAAATGTATAGTGAAACATTTCTTCCTCAATAATGCCAAAAATTCAATAGATGAGTAAATACAAACTATGTCAGGTTCACCAAATGTAATTAGGAAATATTTTCAAATTAGCTGCAAATATCATAAAACTAAATGTCAATCAATAATAGAGCACAATGGAAATAAATAAACATGAAATATGAAACAATATCAACTATTCTTCAAGCCTCCATTGAATGACCTCCATTGGCCTTCTCTATCTTGCTACCAATTGTATAATTTCCCTCATATTTGAAGTGCAACCATAGCCTATGATCAAGACAAGCAAAATATTGAAGTTTTGTGAGTGCTCAAGTATTCAAGTCCTCAAGCATCTATGTGTCCAAAATGGATTGAGAAAGAGCCTTTTAAATAATTCCAAATTGAGAATGGATGGCCATGAGTAGTAGTTGATGAATCCCTAAGATTAAAGGCCAAGATTCTATGTGATAAGGAGGATTAGGGTTAGGGAAACATTAATTCAAAGTGTTGGATGTTGTGGTTGTGTTTCTGATATGTGGTTGTCATTGATGTCAACACTATTAGCATAAATGTATTTAAAGTTGTATATGTCAAGGATATTGAGAAAATTGTAAAGAAATGAGTTGCATGTTGTCAGTGGTTAAGTGAAGTTTAGTCTAGTGGTATATTTGTACATTGAAGATCAGAGGTTGTGGAATTAAGGGTTTGTTGCTTAGTGTACCTAGTCTATCCACGTCGAGTTTTAGAGATCCACATGAAGAATTGACTGAGTTATGAAGATTTTCATTTAGACAATTTTTTTTGTTTCTTTAGTTAGTGTTGTTGATTGAAGATGAGGCTATTTCTATTAGTTCAGTTATTGCAGATCCTTCTTTGTTGATTCTTAATGTTTTTGGATGCTTCTAGATCATGCTCTATCTTTGTTGCATATCCACATTGATCATTGTGATTGTGGTTGGCAATTTTCTCTTGTGTATTCATATTTTTCATGTTCTTGGAGGGCATGGTGTTGAAGCATGTTTTCAATCATAATTTAATTGAAGCTTTTTCATGTTGAAGGTGTTGATTTAGGTCCTCACTAAGTTATGGCCAACTTTGGTTGATACGCATTTATTATTATGAATGATTTGGGCCAATAGTTATATTCATTTTATTATTTCTTTGTGGCCAACTTGTAGCGGTGAAATTTCTTGTTGTGGATATATAAGAGTGGTTGTTTGTTTGAATTGGAGTGTGAGATTGTGTGTGCAAGTGTGAACAATGTCCTAATAATTCGAAGGTAGAGTAAAGTGTGAAGAAAAGTGATGAAGAGTAAAGAAGAGTGAAGAGTTGTTCATGTGCTTAACCTAAACTATGATCAGGCATTAGCAAATGCTATTTTATCAATTCAAATCCCTATGGATGGATTTAATTTGATTCTCTTTGTAAGACAATGTGTCTTCCTTTGTATTTAAGTAGTGAGCTCTAGGCAGTGCACTTGAATGCAAGTGCATTCTCCATATTTATTTTTCATTATACTTTTAACAAGGTATGATCTTGTGGACTAACCTCCACTATGGTTTTTCCCTTAATATTATTTCCACATAAAAAATATTGGTTCTATGTGTGTTATTGATGTGTTGATGATCTATGTTTTCATGCTTAATAATCATATCTAAGAATAAAGTTGATAAGTCAAATAAGTTTTAAATCTTTGGGACAACTTATTCACCCCCCCTCTTAGTTGTTTTCCCTTGTTTTTTCAACACAAAGTTAGGGAAATCTTTAAAATGAAGGGTTGAGATTTAGCCAATTACATCAATGGTGGAAAATAAATGAGATAGAATAAGAGGTAGTTGGAAAATCAAATAATAATATAAATTATTTGATTTATGGAGGAAGGTTGACTTATGGATTAAATAATGATTTAATTCATAAATGGGAATGAGACAAAAGCAAATAAATAATTATTTTAATTATTTATTTGGTGGGATGGAAAACGGGTTAAATAAATAAATTTATTTAGTTAAAGGATAAATGGTGATGTTATTAAATAATTGATGGTAATTATTTAATTGTAGGTGAGGGGGAAGGATGATCGTCATAGAAAATTATGATTTGTGGGTCCAAGCCATTTTTTATGTGTCTAAAAAGATCAATCAATAATAATATATGCCTTTTGATGCTAGTGTATGGTATCAAATTTTATAAAATATTGTAGTGAAGATTTTTGTCACCTCTTGCTCCTTTAGGGTTTTTCACCTAAAAGGAGAGAGGCAAGGATCAAGACTTCATTCAAGAACAAACTCTTAAGATTTCAATGGACAAAGGAGATTGAAATATTTCAAAGGGGATTGTTCTTAAGGTAGGAAAGTGATAAAGAAGATAAATTATGGATTCAAAACTAATGAAATGCAATATGTTTGAAAACATAATGTGATATGCATATATAAACTAAATGACCTAGAAAAGACAATGAAACCAAAAAAAAATTGTAGAACTGAATATGTGCACCTAGAAATGTGTTGAGGAATGGAATGAAGACTGGAAATGCTATCAATTCTGAAATTTTAACCTACTAGGACACTTATGCCATTCTAGATGACTTAGTCCCAAACTAGGAAAACTATTCTAGAGCCCATTTTAACCAAATGATTATCCAAATCTACAAAAATCTTTGAAAAATATGTACAAAGGGACTCATACACCATTTATGGAAACTTATTCCACTTTGGCTTTTCTGAAAACCCAAAAGTGGAAATGGAAGCTCTCGGTCTACACTTTCTATTCCTCCAAGTGTCTGGATTTGAAACCCTGATTTTGGCACTATAAGTGACCTTTTTTCAATATTTTGATCTTGCCAAGAAGGATACATCTTCAACAAGTTTGCAACCTATTCTTCAATGATCTCCAAGCTTTCAAGGTACCTAGATTTGTGAACACACAAAGAAATGAATAGAAATGTTGAATGTTAGGGAATAAGTCAAACCCCTTTTAGGTAATTAAACTAAATGAAGAAATAAGATAAACTATGAACATGAAAAAAAGGAATTAGAAACTTTCCATAATGATGATCTTGAATTTATACAATAATGGATGAAGAATCTTCCCTTGAATGCCTTAGAAAGCTATCTTGATGACTTAGAATGCTAATACTCTAGCTTTCTTGTCTTGAGAGAGATAATGAATGAGTTATGAATTAGGGTTGAAAATACTTTTTGTATAGAAAATCCACCTAGAATTCTCATTAATTTGATCCTCAAGGCCGACATGAAAGAAAATTAAAGGGTATGTGCAGGATCATGATGGGCCAAAAATTGGCAATATGATGGGTATGTGGCTGACGACTTTATTTTTACCCAAAATTGATAAAACCAAAAAGGGTTTTTAAAGGATATTCTCAACTTTCCATATATAAATTATGCTTGGCTTTTGAATTTAATAAGTAATTATTATTCATTTCTATTAGAATTATGACTAAAGACCCTGGTGAAAATTTTCTATAAGATTTCAAATGTATCACATTTTTGAATCCAAAACATGCATGCATTCTATGCTTCACATGCTATAGGATTAAAAAAAAAATGAATTCATAAATTTTTTGTTCCAAGTTAAAGATTGGTCAGGACATCTGAGGTTTATATTTTTTAAAATTTGTAATAAAAATCATAATTAATTATTTACACGAAAAAATTACAAAAATATGCATTACATCGGGGACATGGAGTCACTCTCTACTTATATCTAAAATATTATAAATTTTTTTTTTATCATTTTATTGTGGTTAGGGTGGATTAGGCGGTACCTAAAGCTGTATTTTTCTCACAGAAATTTAGAAATACTCGCATTGAAATTTCAAATTTTCACCAAATAGATTTTTTTTTTTAAAACAAACCTAGCAGTTTAGAAACTACATTCAATTTTATATTTATTCTATTCTTACATTTTTTTGAAATAATATAGATAACTTATTCAAATTTTTACATGAAATTTCCTAACTTTGATTTTTCTGAATTTTTTGCCCCGTAAGGGCCTATTTTTTCCATGATAATCCTACACATACCCTAAACTTAAAACCCAATTTTTCCCACTCAAACCTTGAAAATGGCCCAAATGAGACTAAGTTTCCAAGCTAGGTGACTTAGTCCCATGTGGATGGCACTCATTCACCTAGATGGGAAACTTAGTCCCACAGGGGCTCTTTTGTCTACTAGAATGTCAGGGAGTGAAGAATTTTAGTTTTTATGTTGATTTTATTAGGTCTTTGATCAAAATAATCCTTGAGATGTGCATAATATGGGGCTACAAGGGCCTATTAATGATGATGTAAAGGGTAATTTAGTCTAGGGACACAAAGTTCAATGTGAGTGTGATTAAATACATTTTCAAACATTAAAATGAGGTCCATATAGCTTAGAAAGGCACAACATCCAATGTGAATGTGTAAAACAACACTAAATTAAGATTAAGTTTAGTTTACAAGCCTTCTAAATTAATGTGAGAATGCAATTAAATACATGTTACAACATTGAATTAGGGAAAAGTTAAGTTAATTTAATTTAAAATGGGTCCAAGACCTAATGTTGATGTGTAAAACACATCATAACACTAAATTAAGGTGATATTATGTCCAAATTATCATTAATTATTCCCAAATCAAGCAAGGAAAAAGGCGTACTTTTTTGGTATCCACATTTAGCACCCACTTTAGGGAGAGGATGCACTTGCTTCAAACCCACAATAAAGTAGACATCCAAGAGGGGTCCAATTGCACCAATGCAGATGGTTTAGGATAACAAAGATAAAGGAGATAACCAATCCCCCAAGATCCAAGATCCTAAGTCAAACCAACATAAGCATAAGAGGACACACACAAGGTAAATTGTTTTCAACATATCAAGATACACAATCATGCAATGGAAATAATTAGAAGGAAGATAAGTATAAATGATCATAAATAAAAGGTGCATCAAGCTTTGATCATTTGTCCAACACGATGCAGATTAGATCTAGGTTGTTTTTCCAAAAAAACATACTCACTCTGAGGCAACACAACTCTTGGCTATCCATAGGGTACGAAGGCCTAAAAGGTGAGAAACATAAACTCATGGTTGGTATATACTCACACACACATAGGTGGCTATGGGGAAAGTCCTTCCTCAGAATTGGCTTCCCACTAAACCATATCAAAGTTATACCTCCTAATAACTTTAATAAGGAGCCGAACTAATTTTTTTTTTGAATGTCATGTAAAAGTTTTGTTAAAGGGGATTTTTCTTTGTTCATGTAAGGTATTCTTCTTGGGGAAAACTGTACTTAGTTTCTCCAAGAGAGGAAAAGTGCAGATGGTCTCATCTTATTTCCAAGAGAGGAAAAGTGTAGATGGTCTCATCTTATTTCCAAGGGAGGACAAGTGCAATGTCTCATCTTGGGCAATATTGTATCTAATGTTTCCAAGAGAGGAAATCAAAAGAAAAAGAAAATCATACAATGAAATGTGAGTGTTGATGTATTCCCCCACTTTAAAGTGGTTGATAACACCATTACCATGACCAATTTCTTTAAAGTAGAAGAAGAATACATGAGAGATAACTAGGAAAGCCCTATGCCAAGTCAAATGTTTCCTATAAGATATGTCATGAAAAGGGTAGTATGTCACATGCGAGCCAACTTAAGGCATGTCATCTAGATCCCAAGCGTGCTCTTATATGTTCAATAAAGGTTAACAACTATCCAAAAGAGACAATGATAAGTGACAAACAAGGACAAGGTTACCTAACCCCTTTCCCCCACTTAGTGTAGGACAAGGGTGAGTCAAAATGATTGATAAGATGTATGAGAGAGTGAAAATCAGTATCAATTAGAGGAATGAGGTGCCTTCACATAAGGGATAGCACCAAACTACTTAAGATGTTGGATTTTACTACTCAAAGCCCTACATTCATTAGTAGAATGATACTGAACTTTTTGATAGGCACAAAATGAAGTCTTGTAATATAATTTCTTTTGAGTTCTTGGAGGGAGTGATATCAAGTGATCTTGGAGAAGTCTCAACACGATACCCTCTTGATCAATGGTAGAAGGCATTCCTTGATTATGCGATAAAGATATCTCTTGCTTACAGGTCATACCTGTGCAAGAATTTTTAGATTGTGAGATTTTTTTCTCTCCTTTATAGGAGGGTGTAAAATCAAACAAACATAAATTATTAGCATTTTGCAAGTTGACATTGATATTAAGTGAAGATGTCATTGTTTGTAAAAAATAACCATCAAGACCACTAATGTCTATTAGTTCAGGATGCATAATTATTAAAGTTTTCTTAGAGGGATGTTTTGTAATAGTGTTGATATTGAGTGAAGGCTTGGGGTATGCATTGGATCATCATGGAAAAAATAGGCCATTAAGTGGTGAATAATTTAGAAAAATCAGAGTTTGGAAATTTGAAGTAAAAATATGTATAAGTTATCTATATTATTTCAAAATAATGTAAGAATATAATCTATATAAAATTGAATGCAATTTCTAAACAACTAGGTTTATTTTTTTTTTAAAATCTATTTGGTGAAAATTTGAAATTTCAATGCAATAGTACTTAAATTTTAGGGAAAAAATAAGTAGGTGTATGTCTGACCACCCTAAGCACAATAAAATGATAACATTTTTTTTATAATATTTTAGATATAAGTAGATGACTCATGTC
>VDFB02193867.1:117490695-117704472 GCA_007258455.2 Sequoia sempervirens
TTAGATTAAAGGATTCAAAGCACATCAACCATGTGTGGTACAAATGATTAAATCCCAGAGATGATCTGTAGCAATGAAAGAGTCTAAAAAGGAAGATAGAGCAACATTGGTGACTCAAGAGAAACTTTAGCTTTCAAAAACAAAGTCAATTAGGCTAGAAGACATGTGGATCAAGCTATAATTTGGTGGAAGGAAGAAAGATGATTGGAACCTAGAAGCCCACCATACTATATTTCAGTATTCAACCATGAAAGTAGATGAGAGAGTTGATATCATGTATCAAAACATTAAGCATGCATTCTTCTAGCCAGTGGAGAAGGAGATGATTACTTTGCTTCATTTTCATTTGCATAAACATATCAAGGCATGGGAACAAGAAGACCAAGGATGTCAAGTTTTATGTGGAGGTAATGGATGTGGTCCAAACTTTAGGAGGGGCAAGAAGGTCAATGTATGATTGTTAACCTTGAGAGAGTATGACTTGGGAAAAAGGCATTTGATATGGCTATTATTTTGAAATACTTCAAATGAGATGTACTCTACATTGACGCCATTCCTCAACCTTCACTTGATGGCATGGAGGAATGGTTGGATTCCATGGATATAAAGTATTATGAAAGGAGAATGAACTTAACTAGTGGCCAATTTATTGAAGTTATTGGTTGAGAATTTTTGAATATGGAAGCTAGTGATTCTGATTCTGATAATTTAGAAGAGTCAGAACAAGGATATATGAGTTCCATCTAATGTAGAAGAGGAATCAAAATCATATTTCATGTAGCCACCATCAAGATTGTTACAAGCCAACAAGATGGAGGGAATTCTTATATAAGGATATTTTTCAATGTTGCAAGTATCGACTTTAATACCAACTACAATGGAAACATTGAAATTCCCTAGCAGTATTCATGTTGAGGGAATTTAATTTAGATGCAAGGATTCAAAGCACATAAACCACATGTGGTACAAATGATTAAATCCTAGAGATGATCTGTAGCAATGAAAGAGTTTGAAAAGGCAGATAGAGAAACATTGGTGACTCAAGAGAAACTTCAGCTTTCAAAAACAAAGTCAATTAGGCTGGTAGATGTGTGGATTGGGCCAACATTTGGTGGAAGAGGAAGAAAGATGACTGGAACTATGGAGGCCCACCATACTATATTTCGGTATTCAACAATGAGAGTAGATGAGAGAGCTGATATCATGTATCAAAACATTAAGCATGCATTCTTCTAGCTAGCGGACAAGGAGATGATTACTTTGATTCATTTTCATTTGCATAACCATATCAAGGAATGGGAACCAAGAGGACCAAGGATTTATAGTTTTATGTGGAGATAATGGATGCGGTCCAAAATTTAAGAGGGACAAGAAGGTCAATGTATGATTGGTGCAGGAACACCATTTAGTAGGTTTTGTTCATCAAGGCAAATACAAAGTAGAATATAGGATTTTGAGTTTTGTATTAAAATAATGTCTATGAGACCATTATATTATGTATTTAGTAATATTTGAGTTGTATTAGGTGTTTAGGAGGTTGGGTTTTTCAAAAAGTGCAAAATGTTTAAAAATTGCAAAAATGTGCAAAATTTGCAAACTGAAACATTGTAAAATTGCAAAATTTGCATTATGGAGGGAATACATGAAGAGTCAAACCAGTTCAAAGGTCAGTTAGGAAGGTGAATATATTTTTAATTGGTGGGAAAGAGTTTAAAAACATGAAAAAATAGAATTTAAGGTTGGATTTTGTGATTTGAAGAAGCAAAAACAATAAAAACTCAGAATTTTCCATAATTTTTTTGTATTTTCAGCTGTAGCAGCAGATTGTACAGCCTGTATTTCAATTGGTTGATCTAGATTTATTGATATTTGCATAGTATATGGAGTTACCTTTCTTTTGAATCCATTTGGAAGGTTTTCCATAATGTTTTGTGCATTTTATCATCAATTTACTAAAACTGGCCTGAACTTGTACATTTGAAGGTTTTGAGTTAATAAAAATAGTTTTTTGACCCATTCCTCCTTCTATAGCCTCTATAACTTGAGGAATGGGTCTAAAATAACATTATTAAGGTGTTGGTATGATTTTTTAGTGTTGGGGAGGTCTTAAAGTGAGATGGGTGTGAAACCCATGTGTGTAAAAGTGAGTTTTCTTTAAGAAAAATGGTGGTTTTGAAGAGTCAAATTGTGTTTTTTTGTAGGGCAGAATTATTTTATGATTGTTTGAGCTTGTGCAAGGTATCAAAAATTTTTTTGAGTAATTTTGAGGTTGTGGTTAGCTTTGGAATTATCATTTTCAATAAAGCCCTATTGTTTAGGCTACAATAGAGGGTTTTGTGGTTTACCCATTGTACGGTGATATACCTGATATATGATTGTGAATTTTGAAGTATTGACACCTTAGAATTGCTTCCCCAAGAGTTGGTAAGGTTTGGATAAGTTTAGAGTATAGATCCTTTGTTCAATTGGATCGATCCCTTAAGGGTCCAAAGGGAAAAATGGCTGCAAACTTCAGCATAAGGTTACTCAGACACCATGATGCTTAGAAATTTCTCATTTGATCTTATGGGATCACATTGGGCCTATCTAAAATAACCTCTCTTATTTTTCATTACCTTGGAGTGGTTTTTCTATGGTGTCCAATTTTTAGTTGATGGAAAAAGTGTCAAATGCAAGCAGTGGAAAGTTGCAAGATGGTGCAACTTTTGTTCTGCAATTTGTGTGACCAAACATATTGTTCCAATGCATCTGAATAGACATGTTTACTCTAGGAATGGTCCTCTTTCACACCCAAACACACGGAATTGCTTCGAGCTACATACAACCAAATTGATCCCTCAAGGGTCCAAAGGGAAAAATGGCTGCAAACTTCAGCATGAGGTTACTCAGACACCGTGATGCTTATAAACTTCTTGTCTAATCCTATGGGATCATGTTGGGCCCCTCTACAATAACCTCTCTTAGTTTTCATTATCTCAAAGTGGTTTTCTTGTCGTGTCCAGTTTTCAGTTGATAGAAAAAATGTCAAATGGAAGCAGTGGAAAGTTACAAAGTGACTTGCAACTTTTGTTCTACAACTCGTGTGACCAAACAGACTATTGCAACACATACAAATAGGAATTTTTATGCTAGGAATGGTCCTCTTTCCACCCAAACACACAAAATTGCTACAAGCTATGTTCAACCAGATTGACCGCTTAAGGGTCCAAAGGGAAAAATGGCTACCAACTTTATCATGAGGTTACTCAGATACCATGATACTTAGAAACTTCTCATCTAATCCTATGATATTTTGTTGGGCCAATCTACAATAACCTCTTTTATTTTTCATTATCTCGAAGTGGTTTTCCTGTGGTGTCTAGTTTTCAGTCGATGAGAAAAGTGTCAAATGGAAGCAGTGGAAAGTTGCAAAGTGGTGCAACTTTCATTTTGCAACTTGTGTGACCAAATAGAATATTCCAACATGTCTAAATAGGAATTTTTATGCTAGGAATGGTCTTCTTTCATACCCAAACACATGGAATCACTCCGAGCTATGTTCAACCAGATTGATCCCTTAAGGGTCCAAAGAGAAAATGGCTGCAAAATTTAGCATGAGGTCACTTAGACACCATGATGCTTAGAAAATTCTCATCTAGTCCCATGGGACCATGTTGGGCCCCTCTACAATAACCTCTCTCAATTTTCATTATCTCAAAGTAGTTTTCCCATGGTGTCTAGTTTTTAATTGATGGAAAAGTGTCAAATGGGAGTAGTGAAAAGTTGCAAAGTGGTGAAACTTTCATTCTGCAACTTGTGTGACCAAACAGACTATTCCAACACGTCTGAATAAGAATTTTTATGCTAGGAATGGTACTCTTTCACACCTAAACACACGAAATCACTCTGAGCTACATTCAACCAGATTGATTCCTTATGGGTCCAAAGGGAAAAATGGCTGCCAACTTCAACATGAGGTTACTCGGACATCGTGATTCTTAGAAAATTCTCGTCTAATCCCATGGTACCATGTTGGGACCCTTTACAATAACCACTCTCGATTTTTTTTTATCTCGGAGTGGTTTTCCTATGGTTTCTAGTTTTTAGTTGATAGAAAAAGTGTTAAATGGAAGTAGTCGAAAGTTGCAAAGTGGTGCAACTTTTGTTCTATAACTTGTGTGACCAAACAAACTATTCCAACACATTCAAATAGGAATTTTCATGCTAGGCATGGTTCTCTTTCTCATCCAAACATGCAGAATCACTTTGAGCTATGTTCAACCAGATCGATCCCTTAAAGGTTTGAGTGTAGTATGTTGAAATAGGCCATTCCACCTATTGTTCAGGTTGTTTCTCAGTGATATGGGCCTGATGTAAGTAGGATAGGGAGTAGGAATAAGAAAATAGAATTAGTAAGGGCATTGGAAGAGATTACTAACACTGCCCCTATTCAAAATTCAAAATTAAGGCCCCTTAAAAGCAAGGCTAGAAGAGGTGTAAAGAAGAAATTGCTTGAAAATAAGTTAGAATAGGTTGGAAATAGGGTGAGATTGTGGAGTTTGATGTGTTCAAAAGGTTAGCAAGGACATGGGAGGTCAAAAGTATGTTATGGCATGACATACCCTAGTTGGGAAAATAGGGGTTTTGAATGAAAAAGAGAGGTTTGAGGGAGTAAATGTGGGTAAAGTCAAGGGGAAACATAATTTGGTGTTCAATTAAGTTTGTGCAGGAATAATGAAGAGTGTTGGAATAGGTTTTGAGGTTCAGGTTCTGGGGTTTGTTTCACCGGTTTGGCAAAAAAATTTTGGAGGGGGGTTCAATTCGTTTTGGGTTCGTTGGTACAAAAAACATGTAAAAACCAAACATATATCTATGCAACCTAGAAGCATGAATTAGGATTAGAATATCACATATCATCATATAAACAACAAAACCACCATAAACTTGAATGTCATTTAAAACAACAAAATTTTCAAAAAAAATATGTTTATAACCTACAAAAAAATGTGAATAAAATCACGCTAATTTTTGCATGAAAAAAAACCATGCGACTATAGCATGTTGCTTAATATTATGCTTTGATGTATTTTTTCCAAGCATTCATAGGTTGTTCGAAAGTACTTTTTTTAGACTTTTAGCCATAGTAGCAAGGCAATGAATTGTTTGATAAAATGCTTTGGTAGACATGTATGAAAAATGTGATAGCATAGACAAGGTAGTGAACTATTTGAAAAAATGCCTCAAAGAAATGTGGTTTCATGGTGATGGAATGACATGACAAATGCCATTTCAAGAAAATTGCTATGGATTGTTATGGCATTCCATCACCATTGAGACCACATTTCTTTGAGGATTTTTTTCAAACAATTTGTTGCCTTGTCTATGCTATTGCTTATTATTATGCTTTGATAGATTTTTTCGAAGCATCCATTGCTTATTTGGAAGCACCTATTTTAGGATTTTAGCCATAGAAGCAAGGAGGTGAACTATTTGATAATATGTTTTGGTAAACATGTATGAAAAATGTGGTAGCATAGACGAGGTAGTGAACTATTTGAAAAAATGCCTCAAAGAAATGTGGTCTCATGGTGATGGAATGCCATGACAAGCAATTTTCTTGTCATGGTATTCCATCATGAGACCACATTTCTTTGAGGCATTTTTTTCAAACAATTCATTTCCTTTTCTATACTATTGCTTACTATTATGCTATGATATATTTTTTCCAAGCATCCATAGCTTGTTTGAAAGCACCTGTTTTAGGCTTTTAGTCATAGCAACAAGGCTTTTAGTCATAGCAACAAGACAATTAACTATTTGATAAAATGCTTTGATAGACATGTATGCAAAATGTGTTAGCATAGAGAAGGTAGTGAACTCTTTGAAAAAATTTCTCAAAGAAATGAGGTCTCATGGTGATGGAATGCCATGACAATCAAATTATTTTGATTGTCATGGAATTCCATCACCATGAGACCTCATTTCTTTGAGGCATTTTTTCAAAGAGTTCACTGCCTTGTCTATGATATTGCTTACTATTAGCTTGTTCGAAAGTACTTGTTTTAGGCTTTCAACCATAGCAACAAGGCAGTGAACTATTTGAAAAAGTTCTTTGGTAGACATGTATCAAAAATGTGGTAGTATAGACAAGGCAATGAACTATTTGAAAAAATGCCTCAAAGAAATGTGGTCTCATAGAATGCCATGACAAGCAAATGCAATTGGCAGCTGCACCTAGTTATTAGTTATGCAATGTGAAGTAATTGCATAACTACTTAGGTTGACTTTGTAAAAACTATATTGTAATTGAAATATTTTAATCTATCAACATCTAGTTATTAGTTAGGGAATGTGAAGCAATGCTTTGAGTTTGAAAGATGTGCAATGCAATGTAATCAATGATATGAATATAAACTACACAATCTATTTTTTACAATTTATTAGTTAAACTCTTTATTTTATTTTCTCTCTATATCTCTATGCTATGGAAATGCCTTTAAATTTTTTTAAATTTTTTTTTATCTCTTGTTCTATTTTTTTAACCTTTTTTCTTAAATCTGATTTTTTTTTAAAAAATTTCTGGACTTTTTCTCAAATTTTTCAAAATATCTTATACTTTTGGTTTGCCAATTTTTTCCCCAAAAGATTTTTTCTGCTATGGTATAAAAAAATATGTTTTTGTAATATCAAGGATACTTTTTTGAAACTTCCATGCATTTCTAATATAAAAGGAAAATTCTTTTGCCTAATCTATATACAACCATGCTTTTGACATTGTCAAAAAAGAGAAAAACTTCCCAAATGATGCAAAGGCATGGCCAAGCAGTTCTAACTCTTCGCATGAGAGAAGAGAGATGTTGGAGAATACATCAAGTCAGTGAGAACAAAAGTGTAATGTGTTTTAGTTTGTAGTATTCCTCTGTTTCTCTATAGATGTGCCATAAATTCTCAATTCAAATATGGACAACAAATATCGATAAAAAATATTTGTATTAACCAAATAGCCATGTATGCATACATCAATATATGTTAATATAAGTATAAAATATAGTTACAAAATAGCCATATAGGCTTACAAGAATTCCATATAGGCATGTACAATGTCAAATATATCCAATACAAAATATGTACAAAATTACCATGTCTAGGCATACAACAAAGGGCTTTGGAATCAAAATTCATTTCTCTCCATGCTTTGGAAATAAATTATTTCCCTTTGTTTGGTGATCCGATGGCGATAAGTCCATCACTCATTTTTTCTATGCTTGAGGAGTGCTCCTGTTGCTCCTCCTAGAGTTTAGCTCCTAGTGAAGTTTTAACTGTTACAATAAGAAGTAAAGACATTAGAAATTACATTATAAAAAATGATATATTTAACAAAAATAATCACTTACATCCATCTCATGATCACTCTCCATGATGGAAATATTTGCACACTGATGTTGAGGCATGCTCAAGCCCTGTATAAACCATTGAAATAAGAATTAAACTACAAATCAATAATGGTTTGATTTTTCACTAGAACTAACATCTATAACAATGAATGTAAATTAAAATTTAGTAATTTGCCTCATACCTCCCCTATCAGAGCCATCGAGGATTGTATAGTGGATGAAACACTGATATCCATTGCCCTCATAACATTTGGAGATGTTTCCACAAACAACATCTAAAAATAAAACAACAAATTATTCCATCACAAAAAAGTTACAATAGAAATCCACGTCACATGACTTATAATGTATGAGATCTAATGAACAAAATTTTGAGTACAAGTATTAAACTATATATTTTTTATTATCATGCTTACTATTTTCCCTATCCATATCTTGTTTGAAAGGACACATTTTTAGGATTTTACCCATAGCAGCAAGTCGCTGAACCATTTGATTAAATGCTTTCATAGACATGTACGATAACTATAGTGGCATAGAGAAGGTAGTGAACTATTTGAAAAATGCCTCAAAAGAAACGGGGTCTCATGATGATGGCATGCCATTATAAACAAATGCACATCATGGCATTCCATCACCATAAGACCACAATTCTTCTAGGCATTTTTTCAAAAGATTCATTTCCTTCTCTATGGTATTATTGCTTACTATTATGCTTTGATAGATATTTTTCCAAGCATCCATATAGTTTGTTGGAAAGAACCTATTTTAGGCTTTTAGCCATAGCAAGAATTGCAAGGAAGTGAGTAGTTTGATAAAATGCTTTGGTGAACATGTATGAAAAATGTGGTATCATAGGAAAGGTGGTGAGTAGTTTGAATAAATTACTCAAAGAAATGTGGCCTCATGTGGCAATGGAATGGAATTCCATCACCATGAGACTGCATTTCTTTGAGGCATTTTTTCAAACTACTAACTGGTGCAGGAGCACCTAGGTTATTAGTTGCCTCTCATAGGAAATTTTTTTTCTAGATTGAATTCCCATTTTTAAATTAATGTAAAGGTCATATAAAGACTTACTTCATTGTATTTAAGGTCCTTTGGTGGTCACAAAAAAAAAAATCCAAATGTTGCTAAAAATGGGAAAAATTGTAAAAAGGCAAAGAAGCATGGAATATTAAAAGTCACAAGGTAGTTTAGGTAGTTTCACTCGATGAGGGAGATTCAAAAGGTAGTTATTTGATTGGGAATATATATAAAATCATGTAAAAGGTGGGAAAAAGAACATGTTTTGTATTCTTGAGTCATTTTCATTAAATAGAGTTCTGTGTTCCTGTTTTCACTATGTTTCATTATTGAATTTAGTTCTTGCACGCGCTATATATTTGTTTGTTCACTTTATGCAGGTTGTTAACAATAATCTAGTGATGTTTTGAAGAGTTACCATCAAATTTAAAAGCCAAGGTTTTTATGGTCTATCAGATTAACCAGTCAAGGGTTTTGAGGGTCATTTAAGGCTTGAATTCACCATCCCACCAATGTATATTTAGGAGATTGGTGGGATGGAATGTATAGAAGGTTTTTATAATGTTTAAGCAATTCGTGAGTGTATAGGAACAAGGAAATCAAGAAATATTTGTTTTGCTACTAAATCATACAGGAAATACAAAGTTTCCTTCATGGAAAGCATGGTTTCAAGGTGGTGTTCAATGCAAAAGCATGCATGAAGGTGGGTGGTGAGTTTCTAAAGATTATGTAGGCTATTTCCATGGTGTCTATGGTGGTGGTAGGAGTATTTAAGGTTTTTAAGTACCTTATGCAATAAACCCTCCTTTGTAGGGCTTGATTTGTGCATAAAATAGGGGTTTTTATGGAACAGTGATTTATGGAGATTTTCTGTTGCTAAAAATGTTTGATTCTTCAGTTTTATGACATGATGAATGTCTGTTTTCAGTCCTTTGGTATTTTGGTGATAAAATATGATCACTTTATTTGTAATTTAGGCCTAAATTAGTAGCCCTTTCTAGCGAACAATTCAAGAATCTGACAATTTCTTTATGACAAGCAACTGAGAACTTTTGATATGTTATGATGTGTTAAAAAAGGCACCTGAATGTACAATGGGAATGTGAATATACAAAGTGAATGGAAAGGAATCACTCGATTAAGGGATATGTGACCTACAAGAAAAATGGTGGTAAGACTGTAAAAGTGTGTAATTCTATAAATACATAGATTTAAATGTTTATTTTGGCATAAAACCATCAATGTGAAGATATCAAAGGTGTGTGAATGGTTTGGTGAAGGCCTTGAGGCCAAACATGATGATTTGATATGTTGTAGCAATAGATCCGTAGGTGGAAATGGTAATTTGACTACATAAGAACTTCTTAATTTGATAAATCAGTATTATGTGGATATGAACTAGTTTTGTTTTAGTCAAAAACATGATGTGAGTAATGTGTTGGAAGTTAGATGAAATGATTGAGGTGTAAATGGTTGATTGTAGTATCTTGGTCTTGAGGAACTAGTTGGTAAAAGTGAAAATTTGGTGAGTTGTTCAAGGAATTGAAAGATTTAGAGCTCTTTATTAGGTTTTTTCTTTGAATTTAGATAAATTGATGATGACAAAGGTGTGTTAGGATCTGATGGATATAGGTAACATGAAAGATTGGTTTTTGGTTATTTTTCCTAGGTAAAAAAAATTGAGTGGAAGGTTGTCTTGGTGAATGATGAAAGAGTGGATTGTTTAGTGACTCTAATTAGGTTTCTTGTGCACAAATCAATCATTTTTATTGATAAATAAGATGTTTGAAGCTTGAGGATGCTAAAAAGAAGTATTGAAATGAGTTGGATTGTTGTTGCCTTGTGGTTTGCAAATGAAACAATGTGATTTTAGATGAGAAGAGAAAGAAAATTTATTTTCTTATTCAATTTGATCTTCTCCTGATTCAATTGGGTTAGATGGTGCAGGAGCACCTAGGTCATCAAATAATTTTCAATTTTGCAAAAGGGATGAGTGTTCAAATTTGTATTGAGTCAATCAAAAAAGGTCATGGAAAAATGATGTAAAGTGCATGTTCAAGGTCATATGAGGTCTTATTTGAATGTATTTAAGGTTATGGGTAAGTTCTAGGTGGTCAAAGTGGGAAAATGCAAACAATGCAATAATGTAATATTGTTAAACATTGTTAAATTGGCAAAAATAAGGAAATCAAGCATATTAAGGATTAAAAGAGGTAGTTTCAACTAATGGAAAGATAGTTATGGAAAAGTAAATACTTTAAAAGGCATGTAAAGGCGAGAAAAAATGGAAGTTTGTGTTCTTGTAATTAGATTTTGAAATAAAAATTCCCTATTTTTGAGATTCTAGCATTACTCCATTGTTTTGTTTTATTTTGTTGGTAATTTAGGAACACCCAAAGTTAAATCTTAGTGTGAATACATGTAAAGAGGAGTTAGTTTCAAATTTCAAGAGTTGGAAGGTTAGTTTTAGGAAACAAAAGAATAAAAGGGAGTTTTCAGTGCTTGATAGAGTCCTTTTAGAAGCAAGTTTGAGAGTCCAATAGGGTTTTTCTTCACTACTCCACCAATGTAGATCAAGTAAATTGGCGGAGTAGGTTAATGTTAGGATTTTTTGCATGTTTTGATGATTTTAAGTGTATGGAAAAGTAAGAATACCATGGTGGAGTTGTTGCTACACTAGAAAATAGAGGATTTTCCTACACAAAGTGATGCTACAATCATGGATCATCAATAAATAAAGCTTGAAGAGGATTGAAAATGATGTAGAAGGTATTGGAATACATAAAAAATCATGTTCTAGGTGGTGGCCAGAGTAATAGAGGTTTGCAAGAGTATTTTTCACAAAACCCTCCTTGATTTGCGATTTTACACCCTATAAATGAGGGTTTATTGGATTAGAACATTTTCATGATTTTCAATCCCTATAAATGGTGAAATAATGAGTTATAAGACATTATTGAAGAATTTTTTGAGGTTTTGAGTGGTTTGGAATGGTTTTGAATGGGTCTCCTTTATAAAATATGCCTAATCTACTAGCCTTTCTTTAGAGGATAGTCTAAAATCTGATGATTTTCTTTATGTAAAATGTCTAAGAACTTTGATATGTTGTGATGTGATGGAAAGTGTTTCTAAATGTTCATTAAGGCTTTTAATAAGCTTTGAGATAGGAATGCAACTACTTGATTCAATGGTTGAATGACCTACTAGAGGAATATGATATTGTCTAATCAAAACAAAGATGTTTGTTTAAACAGTGGAAAGGATGATATTGAGTGCTTGGTTACTATCAAACTTATGATATGATTGATGTTACTAAATTTGGTTAAGGTGTATAAGATAGGTTTGGTGACTTTGATGGTTGGATGGGTGAGTATTATGAAGCATTTTGAGCAAATTGGTGATTAACCATAAGATGATAATCAAGATTCTATTGTAGTAGGAGTTTGTAACCTATAAATAGACTACCGTAGTCAAAATATGGTGAGTACAATGCTTGATAATGGAATGATAATAGTGAGGTATGGTTTATTTGATTTGTTTCCTTGAGGAATAAATGAAAGGATTAATTGTTCAAGTGTCAATAATCAGGTTTATGTTGTTTTTATGGTGGTTGAGAATGATGTGAATCTAATTGATTAAGTCAAATTTTTCTAATATGGTTTTTGCTTTGAATGAGTCAATTGGAATATTGATTAGTGGAATGATGAATGATGGCCTATGGAATGGCTAAGAGAATTTGAGTGGATTTTGGTTGAATGAAAAGTAGATTTATGATGAAATTATATTTGATCTTCTCCTGATTCTATTTGGGATTGAAATCCCTTGAAGAAATGATGTTGATGGTGTTTATTGGATGCTCTGCATCAGATGTACCTTGATGATTGAGTCTTTTGATATGATGCTTTGCATCTCTAACTTCCTTGTCTATGCTATTGCTTACTATTATGGTTTCATTTATTTTTTCCAAGCATCCATAGTTTGTCATGCTGGTGCACCTTTGCAAGCACATGCCTCCATGTGTAGTAATTGCATCGTGCTACTTATGTTGAATTTCTAAACAACTATATTGTACAGTTGAAATTTTGTCATCTATCAACATCTAGTTATTAGTTATGGAATTTGAAGTAATTCTTTGAGTTTGAATGATGTGTAATTATAATGGGTGAACCCACAATAGTGGTTTACAATTTTTGGCCAAACTAGACATTGAAATAATTGTTTTTAACTAAATCTTCACTTTCGGGTACTTATAGCAGCTAAACCGTGAGGAATTTGAAGATGATGTAAACTACAGTTTCGTGAAATTTTGTCTATAGATTATAAATATACTTTTTTCAAAAAATTTGGAATTAGATTACACTTCTTTTTCCATCTCCCTCAAAAACTAGTTTTTTTCAGAAAACAACATTTTTAAAAAGTGACGCTCACCGTATAACACAACTTATTTTCCATAAAGGATAAAATTATAATTGTTCCAAATTTAGATTCTTAACTCTTATATCTAGTGCTTCCACTTGTTAGATATTTTTTTATTGAATTTTTTTTCTTTGATCAAGTTTTGAAATCAAACCAATTATAATTCAGACATAGCGCGACTGTATAGTGCATAACATTTTTTTGTATGTATCAAAATTCAATTTTATTTTTCTTTATTGGATCAAGGACTTCAATATATGGTGCACTAATATTTTTAATTTTTTTCTTTTGATAATCTGTTATTTTTCCACATGTGCAGAATAGAGAGCTTGATTTTTAGTGAAAAACCTACATTCATGAGAAATAAAAAATAAATATAACAATTAAATTAAATTTATTTAAAATTATACTTTTGGGAAGCTTATAATAAGGAATACATACTTACAAAAAATAAATTTTAAATTAATTCATTTGATCCCCCAAAAGGTAAATCAAAAGTGGTTTTTTATCAGCATTTTGATAGGTGTAAAGGAGACTTTGTTATATGTATGGTTTAAAACTAGCAGGGTTCTATCCAAGGGGGTTTGATTTAAGCTAGTTTTATCAAACCCTCTTCAATTGTAATTCTTTAAATTGAACCTTTTAAGGCTTAAATCATTATATTTTCTAAAAATATGTGATTTCAGCAAAAATCAATTCCTCCTAGAAATTGTAAACTAGCTTTGTGGGATCACCCTGCAATATAACCAACAATATGAATATAAACTACAAAAAACTATTAAGTAGAATTCATTATTTAAGTTCTATTTTGTTCTATTACCTCAGTGTATGTTTGAGTAAATCCACTGGCACTAGGAGACGTTTGCTTGAAACCTCCAATATTAGCCTGTTCAACATTCAAAATCACATATTAAAATACCATTCATAAAACAATGCTATTAACATGTAATAAATTTATAATTGTTTACTAGTTACATACCCCACTAATAGGTGTATGTAGAAATAAGTAGGTGGAGGACCAATGTATCTAGTCTTAACACTATGACCCTACAATTTTATTAAAATAATAAAAGTAAATTAGTTAATCTTGCATTTCAGAATTGAAATTTAATAAATTAAATTCAATGAACATGTTGACTTTTACTTTACTATCAATGCCATATGCATGATGGAAAATTTCATCTGTCCTCTCCATCCCTATAGCAACATACTGATCCTACATATCAGCTTCTTGAGTGTCGATGGGATCATATGAGCAACTCGCCCTGCAAGATTGACACACATGGGTTTGAAGGCCACCGCCTGAAGACTCCCCTGGATGGTGCTGTACAATAGGGATAGTATGATGGATGAAACTTTGGGTCAAAGTTTTGATCACCTGCATTATCTCTACGTCGACACTCTCCTTCACAATGGCATGCATAATAATGTGCTCACGAGGTAGCCTAGCGAGAGGTTGTCTCCCTTTCCACATAGGATTCAGCTGTGCACCGGGCCTATCTTGAGCCGACCCTGCACCTCTCCCATGGAACTCCCTCATATCAAAATAATTTGGGATTTGGTTCAATACAAAATCATTATATAGTTTCCTAAGAAAATATTGGGTGACTTCAAAATTGTTGCACGGTGGGTAATCAAAGACCAAGTACCACCTATCATAAAAATGGTTCCTAATATCTTGGTGGTGGCACCAATGAATAGGAAACCTCTTCGCATTGAGGCTAAGATTATGATTTGTTCTAGGGTCAATGAATAAAGAGCACAAATCAAATTTAGTAATTTTTAAATATTTTACTTGTTTATATGATAGTTTATCTACATAATATGCCCTAGTTGCCTGCCTCCTATATTGCCATCCAGTTATTTGTTGGGTTATTGAATCTACATTTTTTAACATCTCTATCAAAAAAAATTGCTAGGGTCATTGTTTCTGTGGTTGAAGCATTTGGATCACTCAACCTATTGATAAAATCCTCAATTTGTCTTTTGTTATTCTCAATTTCACTCCTCAAATTTTGTTGACTACCACGAGGGTGTTGAGTGATTGGTGGGGGAGGTTGATTTTGTTGAGGATTTTGTTGTTGAGGATTTTCCTATTCTTCTTGTTGAGGATTTTGAGGATTTGTAGGATCATTTGCATCTCTTACAAATTTAAAAAAAAATTCAAATCTAACCTAAACAAAACAAAATCAACTTGAAACTAAGAAATTCAAAACAAATAGAAAGCAATACTTACCTCCCGCACCTGTTCGTCATTGTGGCACCACCTTTGCAAAGAAAAAGCAACTGTTGTTGATGAATTTTGTAGAATTCCTCCTCCTAGAACACAAGTGTGAAAAATAGGATTTTTGGCTGTGGGCAGAGCAGAAAAATAGACGATAGAAAATGAATCACTTTCACTTTTCTTTTTCTTTTAAAATGACATAACATGAGTGCGTTATAACACACTCATGTTGTCATTTTTAATTTTTTTTTGTAATTGGCCACAAAAGTGTAACCCAACTTCATGCACCCACCCTAATAATATAATTAAATTTAAAATCTAAATAATCTAAAAATATAAAATTTGAGCTAATCTAACGAGCTCTAAAAATCTTAAAAAAAATCTAAATTAATCTAGTCTTAATTAATTAATCTAAGAGAAATCTAAAAAATTGAAATCAATCTAATTCTGAATTAATTAAAAAAATCAAAAAAGTTGAAATTAATCTAATTCTAAATTAATTAATTAAAAGTAAACCATTCTAAAAAAAATAATCTAATTACCAAAGTTAATTAAAATTAGAAACTAAATTAAAAAAATCTAGAATCTAACTAAGTTTAAAAATACTAAACATTTGAATCTAACTAAAACAAAAATCTAAATCTCTAATGTAATGTAAAAATTAATATTATTCTTAAACTTTATTAATCAAAAAATAGAATCTAAATTAGACTAAAAAGTAAAATCTGAAGTTTAAAGCTTAAATTAAAACTATGTAGCAAGCCCTCATAGCAGATTGAGTTGCAAATTGACTACTTGAAACCTTTGCTGCCAAAATTTGACAAAGAAATAAGAAAGCCAGAAAAAATGGATGTAGCACACCAATCTAGAGCAACGAAATGTCAATTTCTAGAAAAATATTATGGAGGAGCTGAGACCAATGGCATATATCATGAACTTTTCAATATTGTTCATTGTAGCTCATCAAACTAGAGAAGTAAAAGATTGATACCGATGAAGATGAGTTTGGATGAATGAAAACCAATAGTAGCATTTTGTTTGTAGGCTTGAGATCATCAAATTGGAGAAGTGTGAATGAATGCTTCCAATTGCAAAAGCAAAAATGTCAAATCGAATTAATGCTTAAAAGAAAAAATGTCAAGGAAAAGTAATGAATATATTTGTGGGTTCAACCAACTACCAACTACACAAGCCCTCATTTCACATATGGTTTTTTGAATGAAAAATATTATCAACAAGCTTATCAATATTACATTAATGTGTGTGTTTAAAAAAGGTGATAAAAAGAGATCCGAAAAAGATGTGCAATATCTTATAAAAAAAGACTATCACATGACCCCTCTATGTTAGAAATAATGATTTTACTCCATGTGTTCATCCAACTACTAGCCACAACAAGGCTTCCTACACATGGCGTTTATGAGAAAATGATAGATTTTCTCATTGACTACTATAAATGTGAACTTGATACTACCAAAGAGAAAAAGAAAAAGGTGCCAAGTAGCAAGGGGATTCAAAGCTAGAAATATCACAGGAGGAGAGCTTCAATTTGTGGACAACCCACCAAACTAGAGAAGTCTTCAGGCAGCACAAGAGAGTTTGAAGGAGTAGAAACCAATAAAAAATGCATCATATCAACACATCACCTCTCCCACACTTTCATTTCTAGTCTTGATTTTCTGTTTTACCTATTCTTGACTGTTGGGTTTGGTTTCCTCATATACCTTTTGAATCTATGGTTTGACTCAATTTGATGGCTAAAATGTGAAATACAACTGATGTTGAACTCACTTTTCACTTGATATATTGTTTCAAGAACATAAATTGTTGTATCTATCAGTTGCATAGGAAATTGCATGCAATGGATATCCCCAACACAAGAAGAGAAGCCACTACTTACTATAAATCTTCCTCATTTCCCTAAAATCTTCAGGAGTGGTGTAAAACATTAGGAAGAAAGTGTTGTATAATTGTATGGTTATCGTTATTACAAGAGTATGTGTGTGGAGACTGAAGGAGTGCACAAAATTTCATGAGATACACATGTGGGGGTGCATGACCATAGATAATCATACCAAGTGTAGGGAATCGACTAGCAAGCCAAGGAGAAAATAAGACTCATATAGTGGATCAAATATCATGGAGAGGAATGACCAATAGTAAGGAAAGCTTATGGAACCATTTAAAAAAAGAGAACTATTTTGCTGTCATAGAAAATGGAAAGAAAAGAAGACAAGAGAGCTATTCAAATCTGATAAGAGGGCTTTAAATCAGATCAAATAACTCTCTAAGCTAGCTGAGTGTGATATGTAGACCTTAAACTACCCATGAAGGAAAAAAAATGTGTAGAGATTAATCCACAAGACTTCAAACATCTGAGCAAAAAGAGCAGGTGGAGAAAAAACTAAATAAAGATGCCCCAAATGCTATGCATCCCCTATGTTGCTTCACTTGCACAAAATGCACAAAATCATAATCAAAGATGAGTGTGCAACTAATGTAAATAAATCATTAGAATTAACTGCTATAAAATTTGCATCATTCAAACAAGGTGCTAAATAGAGTGTAGATTTAATAGCACCATGATTGCAACGATATATTTGTAACCCAATAAATTAGTATTGAGGCATTATATCTAAAAACCAGTAGTAAAGAAAGAGAAATAAAATGTATAGTGAAACATTTCTTCCTCAATAATGCCAAAAATTCAATAGATGAGTAAATACAAACTATGTCAGGTTCACCAAATGTAATTAGGAAATATTTTCAAATTAGCTGCAAATATCATAAAACTAAATGTCAATCAATAATAGAGCACAATGGAAATAAATAAACATGAAATATGAAACAATATCAACTATTCTTCAAGCCTCCATTGAATGACCTCCATTGGCCTTCTCTATCTTGCTACCAATTGTATAATTTCCCTCATATTTGAAGTGCAACCATAGCCTATGATCAAGACAAGCAAAATATTGAAGTTTTGTGAGTGCTCAAGTATTCAAGTCCTCAAGCATCTATGTGTCCAAAATGGATTGAGAAAGAGCCTTTTAAATAATTCCAAATTGAGAATGGATGGCCATGAGTAGTAGTTGATGAATCCCTAAGATTAAAGGCCAAGATTCTATGTGATAAGGAGGATTAGGGTTAGGGAAACATTAATTCAAAGTGTTGGATGTTGTGGTTGTGTTTCTGATATGTGGTTGTCATTGATGTCAACACTATTAGCATAAATGTATTTAAAGTTGTATATGTCAAGGATATTGAGAAAATTGTAAAGAAATGAGTTGCATGTTGTCAGTGGTTAAGTGAAGTTTAGTCTAGTGGTATATTTGTACATTGAAGATCAGAGGTTGTGGAATTAAGGGTTTGTTGCTTAGTGTACCTAGTCTATCCACGTCGAGTTTTAGAGATCCACATGAAGAATTGACTGAGTTATGAAGATTTTCATTTAGACAATTTTTTTTGTTTCTTTAGTTAGTGTTGTTGATTGAAGATGAGGCTATTTCTATTAGTTCAGTTATTGCAGATCCTTCTTTGTTGATTCTTAATGTTTTTGGATGCTTCTAGATCATGCTCTATCTTTGTTGCATATCCACATTGATCATTGTGATTGTGGTTGGCAATTTTCTCTTGTGTATTCATATTTTTCATGTTCTTGGAGGGCATGGTGTTGAAGCATGTTTTCAATCATAATTTAATTGAAGCTTTTTCATGTTGAAGGTGTTGATTTAGGTCCTCACTAAGTTATGGCCAACTTTGGTTGATACGCATTTATTATTATGAATGATTTGGGCCAATAGTTATATTCATTTTATTATTTCTTTGTGGCCAACTTGTAGCGGTGAAATTTCTTGTTGTGGATATATAAGAGTGGTTGTTTGTTTGAATTGGAGTGTGAGATTGTGTGTGCAAGTGTGAACAATGTCCTAATAATTCGAAGGTAGAGTAAAGTGTGAAGAAAAGTGATGAAGAGTAAAGAAGAGTGAAGAGTTGTTCATGTGCTTAACCTAAACTATGATCAGGCATTAGCAAATGCTATTTTATCAATTCAAATCCCTATGGATGGATTTAATTTGATTCTCTTTGTAAGACAATGTGTCTTCCTTTGTATTTAAGTAGTGAGCTCTAGGCAGTGCACTTGAATGCAAGTGCATTCTCCATATTTATTTTTCATTATACTTTTAACAAGGTATGATCTTGTGGACTAACCTCCACTATGGTTTTTCCCTTAATATTATTTCCACATAAAAAATATTGGTTCTATGTGTGTTATTGATGTGTTGATGATCTATGTTTTCATGCTTAATAATCATATCTAAGAATAAAGTTGATAAGTCAAATAAGTTTTAAATCTTTGGGACAACTTATTCACCCCCCCTCTTAGTTGTTTTCCCTTGTTTTTTCAACACAAAGTTAGGGAAATCTTTAAAATGAAGGGTTGAGATTTAGCCAATTACATCAATGGTGGAAAATAAATGAGATAGAATAAGAGGTAGTTGGAAAATCAAATAATAATATAAATTATTTGATTTATGGAGGAAGGTTGACTTATGGATTAAATAATGATTTAATTCATAAATGGGAATGAGACAAAAGCAAATAAATAATTATTTTAATTATTTATTTGGTGGGATGGAAAACGGGTTAAATAAATAAATTTATTTAGTTAAAGGATAAATGGTGATGTTATTAAATAATTGATGGTAATTATTTAATTGTAGGTGAGGGGGAAGGATGATCGTCATAGAAAATTATGATTTGTGGGTCCAAGCCATTTTTTATGTGTCTAAAAAGATCAATCAATAATAATATATGCCTTTTGATGCTAGTGTATGGTATCAAATTTTATAAAATATTGTAGTGAAGATTTTTGTCACCTCTTGCTCCTTTAGGGTTTTTCACCTAAAAGGAGAGAGGCAAGGATCAAGACTTCATTCAAGAACAAACTCTTAAGATTTCAATGGACAAAGGAGATTGAAATATTTCAAAGGGGATTGTTCTTAAGGTAGGAAAGTGATAAAGAAGATAAATTATGGATTCAAAACTAATGAAATGCAATATGTTTGAAAACATAATGTGATATGCATATATAAACTAAATGACCTAGAAAAGACAATGAAACCAAAAAAAAATTGTAGAACTGAATATGTGCACCTAGAAATGTGTTGAGGAATGGAATGAAGACTGGAAATGCTATCAATTCTGAAATTTTAACCTACTAGGACACTTATGCCATTCTAGATGACTTAGTCCCAAACTAGGAAAACTATTCTAGAGCCCATTTTAACCAAATGATTATCCAAATCTACAAAAATCTTTGAAAAATATGTACAAAGGGACTCATACACCATTTATGGAAACTTATTCCACTTTGGCTTTTCTGAAAACCCAAAAGTGGAAATGGAAGCTCTCGGTCTACACTTTCTATTCCTCCAAGTGTCTGGATTTGAAACCCTGATTTTGGCACTATAAGTGACCTTTTTTCAATATTTTGATCTTGCCAAGAAGGATACATCTTCAACAAGTTTGCAACCTATTCTTCAATGATCTCCAAGCTTTCAAGGTACCTAGATTTGTGAACACACAAAGAAATGAATAGAAATGTTGAATGTTAGGGAATAAGTCAAACCCCTTTTAGGTAATTAAACTAAATGAAGAAATAAGATAAACTATGAACATGAAAAAAAGGAATTAGAAACTTTCCATAATGATGATCTTGAATTTATACAATAATGGATGAAGAATCTTCCCTTGAATGCCTTAGAAAGCTATCTTGATGACTTAGAATGCTAATACTCTAGCTTTCTTGTCTTGAGAGAGATAATGAATGAGTTATGAATTAGGGTTGAAAATACTTTTTGTATAGAAAATCCACCTAGAATTCTCATTAATTTGATCCTCAAGGCCGACATGAAAGAAAATTAAAGGGTATGTGCAGGATCATGATGGGCCAAAAATTGGCAATATGATGGGTATGTGGCTGACGACTTTATTTTTACCCAAAATTGATAAAACCAAAAAGGGTTTTTAAAGGATATTCTCAACTTTCCACCAATATAAATTATGCTTGACTTTGAATTTAATAAGTAATTATTATTCATTTCTATTCGAATTATGACTAAAGACCTAATTGAAAATTTTCTATAGATTTCAAATGGTATCACATTTTTTGAATCCAAAACATGCATCACATTCTATGCTTCACATGCTATAGGATTAAAAAAAGAAAAAAATGAATTCATAAAGTTTTGACCAAGTTAAGGTGGTCAGACATACGAGTTTTTTATATTTTTTTAAATTTGTAATTAAAAATCATAATTAATTATTTACCGGAAAAAAATTACAAAAAAATATGCATTACATCAGGACATGAGTCCTCTACTTATATCTAAAATATTATAAATTTTTTTTTATCATTTTATTGTGGTTAGGGTGGTTAGACAGATACCTACTTATTTTTTCTCTGAAATTTAAGTACTACTGCATTGAAATTTCAAATTTTCACCAAATAGATTTTTTTAAAAAACAAACCTAGCAGTTTAGAAACTACATTCAATTTTATATTTATTCTATTCTTACATTTTTTTGAAATAATATAGATAACTTATTCAAATTTTTACATGAAATTTCCTAACTTTGATTTTTCTGAATTTTTTGCCCCGTAAGGGCCTATTTTTTCCATGATAATCCTACACATACCCTAAACTTAAAACCCAATTTTTCCCACTCAAACCTTGAAAATGGCCCAAATGAGACTAAGTTTCCAAGCTAGGTGACTTAGTCCCATGTGGATGGCACTCATTCACCTAGATGGGAAACTTAGTCCCACAGGGGCTCTTTTGTCTACTAGAATGTCAGGGAGTGAAGAATTTTAGTTTTTATGTTGATTTTATTAGGTCTTTGATCAAAATAATCCTTGAGATGTGCATAATATGGGGCTACAAGGGCCTATTAATGATGATGTAAAGGGTAATTTAGTCTAGGGACACAAAGTTCAATGTGAGTGTGATTAAATACATTTTCAAACATTAAAATGAGGTCCATATAGCTTAGAAAGGCACAACATCCAATGTGAATGTGTAAAACAACACTAAATTAAGATTAAGTTTAGTTTACAAGCCTTCTAAATTAATGTGAGAATGCAATTAAATACATGTTACAACATTGAATTAGGGAAAAGTTAAGTTAATTTAATTTAAAATGGGTCCAAGACCTAATGTTGATGTGTAAAACACATCATAACACTAAATTAAGGTGATATTATGTCCAAATTATCATTAATTATTCCCAAATCAAGCAAGGAAAAAGGCGTACTTTTTTGGTATCCACATTTAGCACCCACTTTAGGGAGAGGATGCACTTGCTTCAAACCCACAATAAAGTAGACATCCAAGAGGGGTCCAATTGCACCAATGCAGATGGTTTAGGATAACAAAGATAAAGGAGATAACCAATCCCCCAAGATCCAAGATCCTAAGTCAAACCAACATAAGCATAAGAGGACACACACAAGGTAAATTGTTTTCAACATATCAAGATACACAATCATGCAATGGAAATAATTAGAAGGAAGATAAGTATAAATGATCATAAATAAAAGGTGCATCAAGCTTTGATCATTTGTCCAACACGATGCAGATTAGATCTAGGTTGTTTTTCCAAAAAAACATACTCACTCTGAGGCAACACAACTCTTGGCTATCCATAGGGTACGAAGGCCTAAAAGGTGAGAAACATAAACTCATGGTTGGTATATACTCACACACACATAGGTGGCTATGGGGAAAGTCCTTCCTCAGAATTGGCTTCCCACTAAACCATATCAAAGTTATACCTCCTAATAACTTTAATAAGGAGCCGAACTAATTTTTTTTTTGAATGTCATGTAAAAGTTTTGTTAAAGGGGATTTTTCTTTGTTCATGTAAGGTATTCTTCTTGGGGAAAACTGTACTTAGTTTCTCCAAGAGAGGAAAAGTGCAGATGGTCTCATCTTATTTCCAAGAGAGGAAAAGTGTAGATGGTCTCATCTTATTTCCAAGGGAGGACAAGTGCAATGTCTCATCTTGGGCAATATTGTATCTAATGTTTCCAAGAGAGGAAATCAAAAGAAAAAGAAAATCATACAATGAAATGTGAGTGTTGATGTATTCCCCCACTTTAAAGTGGTTGATAACACCATTACCATGACCAATTTCTTTAAAGTAGAAGAAGAATACATGAGAGATAACTAGGAAAGCCCTATGCCAAGTCAAATGTTTCCTATAAGATATGTCATGAAAAGGGTAGTATGTCACATGCGAGCCAACTTAAGGCATGTCATCTAGATCCCAAGCGTGCTCTTATATGTTCAATAAAGGTTAACAACTATCCAAAAGAGACAATGATAAGTGACAAACAAGGACAAGGTTACCTAACCCCTTTCCCCCACTTAGTGTAGGACAAGGGTGAGTCAAAATGATTGATAAGATGTATGAGAGAGTGAAAATCAGTATCAATTAGAGGAATGAGGTGCCTTCACATAAGGGATAGCACCAAACTACTTAAGATGTTGGATTTTACTACTCAAAGCCCTACATTCATTAGTAGAATGATACTGAACTTTTTGATAGGCACAAAATGAAGTCTTGTAATATAATTTCTTTTGAGTTCTTGGAGGGAGTGATATCAAGTGATCTTGGAGAAGTCTCAACACGATACCCTCTTGATCAATGGTAGAAGGCATTCCTTGATTATGCGATAAAGATATCTCTTGCTTACAGGTCATACCTGTGCAAGAATTTTTAGATTGTGAGATTTTTTTCTCTCCTTTATAGGAGGGTGTAAAATCAAACAAACATAAATTATTAGCATTTTGCAAGTTGACATTGATATTAAGTGAAGATGTCATTGTTTGTAAAAAATAACCATCAAGACCACTAATGTCTATTAGTTCAGGATGCATAATTATTAAAGTTTTCTTAGAGGGATGTTTTGTAATAGTGTTGATATTGAGTGAAGGCTTGGGGTATGCATTGGATCATCATGGAAAAAATAGGCCATTAAGTGGTGAATAATTTAGAAAAATCAGAGTTTGGAAATTTGAAGTAAAAATATGTATAAGTTATCTATATTATTTCAAAATAATGTAAGAATATAATCTATATAAAATTGAATGCAATTTCTAAACAACTAGGTTTATTTTTTTTTTAAAATCTATTTGGTGAAAATTTGAAATTTCAATGCAATAGTACTTAAATTTTAGGGAAAAAATAAGTAGGTGTATGTCTGACCACCCTAAGCACAATAAAATGATAACATTTTTTTTATAATATTTTAGATATAAGTAGATGACTCATGTCCTGATGTGATGCATATTTTTTTGTAATTTTTTTCCAAGTAAATAATTAATTATAATTTTTTTATTACAACTTTTAAAAAATATAAAAACTCGTATGTCTGATCACCTTGGTCAAAACTTCATGAAATTATTATTATTTTTTAATCCTATAATATGTGAAACATAGAATGTGACACATGTTTGAGATTCAAAAAAAATGATACCGTTTGAAGGCTATAGATGTTTTTCAATCAGCCTATAAATCAAGATTTTAGTCGTAATTCAAATAGAAAATGAATAATAATAATTTATTAAATTCAAATTAAAGCATAATTTATAATGGTGGAAAGCTGAGAATCTCCTTTAAAAACCCTTTTTGTTCCATAAAATTTGGGTAAAAAAAGAGTTATCAACCACATACCCATCATATCGCCCCTTTTTGGTCCATCATGATCCTACACATAACCCTTGTCTATTTCTATCAAAGGACAACAATGAATACCATGAGTTGTTTCTTGTGTGTCAGGCTCTATAGGGATTTTGATACCTTGTTCATTAGCACAAAATCCTTTAGCACTATATCCAAGTTGTTTCATAAGTTCATAACCTTTTCCATAAATATTTTTCATCACTTTTGGATCAGGTGGTTGTTGGTTGTTGATTTCATCAAAGTTTGTTGTGTAATTTTCTTCTTTGTGTAAAGTGGATGAGGTGGATGCTTTCGAAGGGTCCTCAAATTTTTTTGGTGACATTACCATTGTTCCTCTTCCCTTGTCATAGTCTTTATGTATGATCTTGTATTCTCCCATTGATGTGCATGTGAAATCTAGGGAACCCCAATCATCTTCTAATAGCTTTGTGACTTGTTCAATATGTTTTTCTATTACTTTTTGTTGGATGGGTTCCATGTGTGTAGTTGGTGTTAATGTTTTCAAGGGATGTTCCTTTATTTTATCAATGTTTAAACAACTATTGGGGTTAGGGTCAGGGTTATCTTCCAGTGTGTACACTTTGTTGTTGTAGATATACTTCATTACACAATGAAGAGTAGAAGGTACCCCATTCATTGCATGAAACCATGGTCTACTTAAAAGGAGGTTATATGAAATATTATTAGGTATACCATGGATTGATGTTTCCAATGTGGCCTTTCTAGATGTAATAGGAAATGTAATCACACCAAGTAGTTGTTTTCTTACATTGTCAAATACCTTGATAGATAAAGAATCTGGTTGAATATTTGATTTATCCAATCTAAGCTTATCCAAAAGGTTTACACTAAAAACATTAAGAGTGGAGCCATTGTAAACAAGGGTTCACTTTACCCCTATTATTTTATATTGAGATATTATTATGAAAGATTTTTTTTTTTTTGCACTTCCAAGGGAGGGAGCTCACTTTGGTGGAAAACAATGTCAGCATTTATTCCTTGAATGATGGCTACTATGTCATTTGGTTGCACGTTAGAAGGGATAGGAACTTGTTGCAAGATAGTTTGAAGCATAGTGTGATAATTAGGTGAATTCTAAATTAGGTCCCATAGAGATATCTTTGCAGGAGTATGCTTAAGTTGTTCGACATGATCATACTCTTTGCCACTATGCAAAGGAAAATGAGGAGCACTAGGCAATATGGGATTGGGAAAAGGTAAGCATGTTGCGGTTGGTTGTTGTGGTGTATATTATTTCTAGTGTTATATGTATGAGAAATGATATTACGACTCTATTGCTATAAAAAATTGTTCTTAGGTGGGTAGAGGATGAATTCAGTTTTGTTCTGATTTTGAGGCTTATGTGATGGTGGGTAAAGGATGATTTGAGGTTGAATAGTATTAATATCCCTTAGCGAGTGAGAATCTAATGTTTCCTTTTTATCTTCTTTTAAGGGCATAATATCAGTATTGTCAATGTTATCCTTGTCTTGCATCATGATATCCTCCCTAGGAGGAAGGTTTTTAGGAGGACTACTAACCAAAAGTTCTTGACAATCAAAGGATGGTTCTTCTAAAATGACTTTATTGCAAGTAGTAGAATGATCAATGGTTGAAGTTTCTATCTTAATAAGGATATTTCTAGGTGAAGGGGGACAACTAATATTCTCATGACCTTTATTGATTATGTTTTCTAATATCAAAGTATCTTCCTCACAACTAAGAGAGATACTAGTAGAAGAACAAATGTGATTGTCATTATTACCTATGGTTGTATTATCTTGTTCATTAATTTCTTGTCCACTAAGATAAGTAAAAGGAGAGAAAAAACTAGGATTCTCAAAACTCTCATCAATTTGTTCTAACACAAAAATATCTTCTTCACAAAGGGGAGAGATATCAGAAGAACAAATATGATCGTTAGGAATGTCCAAGGTTGTATTCTCTTTCACTAAAACACTCTCATAGGGAGGAGATAGGAAATATTTCTTAGCATGTCTAAATATGTAAGACACTGATATTATTTGAACAAAAATGAAAATCACTTGTAACGATTCCATGCAATGTTTCAACAATGTAAATAATGTATATCCCAAGATGCAAAACACTTTTATCCAATATATGCAAAGCTTTAAAAATGCAAACAATGCATATCCCAAAATGAAAATCCCTTTTATCAAACTTATGTAATGTTTTATGAATAGAAATATTGTGTATGCAAAAGTGAAAAGTACTTTTGTCCATGTTATGCAAAATTTTAGAAATATGAGCATTTTCAGATTGAATGATGATTTTAATTGAAATTATTTAAAAAATGACTACTATAAATTGATGTTTTTGACCTAAATGCATAAAAAAAAGTTCCAAAAACCTTGCAAACTTATAGTATATGGTACTAGGAGGCATAGGAAGCACAAAAATGAGGTTTTTGATGCTATAATAGACAATTAAAAATCTTGACTGGGACTAAGTTGCCCAAAATGGTGAATGAATACCAGTTAGGGTTTTTTTTCAATTTTTTTTAAAACTTTCAATTAGTTTTGATGCTTTTTAGTTTGTGAGACTTGAATACTAAAGGAAAATCCAGTTTTCAAATGTTTTTCAATGATTTAAGATGAAAAAATGCAAACTATATGCACTTTCACTAATGCAAAATTTGAAAACCCTAGAATGCAAATTAACTAATGAAAAATGGAATGCAATGTTAATGCAAGATAATTCTTGGATGATGATAGACTCCAAAATATAAAAAGAAAGTATTCTAAAGGTAGGTTGACAAAAATGTAGCAAATATTTTTGTCACCTTTTGCACCTTTATGGTTTTGCACTTCAAAGGAGAGAGACAAAGATAAACACTTCATTCAAGAAAAAACCCTTGAGATTTCAATGAAAAAGGAGATTGAAATCCATCAAAGGAGATTTTTATTAAGGTAGGAAAGTGATAAAAAACATACATTATGGATGAAAAACTAATGAAATGCAAGATGTTTGAAAACACAATGTGATATGCAAATATAAATAAATGACATAGAAAAGACCATGAAACAAAATAGAAAACTATAAAACTGAAGATGTGTAATTATAAATTGGGACACTTACGTCATTCTGGGCAACTTAGTCTTAGACCTGGAAAACTGTTCTAGAGCTTGTTTCAGCAAAAAGGGTATCTGAATCTACATAAATCTTTGAAAAATATGAACAATGGGACTCATATGCCATTGATGGAAACTTAGTCCACTTTGGATTTTCTAAAAACCAGAAAGTGGAAATGGAAACTCTTGGTTTGCACTTTCTATTCCTCTAGGTGTTTAGATCTAAAACCCTAATTTTCAGCACTGTAAGTGGCTTTTGTAGATATTTTAACCTTGCAAATAAGGATATGTCTTCAACAATTTTGCAACCTATTCTTCAATGATCTCAAAGCTATCAAGGTACGTAAATCTTTGAACACACAAAGAAAGGAAGAGAAATGTTGAATGTTAGGGAATAGGGGTTTTCCTTGGTCAAAACCCCTTTAGGTAATTAAACCAAATGAAGAAAATAGGTGAATCATGAACATGAAATAAATGAATTAGAAACTTGCCATGATGATAGATCTTGAATTTCTACAACAATGGATGAAGAATCCACCCTTGAATGCCTTCGAAAGCTATCTTTATTACTTAGCATGCTAAAAACTTAGCTTTCTTGTCCTGAAAGAGAATGAATCAAACTATAAAATTTTGGGTTCCTATGGACTTCTCTAGCTCTTCTAGGGTTTTCACCTAAAAGGAGAGAGATAGGACCAAAAATGCTAAGTTTTCTTTCAAATTATGTTATGTAGAATGTTATTTGGACTAAATGAGATGATATAAATGTAGTTATATGAACTAATTGATTGATTATGAATGCAAAATTAAGAAACAAATGATGTTTGAAAACACATTGTGTAATGGAATAATGAACTAGAAATAAATGCAAAGCTAAACAAAAATGAATGAAACATGAAGTGTGCATTTGGGATTTTGATGATGACTAGAAATTAATTTTGAAATGTATTTGATGTTATTTTTTTAGGCATGGAGGGACTCATTCACCATTCTAGGTGAATCAGTTCTAGTTCTTCTAAACTTTACTAGAACCCATTTCAGATAAAAGGGTATCTAAAAATTTAAAATCCAAAACCTAACCTTGGGATGGGACTCATTTGCCACCCATGGAAAATGAGTCCACTTTTAAAATTTTGGATTATCAAAGGTGGATTCTGAAACTTCCAATCTACACTTTGATGCCCTACAAGTGTCCACTTTTGAAACTCTGATTTACGAGTCTAAAAATGAGTTTTTGTTGATATTTTGAATTTTTGAATAAGAAGAAGACTTAAGAAACCTTACAACTTGATATTCAATGATTTTTAATCTTCCAAGAGTCTTAAATCTACAAACACACACTGCAGGAGAGAGAGAGATGTTGAATGCTATGGCATGGGGGTTTGCCTTATTCAAACCCCATTTAGGTAATTAAACCAAAATAGAGAAAGAATGGAATGAAACATGCAACAATGGAATAGATTACCTTAACATGATCATTGTTATTGAAATTTTGCAACAAAACATGACGGATCTACCCTAGGATGTCTTATGAAGCTAAATTAATGACTTTCAATGTGAAATCCCTAACTTGCTTGACTTGAGATAGAAGAATGGTGATGAATGGATGAATGGGAGATGATATATTGAATGGAGGAGATGTAAAATGAGGATAAAAATACTTATTTATACAATCTTTTGCCTTAGTTACCCATTCATACCTCATCATAGTTCGACATCAAGTGATTTTGAATAAAAACTTGAAAGGAAATTTTCAAAATTTTGAATTTGGAGCCAAGGGGGACTCATTCACCACCCATGGTGAATGGGTTCCACCTAGGAACTAAAAATGGGTGTTGAGAATTATGTTTTATTTAATGTTATTTTTGGGGCTTACATTGAAAAATACACTTAATTAAGACATATGAAGGCATAAAGGGATAAATAGTGAAGTTATGCCTAGAAAAGCATGAAATATTGTTACAAGACTTTACAACACATCAAAATAGGACTCGTTTAGTGATGAAAAGGTGATTTTTAGATGAATTGTAATGAATATAGTCTAGAAGAATGTAAAAATGTCTTACAACACTTCACAATGCCTTCACAAGACGTCATTAAAAGCATTTTATTTGGTTTTCAAGGGTCCAAAAGCTAGTTTGGATGCATGAAATGCCTCACAACACTAGACTAAGGCCTTATTAAGTCCAATTTATCATGAGTTAATCCTATGATAAGAAAAGGGTCCTTTTTTATATGACACATTTAGCCCCAACTTTAGTGAGAGGATGAACTTGCTTCAAACTCACACTAAAGTAGACATTCAAGAGAAGTCCACAAGTACTTCAAGCCCCAAACATACAAAATCATGTGAAGGCAAGATGGAAAGAAAGAAGAGGTGGAAAATATATAGTCAATTTAGGGCCACAAATCTTTAGGTCATCTGTAGGGTGAGAATTCCACAACATACTCAATCTAGGGCAATGAAACCTCTAGTTGTCGACTGGGTGAGAGATCCAAAAAGGTGAGGAACATACACTAGTTGGTATGCACTCACAATCACAAAGGTGACTATGGGGAAAAGTCATGCCACTAGATGGGCTTCCTACTCAACCATATTAAAGTTATACCTCTAGATAACTTTAACAAGGCGCCACAAGGAAATTGGTTTTTGAGCTCTATGAGGTAAGAGAAACTTCATATGCTTGACACTCATAGACATTGTTAATGCAAAATAGTGTAAGGAATGTTCAAAGGGATTTTTATTTGTTTGTGCAATGTCTCATCTTAGGGAACATCATTCCCAATGTATCCAAGAGATGATAGGTACAAACAATCTCATCTTGTTTCCAAGAGAGGACAAGTGCATGCTCTCATCTTGGGAAAAATTGTACCTAATGCTTCCAAGAGAGGAAATCACAAGAAAAAGAAAATCACACAATGAAATGTGAGTGGCGATGTATTCCCCCACTTTAAAGTAGTTGCAAGCACATGTACTATGAGCAATTTCTTTAAAGTAGAAGAGAAGGACGAAGACATGAGAGCTTACGTGGAAATCCCTATGCCAAGTCATATGTTTTTGATAATCTATGTCATGAAAGAGAGAAGTATGTCATATGCGAGACCACTTAAGGCATGCTTTCCACATACCAAGCTTGCTCTTATGTATTCATGAAAGGTTAATGACTAGCCAAAGGAGGCAGCCATAAGTGACATACGAAGACAAGGCTATCAAACTCCTTGGCCCCACTTAGTGCAGGAAAATGGTGAGCCAAAAAAATGATGAAATGCATGCTAGAGTGAAAATCAATAGTAATTAGATGAATTAGGTTCCCCCACATAGGGAATCATACCAAACTCTTGAAAATGTTGGATTTTATGACTCAAAGCAATATAGTCATTAGTGGAGTGACCATGAAGTCTATGATATGCACAAAAAAAATTCTTTGAAGAGCATTTCTTGTGAGTTCATGGAGGGAGATTGATCATGTTATCTTGGAGAAGTCCTAACAAGATACCCTCTTGATAAAAATAGAAAGAGAGAGATTTTAGGACCCAAAATGCTTCCTCTCTTCCTAAGTTTTTCACCTAGAAAGAGAGATTTAGATCCTAAAATGCTAGATGTTCATTTAAATAAGGACATGTGTGATGTGATATGATGTAAAATAACTAAAATAAATGAAATTGATTGATTAAAATTATCTAAAATGCATGCAAAACTAAGATTTATGCCTTGTTTGAAAACATAGTGTGATATGTAGAAACTATGAAATATGAAGAGATAGAAAGAAATATGCAAAATAGAAAGTACAGGGTCAAATCTAAGTGCACCTGGGTGATGTATGAGCTTTTTGGAATGTCTAGGATGTTGATCAAATTTTTTGATTTTTCACAATGGGACTCATTCACTAAGGGTGGCAAATTAGTCCTCTGATTGGTGAAAAAGTGTTGGGAACTAATTTCTGACAGTTGGGAGTTGATTTATGACAAAATGGGTATGTGCAGGATCATGATGGGCCAAAAAGTGGCAATATTATGGGTATTTTTAGGGTATGTGGCTGACTACTTTTTTTTAACCCAAAATTGATGAAACGAAAAGGGTTTTGAGAGGAGGTTCTCAATTTTCCACCGATATAAATTATCATTTAATTTCTATTTAATAAATAATTATTATTCATTTTCTATTAGAATTATGACTAAATTCCTGATTGATAGGCTGATTAAAAAACATCTATAACTTTCAAATGGTATCACATTTTTTGAATCCAAAACATGCATTACATTCTATGATTCACATACTATAGGATTAAAAAATAAAAAAATAAATTTCATGAATTTTTGACCAAGTTAAGGTGGTCAGACATACGAGATTTTATATTTTTTAAAAGTTGTAATAAAAAATTCATAATTAATTATTTACTTGGAAAAAATAGCAAAAAATATGCATCACATTCAGACATCGTCCTCTACTTATATATAAAATTTAATAAAAAAATATTATCATTTTAAAATGGTTAGGGTGGTCAGACGACACCTACTTCTTATTTTTTCCCTAAAATTTAAGTACTACTGCATTGAAATTTCAATTTTTCACCAAATAGATTTTATTTATTTTTAAATAAACCTAGTAGTTTAGAAACTACATTCAATTTTCTACATATTCTATTCTTACATATTTTTGAAATAATATAGATAACTTATTCAAATTTTTATGTCAAGTTTCCTAAGACTAATTTTTTTGAATTTTTTGCCACTTATGGGCCTATTTTTTCCATGATGATCCTGCACATACCCAAATGTAGATTTCTAGATTTTAAGTGGGACTCATTTTCCAAGGGTGGTGAATTAGTACTCCCGAAGATTTATGAAAAGTCAAAGGTGAACACTACTACTTCTAATTTGGAAATGACTGAATATCACGTTGTCAAGGCCAATTCTGCAAAAAATGGGTTGAAAGTCACTCAAATAGCTTGAATTGATGATGAATTTATTTTAAGAGACTAGTTGAATTGGAATCCAATTTTCAACACTTTTGAACTTGCTAAATCTATAAAACAAAGGTTGCAAAGACACATGTAAAGGGGTAAAATGTTGGGGGATTAATGGATAGGGGTTTGCCTTGGTGAAAGCCTGCTTTAGTAGTTAAACCCAATTGAAATGAATGATATTCAATAGGAATGATAAATGAATAACATGGAAGTATTACAAAGTTACCACATTGTTGAATATGAAAATATGAAGTGATATCCAAAGGCTACTCCAAAGTGCTTGAATTGAAGATGCAAAATGCTTGACTACTTGAATGCTTGTATCTAGAGAGATCACTTGAATTAGGAGATGAAAAATGAGATGAAAAATGCCTATTTATACAAATATTGTGCCTTAGTATCTATTCATACCTCATTATAGGCTGACATGAAGTGAATTTTTAGTAAAATCTTGAAAGAAATTTAAAATATTTTGAATTTGGTGCCAAGGATGACTCATTCACTACTCTTGGCGAATGAGTCCCACCTAGGACCCAAAACCAAGTGTCTGAGAAAATTTCATATTTAATGTTGTTTGTCGGGATAAGACCTAAAAAATACACTTAATATAAGCATATGAGGGCATAAAAAGACAAAATAAAACATGAGAAGGGTGTAAATAGAGAAAATATGCCTAGAAAAGCATGAAATCTAGTTACAAGACTTTACAACACTTCAAAATAGGACTTGTTGATGTATGAAAAGTTTATTTTTAGGTGAAATGTATTAAATAGAGTCTAGAAGAATGTAGAAATTTCTTACAACACTTCACAACACTTTCACAAGATGCCATTCTTTGAGTTTTATCACCAAAATAATAATGTTCAAGCTAAGATACATCATAAAATTAAAGCAACATAGCTCCAACACTATGAAACAAGGCCTAAAAGACTCTGAAAATGGGAAAGGTCCATTTTTCTATGGTACATTTAGCCCCGACATTAGTGAGAGAAACTTGCTTCCTCACACTAAAGTAGCCATGAACATGAAGAAGAGAAGAGGGTTCAAATGCACTTGCATTAGCAAGATGGAATACAAAAAACAAGAGGGATGATCAAGCCCACAGGATGAAGATCCCATGGAAAACTAAACATAAGGACAAAGGGACACACAAGTGTTGAAAATAATTGAGTGAAACTTCGATCACCAATCCAACTAGTTGTAAAAAGAGATCTAGGCTAATTGTTTGAAAAAGTGTGTACTCACTATGGGGCCACAAAACTAGTTGTCCATGGAGTAAGAAGGCCCAAAATGTAAGATAAATATGCTAGTTGGTATGTACTCACAACGAAACAAAAAATTGGCTATGGGGAAAAGTCATGCTACTAGTTGGGCTTCTCACTCAACCATGGTAAAGCTATACCCATTCAATAACTTTAACAAGGCCTCACAAAGCCAAAGAAAATGAAAATATTGGTTTTAAAATAGGATGGCACCACAGAAATGAAAGTTGTGTTATGCAAGATGGCCAAACAAATATGAAAGCTCCATAGGCATGCAAGTTGTGTTATGCAAGGTCACTGAATGATAATTAAAAAAATGTAATGTGTAATATGTTCAAAGGGGTCTTGTTCAATTTATGAAAGGTCAGTCACTTAGGGAACATTGTGTCTAATGTCTCTAAAAGAGGACCAATCAAAGAATATTATACTCACAACTTAGGGGATGTGGTGTGTCACATCAAACCATAAAGAGGAATGCAATATGCTGAGATAGATCACACTTATGAATGAAATCATACCCAATATCATCCACAAAGTGACAAATGCATCATGTCAATTACAAGTGTTCACTATGAATGCCAATAAAATAATGCTAATGTATGCCCCCACTTTAAAGGAATTGCTACACATCATTCTATGATCAATTACTTGAAAGTAGAGAGAAAGAAAATTCCAAAAAGGAAACAAGACATGAGAGCCAACTCAAAAAGCTCTATGCCAAGTCATATGTTTCGAAGTTAAGCTACGTCATGTCAAGGAAAAATGAAAAATAAAGAAAAGGAGGGAGTTTCCCCCCAAAAAAGAAAAAATATAAAACACATAAGGGATCTATGGATTTGGGGTTAGTATATTCATTGTTTCAATGTTTTTGTCTTTTGTATAAAAGAGCTCAAAACTATCATCATTCCCCAAAGCACATAGAACTAGAAGAATGATATAAATAGAGTGAAAACAAAGGTAAAAAGGAAGTCCAATTTGAGTCAACATGGAAGAGACATTGTGGTCTCGACACATTGCATCGTCCCCAAAGAAAAAAACAAGCAAAAAGGAAAATGAAAAGAAAGAAAGCTTTTGAGTCAACATGTAGGAGACATTTCAGTCTCAATTCCTTGCATCATCCCCAAAAGGAAACACAAAACAAAAGAAAAATACAAGGACCATTTGGGTCAACATGGAAGAGACATAGGGCATCTCTACGCTTTGCATCATCCCCAAAGGAAAACAAAAAATAAAAAGAGAAAAAGACAAGGACCATTTGGGTCAACATGGAAGAGACATAGGGCATCTCTACACTTTGTATCATGCGCAAAGGAAAACACAAAACAAAAGGAGGAAAAGATAAAGAAAATTTGGGTCAACATGGAAGAGACATAGGGAATCCTTATGCTTTGCATCATCCCCAAAGGAAAAAAAAAAAAAAGAGAAAAAGACAAGGACCGTTTGGGTCAACATGGAAGAGACATAGAGCATCACTATGCTTTACATCATCCCAAAAGGAAAACACAAAAGAAAAAGAGAAAAGAAAAGGACCTTTTGGGTCAACATGGAAGAGACATAGGGCATCTCTATGCTTTGCATCATCCCAAAAGGAAAAAAAAAAAGAAGAGAAAAATATATGGACCACTTGGGTCAACATGGAAGAGACATAGGGCATCTGCACTTTGTGTCATTCCCAAAGGAAAACACAAAACAAAAAGAGAAAAATACAAGGAGACAAGGAGAAGAATAGAGATACAAATAGAAGAAGTGTACAAAGAGAGGAAGACATCAAATGCATGATACATGGGAACACGATGCACACATGAAAATAAAAAGGAAAATGCATGTGAATAAAAAGACTAAGTAGGAAAATGAAGATCATCCATCAAGTCATCGGCCTCCAAATCATGTTCAGTGAAATGTGAAGGTGATTGACTATTTAAAGGAGGAATCACAAGAGCCTAACTACGAGTTGTACCAAGTTATTCACTTGGTAGAGAGGATTTATCATTTAAGATCATTGTAGATGCAAATAAAGAGTTCAAGTCATTTTTTATTGCTTCATCTATGTTGGCAATCACCACATCTCCATCGTCATCATCAAGATTAATAATGATGGGAGGAGGAAGAGTTATTTCTAAGGCTGGATGCATCAAGAGTGTGGGTTGGATATGATTATTTGGTTGTGATTGTTGTGTTGAAAAGTCATGTGGTTGGTTAGGATGGTCATTGATCAAAGGTAAGGTTCGTTGTCATGATTGGTTGTAGTATGAGCAAGGAGACAATGAAGATGACGACATTCCTAAGCAGCACGGTTCCATTTAATTTTGTTTTGGATTTGTTGAGGTGTAGGAGCCGATTAAGTTGACATAGGTTCTTCTATTTCTGAAAGGGGAATAGTAGAGGAAATTAAAGGAGAAGGATCAATCACTTTCTCTTTTGCTTTATGGGTATGTGCAGGATCATCATGGAAAAAATAGGCCCTTAAGTGGCAAAAAATTCAGAAAAATTAGTGTTAGGAAACTTGACATAAAAATTTGAATAAGTTATCTATATTATTTCAAAAATATGTAAGAATAGAATATATAGAAAATTGAATGTAGTTTCTAAACTACTAGGTTTATTTAAAAATAAATAAAATCTATTTGGTAAAAATTTGAAATTTGAATGCATAGTACTTAAATTTTAGGCAAAAAATAAGAAGTAGGTGTGTCTAACCACCCTAACCATAATAAAATGATAATATTTTTTATAAGATTTTATATATAAGTAGAGGACTCATGTCGGATGTGATGCATATTTTTTAAATTTTTTTTCCAAGTAAATAATTAATTATGAATTTTTATTACAACTTTTAAAATATATAAAAAAGTCATATGTCCTACCTTAACTTTGTCAAAACTTCATGAAATTTAATTTTTCTTTTTTTAATCCTATAGTATGTGAAGCATAGAATGTGATGCATGTTTTGGATTCAAAAAATGTGATACTGTTTGAAAGTTATAGATGTTTTTCAATCAGCCTATCGATCAGGACTTTAGTCAGAATTCTAATAGAAAATGAATAATAATAATCTATTAAATTCATATTAAATCATAATTTATATTGGCGGAAAGATGAGAATATTCTCTAAAAACCCTTTTTGTTTCATCAATTTTGCATTAAAAAAAAGTCGTCAGCCACATACCCTACAAATACCCATAATATTGCCACTTTTTGGCCCATCATGATCCTACACATACCCTTATATAGTTGTTTGATATGAGGAAGCAAGGAAAGAACCATTTCATGGTCTATTGAGTATTTAGACGATGGATAGGAAGTATTAGGAAGATATTTGTCAAAGGTTTGTTGAATATCAGATGCACCTATGTAATCATGGTTTCATTGAGGATAGGAGGATTGGAAGTGGATGAAGGTGTGTGATGAAGGGATAATTTAGAATTTTTTTTGGCTTTAAACTTTTGATAAGTGATTTAAAAGAAGTCCTTACAAGGAGTGATAGGTTCCATGGGTTCAAGCCAAAAGGATTCTAATGAATAGTTACCTTTGGAAGATAAAGGATTAAAGCCACTATGGTTTACAATGAATACCTCATTACCATGTGGAGACATCAAGCACTTGTGAATGACTGATGGGACCACTTTCATTGAGAAAAGCCAAGGAAGGCCCAACTACAAATGAAATTGGTTGGATTGTGGAATAACAGAAAACATTACCTCCAAAGTCTTAGGGCCTATTTGTAAAGGTAACATGATCGATCCAATTGTAGGGCATGCAAAACCATTATTTATTTTAATCCATGCAATCGGTGGATTATAGTTATCTTGATATAGATAATGTAATACTAGGAACTCTTCTATGATCACATTCTCACCAAAAGCGAGGTCTATTAATATCCCATTGGTAGGTTTATCATAGATTCTACCAGCTAGGTGGAGAGGACCATCAAGAAGCTTTGGTAGTATGTGTTTAGTATAAAAGGTAATATCAAGAGATTGAGTAGTTTGGCCCTTACGAGGGATAGCATCTATCATAGCAACAAGTTCATCCATATGACTCATTTGGGCAATGAGAGATGTATCAATTTGTTCAATATGTGTAGCCATAGTCATTATATTAGGATTTGATGGTTCACTAGCCTTGAAAAATGAGGTAGTGTGTTAAGGCATAGGGTTGGTGAAGATTTGGAGATTTTGGTTAGGAGGTGCAATAGATTTATTGCCTTCATCATTAACACCCATAATGGTCAATTCACCCTAGTCAATGAGGTCTTGAACTAGGTGTTTAAGATTCTTACAATGTTCGGTGTCATGGCCATTTTGATGATGAAAATGGCAATAAGCATTTGGTTTGAAGCTAGGTGGTAAGGGTTAGTTGGGTTCAAGTGGTCAAATAGGTGGTAAAGTAAGCATGCATTTTTGAATGAGTTGTGTCATTGTCTAATGGAGGATGTCAGGTAGAGGAGTGAAATGTCTATTTGGATCACCATAATGATAAGGCACGACTGTTTTAGAGGTGGCCATTGAATTCTAAGCTTGTGAAATTGGTTATGATTGGGGTGAAGGAGAAGAACTAAATTGTAAGAAACCCCTGTTAGGTTTGCAAAAATTGTGTGTGTTGGTTTGGTGTTGATTGTTGTTTTCAGTTTTGTCAATTCAGCTAAAAGTGGATTTTGACTCTTGATTGGAAAGTAAATTTTGATATTCACATAAGGTTGCACACAAATGCATGGAAAAAGGAAATTTTATCATCGTAAGATTATGTTGAAGGGTAGTGTGCAAATTCTCAATAAACATATTTTGAAAATGTCCATCTACAATTTGGACATCAACTTGAGTGTATAAGGACTAATAATGAGAGATGAAATCTGCCACTTTTTCATCATTGTTTTGTCTACATCACATAAGGTTAGCCATTGCCTTTTTCAGTTTCATGTGCACTTGAAAGTGATTAATGAAAATTTTCACCAATTCATTAAATGAACAGATGGAATGATTAGGCAAGTTGGAAAACCAATCCAAGGCAATATCCTTCAAGGTCCTTGGAAAGAGTTTGGCTAAGAGTTTATCATCAAGGACAAAATCACAACACAAGGTAGTAAAAGAATTGAAATGGTTGATAGGATCTCCTTTTCCTCCATATATCTCAAATATTGACATTTCTATCCCTTGTGGCATCAAGGTACGTAAGATTTATAATGATAAGGGGCTGCTACAAACAAGATATGTGGTTGGAGTAGATTGAGCTTGGCTAATGGTGGCAAGTTGGTGTTACATGGATGAAACAGTGCTAAGGAGTTGTGTCATGAAGGAATTAGGATAATGGGGTTGAGGTGGAAGAGAAAATGGTGATGGAGTATAGGTGATGTTAGGAGAAGTGGTAGGAAGATGAAGGGGTGTGAAGGTGGTGGAAGGAGGTTCTGATGCCAAAAAAGGTGTAGGAATGCTAGTGGAAATTGGGAAAGAAGTACCAACAAAATTGGACTGATGTAAAGTTGTATGAACTTGTGAATTGGTGTAAGTTGGTATGGAAGCTATGGTTGAAGGAGGAGGAACTTGAGATGTTGCTTGGGTAACACAAATGTTTGTTGATGGAGTATTGGAAGAGGCATGTTTATTGTAAATCTCAACAATTTATTTTAAAACATGCAAGCCATAATGACTCTCAATTAAGAGAATAAGGTTCTCAATAGGAGGTATAGTAGTGGTGGAAATTTTTTCAAGTGACAAGTCTTGTTGTAAATGTGCAAAGTCCTCATGAATGTTAATAACCTTTTCTTACGGGAGAGACTTGTTTTGATTGTAAACATGCATAGGATGGAAAGAGGAAGGCATGGAAGTGGTATTTTCAGGGCCTAATGCACCATTGTCCATACTAGGATTAGGAGTTCGTGAGATCCCATTGTCTACAATGAAAGTGTTATCGTGGGATGCCATGAGTCTAGAACTTTGTCTCACTAAAGTATTATCAATAGGGCACCAAACACTCATGAAAGTACCAGGAAGGAAAGGTGGATGGAAATGAAAAATTATCTAAGAATGTAAAATTAAAATAATAGATCTACTAACTATAATAGAGATATGAATACGAGAAACAAAAATGCAAGAAAATTCTAAAAATAGTACAAAAGTAATGTCTAAAATATGCAAAGGGACTAATGCACCCTAGGTGGTGAATGAGTCCTAGGATGGATTTTTTTTGTTTGTATTTTTTAGAATATTAGGAATGATTTAAATGCTTTTTAGAATGCACAAACAGGCACATAATGCATAATTTCTATTTTTCTAGTGAAATTAAATACAAGAATGAAAACTAAATGAGTTTTTCACTAATGTAGAATGAAAGGTCCTAGAATGCAATAACAAATCAATGCCATAATTGAATTGAAATGAAAATGAAAAAAAGGATGCAATGTATGGATGCAATAAAAATTTTAGAAATTTTTCAAAAGCTAGGTTCACCAAAATGTAACATAGATTTTAGGACCTGAAATGCTTGCTCTCTTCCTAAGTTTTTCACCTAGAAAGAGAGAGATTGAGATCCTAAAATGCTAGATGCCCATTCAAATAAGGACATGTGTGATGTGATATGATGTAAAATAACTAAAATAAATGAAATTGATTGATTAAAATGATCTAAAATGCATGCAAAACTAAGATTCATGCCTTGTTTGAAAACATACTGTGATATGCAGAAACTATGAAATATGAAGAGATAGAAAGAAATACGTAAGAAAAAAAGTACAGGGTCAAATATGAGTGCACCTAGGTGATGTATGAGCTTTATAGAATATTTGGAATGATGATCAATTTTTTTGATTTTTCACAATGGGACTCATTCACCAAGGGTGGCGAATAAGTCCCCAGACTGGTGAAAAAGTGTCAGGAACTGATTTCTGACAACTGGGAGTTGATTTTTGAAAAAATGTAGATTTACAAATTTTCATTGGGACTCATTTGCCAAGAGTGGTGAATCAGTTGTCCGTAATATTTTCGAAAGGTTAAAGGTCAACACTACTACTCCAGATCTAGAAATGACTGAATACCAGGTTATCAGGGTCAATTCTATAGAAAATGGGTTGAAAGTCACACAAATAGCTTGAATGGATGATGAATTGATTTGAAGATCCTAGTTGAATTGGAATCCACTTTTCAAAACCTTTAAACCTAATAAATCTGCAAAACAAAGGTTGCAATGACACATGTAAAGGGGAAAAATGTTTGGGGATTAGTGAATAAGGGTTTGCCTTGGTCAAACCCCACTTTATTAATTAAACCCAATTGAAGTGAATGACATGCAATAGAAATCATAAATGAATACATGGGAGTATTACAAACTTACCACATCCTTGAATATGCAAAATTGAAGTGATGTCAAAAGGCTACTCCAAAGTGCTTGAATTGAAGATGCAAAATGCTTGATTACTTGAATGCTTGTATGTGGAGAGATCATTTGAATTAGGAGATGTAAAATGAGGTTAAAAATTCATATTTATACAAATATTGTGCCTTAGTATTTGTTCATACCTCATCATAGCCCGACATGAAGTGAATTTTTAGTAAAATCCTGAAAGAAATTTAAAATATTTTGAATTTGGGGCCAAGGGGGACTCATTCGCCACCCTTGGCGAATGAGTCCCACCTAGGACCCAAAACCAAGTGTTGGGAAAAATGTCATATTTAATGTTGTTTGTTAGGATAAGACCCAAAAATACAATTAATATAAGTATATGAGGGCATAAAAAGACAAAATAAAGCATGAGAAGGGTGTAAATAGGTAAAATATGCCTAGAAAAGTGTGAAATCTAGTTACAAGATTTTACAACACTTCAAATTAGGACTTGTTGATGTATGAAAAGGTTATTTTTTACTTGAAATGTATTAAATAGAGTCTAGAAGAATGTAGAAATTTCTTACAACACTTCACAACACTTTGACAAGATGTCATTGTTTGAGTTTTAGCACCAAAATAAGCATGTTCAAGCCAAGATACATCATAAAATTAAAGCGACATAGGTCCAACACTATGAAACAAGGCCTAAAATACTATGAAAATGGGAAAGGTCCATTTTTCTATGGTACAGAGAAGTTTTGACAAGATACCCTCTTGATCAAGGGTAGAAGGTTGTGTTATGGTAGGTGTAAAAGATACATCTTGCATAGTAGTTGTTCTCATACTTGCACAAAACTCTATAGATTGTGATATTTTGTTCTCTCCATTATAGGAGGATAAAAATCTAATGAATTCAAATCATGAGAAGTGTGCAAGATGATAGTTTGAATGTTTTGGGAAGAATGATCTATTCAAGATCATTAATTGTGAAAGAGGAGTTAGGGGTATGTTGTGTGAGATTAAATGAATATGGTTAAAGGATGAGGGGGTGGTTAAGATGTCCTATGGGATATGTATGGGTTCCATTGAGCAAAGGGGATCTAAGGGACACTTGTGCATTCATATCCTCAATAGTCTTGTTTTGATGTATCTCTAAGTGAGGACAATCAAGAACAAAATGTTGAGTGAAAGAAGACACAGGACTATTGTCATCATATTGTAGCATTATGATATTCTCCCTAAGAGGAGAGTTTTGAGGAGGACAACAAGCCACATGTACATGACAAGTAAGGCTTGGTTCTTCCACAATAACTTCATTGCCAATATGGGAATGATCAATGATGGGATTTTGAAGAGGTGAATGATTTTGAGAAGGATTTCAATGAGTGTCCATTGTCATTGAGGTCTCATTGTCTTGTTCCATATTAACTACCTTACTAGGAGAGCTTGTAATTTGTTCATCCATGTTTAAGGTTTGGAAAGTAGCTTCATCACAAGTGGAGGAGGTATCAAGAGAAAAATCACCGTGGTTTGAAAATAAATCTTCCCATATGATAGGGAAATTAGGGAAGGGAGGATCAAGGGTGTCATGATTCTTAATAGGGGTATCTTCTAACACCAACCTATCATCTTTATGTCAAGGAGGGATATTAGGAGATGGACAAGATTGATTGTTATGAGCATGGACACTTGGTAAGGTGATGTTGAGGAATATGTCTATGATCTGATGTTCTTGTCATGTAAGGTTATTCAAAGGGGAATAAGGAGATGGACAGTCAATAATTTCAAGGCTTGTGACTTCTTGCATGAAAATACCTTCATCACTAATAGGAGAGGTATAAGACAAAGAAAAAGTATGTGTGTTATGATTGTCTACATTTCCATTCTCACCAATGGGTAATGTAAGACTAAGGATTGTATTAATGGATTGTTTCTTAAAGTCCTTATTATGGTAGTTAAAAGAAAACTCATTTGTCATAAGGGTTTGATTCACCCAAGGTGGAAAATTAGTCCCAGTATGGACTTTTTGCAAAATTTTAAGAAATTTGTGACTGATTTGGATGCATTCTAAGTGAAAAATGTAGAATTTCAAAAATGTTCAATGATGAAAGATGCAAAAATGCAACCTATTATGCACTTTGATGCATGAAAAAATGAAACCATAGAATGCAAGCTAACTAATGAAAAATGCAAAGAAAATAGATCTAGGAAGATGAATGGACTCCAAAATCAGAAAAGAGGGGATTCAAACAAAAAGTTCACCAAAATGAAACATAGCTTTTTGAGACTTACTTTCTTTCTAGCACTTCTAGGATTTTTCACCTAAAAGGAGAAAGGTGGGTCAAAAAATGCTTATGATAGCATTTTTGGTCCTATCACTCTCCTTTTAGTATTTTTCACCTAAAAGGAGAGAGATAGGACCACAAATGCTAAGGGTTCATTCAAATTATGTTATGTATAATGTTATTTGGATGATGTAAATGCAGTTATATGAACTAATTGATTGATTATGAATGTAAAAACTAAGAAACAAATGATGTTTGAAAACACATTGTGTAATACAACAATGAACTAGAAATGATGCAAAGTTAAACATAAATGAATGAAATATGAAGTGTGCAACTAGGATTTTTATGAGGATTGGAAATTTCTTTTGAAATTCTATTGACGATATTTTTTTAGGCCCAGAGGGACTCATTCGCCATTCTAGGCGAATCAGTCCCAATTTTGTCAAACTGTACCGGAACCTATTTTTGACAAAAGGGTATCTAAAAATGTAAAAATCCAAAAACTGACATTGTGGTGGGACTCATTCACCACCCATGGTGAATGAGTCCACTTTTGAATTTCTAAATTTTCAAAGGTGGATTCTAAAACTTTTGATTTGAACTTTGATGCCCTACATGAGTCAGCTTCTGAAACTCTAATTTATAGGTCTAAAAATGAGTTTTTATTGCTATTTTGACTTATTGAATGAGAAGAAGACTTAAGAAAATTCACAACTTTATCTTCAATGATTTTTAATCTTCAAGAGTCTTAAATCTACAAACACACAATGCAAGAGATATTTTGAATGTTAGGGTATGGGGGTTTGCCTTGGTCAAACCCTATTTAGGTAATTAAACCAAAATAGAGAAAGAATGGAATGAAACATACAACAATGGAATAAAATACCTTACCATGATGATTGATCTTGAAAGTCTACTACAAAACATGAAGGATCTGCCCTTGGATGTCTTAGGAAGATAAATTAATGACTTGCAATGTGAAAGCCCTAGCTTGCTTGACTTGAGATAGAAGAATGGTGATGAATGAATATTGTGAATGAGTTAATGGATGAATGGATGAATGGGAGATGATAGATTGAATGGAGGAGATTTAAAATGGGGAGAAAAATAATTTTGTATACAATCTTGTACCTTAGTTACCCGTTCATACCTCATCACAGGCCGACATCAAGTGATTTTGAATAAAAAGCTAAAAGGAAATATTAATTTTTTTTAAATAGAACTTGTTTAGTGATGAAAAGGTAATTTTTAGATGAATTGTAATGAATAGAATGTAGAAGAATGTAGAAATGTCTTACAACACTTCACAACACCTTCACAAACATCATTAAAATCATTTTATTTAGTTTTCAAGGGTCCAAGACCTAGTGTGGATGCATAAAATGCCTCACAACACTAGATTAAGGCCTTATTAAGTCCAATTTTTCATGAATTAATTCCATGTGAAGCAAAGGGTCTTTTTTTCTATGGCACATGAATGATGATTGAATAATTAATGAGTTATGAATTAGGGTTGAAAAGCTTATTTATATAGGAAATCCACGTAAAATTCCTGTTAATTTGATGCCCAAGGTCGATAAGAAATAAAATTAAACTTAAAACCCAAATTTCCTACTCAAACCTAAAAAATGGCCCATATGGGACTAAGTCGCCAAGCTAGGTGACTTAGTCCCACCTAGATGGTACTCATTCACCCATATGGGAAACTTAGTCCCACAGAGGCTATTTTTCTAACTAGAATGTTGGGGATTGAAGAATTTTAGTTTTTATATTGATTTTATCTGGTCTTTGATCAAAATAAGCCTCAAGATGTATAATATGAAGTCATAGGGTCCTATTAATGATTATGTAAATGGTAATTAGGGATAGGGACACAAATTTCAATGTGAAAGTGTGATTAAATACACTTTACAACATTAAAATGAGGTCCACATAGCCAAGAAAGGCACAACATCCAATGTGAATCTATGAAACAACACTAAATTAAGTTTTAGTTTCCAAGCAATCTAGATTAACGTGAAAATTCATTTAAATACATTTTACAACATTTAATTAGGGAAAAGTTAAGTTAATTTAGCTTAAAACGGGCCCAAGACCTAATATGGATGTGTAAAACACATCACAACACTAGATTAAGGTGATATTAAGTCCAATTTGTCATTAATTATTCCCAAATCAAGCAAGGAAAAAGGTGTACTTTTTTGGTGCCCATAAATATGTAGTTAGATAGCTTAAGGTTATAAAATAAAAGGGATCTATAAGCCAAAAAATAAATTTAAAATTTAAAAAGGGAAAGAACAAGTGGATCAACCAATGATCATTGAATTTATCTTGGGTGGGAAAATTATCTATGCAAGATTATTACAACTATATCTAGGTAGGTGTACAAATAAGTGTAATAAATGAATAAATAAGATGAATTTATTAGATTATATACATATTGAGATAGGTCTTGACTACTGGAATAAATTCACATGTTCACAAAAGCTATCAAAATTTGTCAATATGTAGATGCATGAAAATATCTTCTCAAAATGTATAACAAAACTAAATTAAAAATGGAATATGACTATGCAAATGTTAGTAAGTTGCATTATTTCCTCACTTCGAGGTATATGTGAAGCCTATAAAGGCCATATATCATAATATATGTATCCCTCTCAAAGATAATGCAAAGTAAATATTTAGAAATAAAAATAATTTCAAATATTCTATACATTTAACAAGTAAAGATTTTAAAATTTAATTCAAAATAATTTGGATTATATTATAGAAAAACTAATTTCATTTAAAAGAGAAATAATTATTCTTAAAAAATTAATCAAACTATTTTCAAAAATAAAATGCACTTAGTTGGCTTCTCAAAATAATTTTCATGTGCATACATTTAACATTGTTGTGCATCACTAAATGATTTTATCATAGGAATATTAAAATAACACTCATGTAGGAGCATATTAGAGGTTAAGAAATATTGAATCAATGAAAGATATATCTTCTATTGTGTTAAAAAAATTATATTCTTTTGCAAAGTTTTGGAGTTCTTAGTGAAGGTTAGGTTTGCAATTCTAAATTAATCTACATCCTTAGAATGTATGTTGCAATGATCCATGGTGATTGATTGATAATCACTTATCACATAAAGAGAAAGACCTAATTGATAATATTATTCCTATAAATCAACATATATTCTATATTTGAAATTCAAAAAATATGTGGTAACTGAAAGAAGAAAAAATGAGGTATGATGATGAAGGGGTTGATCACAACCTCTAGACACTAAAAATGAGCCTTTTCCTATGAACTCACATTTTCATATCAATTCCTCCTTCTACTTGCATAATTAAATAATTTTAATTATTTAGTTATCTTTTTAAGGTCATATTCCTGTACTAATTAAATAATTCTTAATTATTTAATTAATTCATTTTTTCCTTTCTTCTTCCCTTGATTAATTAAGTAAATTTTGTTTATTTAATTACATCACTAATTAGCCCCTTCCTTTCTATAATTAAATAAATACTTATTCATTTAATTATTGTCATTTTCTACTATAATTAAATAATTATTTTAATTATTTAATTATTCATTGTCCTCTTCTTCTATAATTAAATAAATTTTATTTTATTTTATTATTTACTAATTTTTCATTTTCGTCCACTTTTGAATTAAATTATTATTTAATTTAAAATTCAACATGTCACATGACTTTTATAACTAAACAATGCTTTTATTATTTATTTATTCACCTTCCCTACCAAATTAAATAATTTTATAATTATTTAATTTTCTCCAACAACCTCTTTTTATGTGCCTACGTCATTATCCATGCTATTCTTATATTCTCTTGTCTCATTCATTTTCCACCCTTGATTGAATTATCTTATAATTCAATCTTGGCCATTAATCCTTATCATTGCCCTAATTTTTCCCTAACCCTATTTCATACTACAAATTTCAATCTTGGCCATTAATTAAGGCATCTTATTGATATCCAATTTCAACCATCAATCCAAATCAGACCTTGTCTATAAATCAACCCTCTCATAAGCCATTTTGGGGGGTTGATTCTTCAAGTATCCTTATCCCGCCAAATCATTCTTGAATCATTCATCCATTCCTATCTATTATCATTCATCTATCACCTCCATCTCAATGTTATACCACTAAATTGAGCAACCAACATATCAAATCAATCAAATAATTCATCCATCATTGCATCTATTTGAGGTATTGAAGATTTGGATTAGGTAATGCATGTTACTGTTTTATCATTTTTTTATTTTATCCATATTTTTCGTATACATTTTGGTGAACCTAACATGAACCCCCTAACTAATTTTTAGCTCAATACTTTGATGAATTTTGGAGTTGGATCCTTTTCGTTGTAGGTTTTACATCATTTAGGGACAAAACCGCAGTTTTCAAAGATTCAACCTTATCTCTCAAGTGGCTGTGAATTTTCTCACAAAAATATTTTGGTAGGTTGGGGACAACATCAAGATCTTCAAATCTGAAAAATAGATTTTTTGGAGCTTTTTTTAATTTATTATTATTTTTTTGTTATTTTTCATCAAAAATCAATTTTTAGAGAAAATTAGTGAATTATTTGGATATTTTTACATTTATGGAAAGCACACTAGATTCTAGTAGGGGTCTATTCTTTATGTTTTTAATTTTAATGAAAAATAATTACACAAAAAATAGATCTTTGAAAATTAGTGTTTTACAAATATTTGCTTATAACTCACAAACGGTTGTACATCCATTCACAAAAAAATTCTGCAGATTTGAAATGATGTCAGGCACCATTATTCCAAAAATCAAAAATTTTGGATTGTTTTTGAATTTTTTATAATTTTATAATGATTTTTCATTAAAAAAAAATGTTGGGTGTAAAACAACAAATTTTTTGGATTTCTTTACATTTTTGGAAAGCTCTAGAAATTTTAGTAAGGGCCTATTCTTTGTTTTTAAATTTTTGATTCAAAAATCATTTCCTAAAATCATATTTGTCTTGACTAGTTAATAGGGTTTTGGATCTGTTGTTGGTTTTGTGAATGTGCAGAAAAAATAAACACTTCAAAAGAAAAATTGGATCAATTGGAAAAAAAATTGGAGCTAGAGAAAGTCCAAGTGCACACATTCCATCTTTCATCTCTAATCATTTCTTCTCCACACACTTCAATTTGGGGCTTAAAATTAATATCTTGTTTGCAATCACACTTTGAAATTTAACCATTGTCTTCCTTCACACATTTTTGCTTTGGGTTAAAAATAACAAGTGATTCCATTTTTTTCTTACACACATTTCATTTATAAAAGGAAATTAACAACTACAAGTGTGAATCAAGTGTGTGTATCATCCAAAACACCTCACTTGGTTTTCTTTTGTCATACCCTGCATAGGAGGCCTACTTGGAGGACACACCCCACCAAGGGATGACCTCAATCAAGTTGCGAATCCAAAGATACACCTCTTTGGGAGTTGAAATATTTTCACTCTTAGTTAAGCCCCAAAGAACTTTATACCTTTGGGAAGTGGAGGTGAAGGGTGGGTTACCCCTTTCTCCTAGCTATATGGTAGGATTTTACTTTCAAATCATCCTTAGTCAACCTTGTGCATCCTAGCTTAATACCTGATTTTCCATACCAACTTGACTAACATTAGGCTTGTTGTTGTGTATTCAAGTGTTTTCTTAATCATAACATCTAATCTTGAAAGATAAATTTATCAATGTGTTTGGTGTGTGTGTTCATTCATTTACATGTGAGATCTTGTGTTTGATATTTCCCAAGTCAAAATTCCAATAAACAATTGCCATATAATCCAAATAATCCAATCTTGTCATTCCACATCATATCCTAATCATCATCATCTCTTTAATCCAATCAACATCATTTTATGTAATGCCCCACGCGAACCCCAAAGGACACTAACACAATAATTACAGCACAAATTTTTTTTTAAAAATACACATAACATACATGTAATACACATCAAGTCATAACACGAATTTCATTTAAATAGATTCATTAACACATACATCCCTTGGGGTACACGAAGAGTCATTACGCGACTTAGATCCATACAACATCAATAAAGAATAAAATCCAAAGATATAAAGTAAACAATAACAAATATAACACATACATGATGATCAATGATAAGAAACCATCTGAATACGCAAATACATCATATGCATGATCATCCTAACACATTGAATAACAACTGTCATAGCCAATATCCACACCAAGTTTAACATTTCATTACAGTACAATGTTTAAGAAGTACAATGATACAAAAGTGTTCCAAATATAAGTGAAACCATCACCAGATAGCATGCTACAAATGAATAAATGAATACAAAGTATCATAACTGGCTCCAAGACAAATACAACTCTGGAGTCGCTGCAACAACACCAATCCGCACCTCTCGATCCTTGACTGGGGACCCAATGGGGTGCTTAGCACGTTCCACCCAACCATGTGAGTCCGAAGACCCACCCCCCGTGCTAGGAGCTAACAAGAAAGAGACCTCAACCAAGAACATCCAACAGGAACCACAAGACTCAACGTCATACAAAAGTATCATAACACTCAGGAATTACAATGACACAATCCAACCACATCCAAGAGTCATAAATCTCATCACATGAATCAAAGCAATAACCAGTAAACAAATAACCAAAGGATGATCATGAAACACTTCCAAAAACATAATACAATTCCAATAACATCATATAACAGTACCATAAGAGTACAAGGTCAAAACCCAAACATCAACAAGATTTATACAAGACCAAAGAATACACCAAAGATCAAATAGGGTAAAACCATAAATCAATTCAAAACAACTATGATCCATCAATTCAAGACAAAGACCCACTTCCAGAGGATTTCCAAAGAAGCAACATAAGAAGGAGTGTTAGAGGAGAGTGTCATCGCATGGCTTACATGGATTATCCAGACTACTACTAACGCAAGGCGCCGCCTCCATCTACTGACGAATTATCCAGACAAAACCGAGCGCTAGGAGCCGCCTCCATCTATGGTTATCCAGACTACCTGTCTCAAGGCGCCGCCCCATAGGGTTGCTCATGCGGATCCGTTACCCTTCGCGAAAACAAGGTAACGAACATGCCAACCACGGCCTTCTCAATCCCCTTTAGCCCGTGATAGCACTAAACGACGGATGAGGCATCAATTATCTTTTTAATGTGATTCTACCCACCCCCTAGTTGATTATTTAAATTATCACTTATTAATTTCACTCTAACGAGGGCTATCGTAGCGCCCCTTTGTGCGCCGACCACCCACTTAGAGCCACTCTCTCTCTCTAGACACTCAAAACACAAAAGACCAAAATCCAAGGGTTGTACAACATAACAAGAACATTATATTACAACAGAGCAACATGCAAGGCATTACCCATCTTGCCATAAATACATAATCAAAATCTCCATGATACTCGTACAACCCTTTCAAAAACATGAAACCAAAACACTTGCCACAACAAGGCACATAAAAAGGAGGAACATTAACCAATAGTAAAATAAACCTCCGGAAGATTCTCATAAAGTTACGCAAGGGTTTCCCCATGAAAATATGACAACAATAAAATCAAAACCTTGAAGACCCAAATGCGATTCAAATATAGCGAGAGAATACATCAAAATAAGATCAACAACTCCAATAACAACATCAACAACTTCGATACGAACTAATTCGAGAATCCAAGTGAAACCTCTATTTTCTCCTCTCGGAATACCCATAATTCAAAGAACTTTCCAACTTTGACTCATCAACAACTCAAGTAGAACCGTCAATCATGACAAAGACAACATTAACCGATTTACCACTTAGAGTAAAGCACAAAAAGAAAACATATGGGTTCCCAACGAATAACAACATACATCAATTGAGAGAAAATTCCCAACTCAAAATCAACTCATGAAAAGTCACATCGAAAGAATCCATAAAACCACACATTCTAATAATAATATCCATTCATTCAATAAGAAGTAACCTGAAACCATCTAAAAAGAACATTATTCTAACGATCAAACATTTCCATCATTTAAAGATATCACAATATTGCAAAGTGAAGATATAATCTGATGTTATAAGCCACAAGACACTAATTCTCAAGCATACTCTTCCAAACACAAATTAAAACAATCATGAACAATAATACGGGTTCCCATTTTACACACATAATTACATACAAGGACCATTAGACACATCAACCTTGAAGAACACTATCTTAAAACACTTACAATGAACAGGCCATCGAGACATCTCCATAAATATCCCACAAATCACACCCACCTTAAAACAATTACATAACACTTAAACCAATAATCAAAACACTTTGTTTAAAACAACAATCACTCACACCTTATAACCATAAGGACATTCCTTAATTTAGGCATTATTTCAACGTTCTTATCACTTACTTTAAGGTATCCACTTAATCTAATTAAAAGCATATTTACTACAAATAATTATATTTAAAATAACTATATCGTTTATAAGATAACCAACTCCATCGACTGTTTAACATGAATCCTAATTATAACTTTAAAATGTAATACTAAGATGACAATTCTATAAATTACAACTTTATTATAATCCTAAGGTGACGATACTAATAAATTATTTCACATAGTAGTTTGATAAATAATTATTATTCACAGACACATTAGATAACAAAGAAAAGTAATTAAAACCATTTAACATTTAATCAATATCATTTAAATTAATTAACCTATGAACCTGGGATTTATCCTCACTTAAAAATAACTTTATCATTTAACCTTCAAGTAAAAGAAAACTATGTAAATGTAAAATCACGTATCTCCTTAACCAAATACAAATAAATCAATTTACTTAATTAACCATATAAATCAATTTACTTTAACCCATATAAATCAATTTACTTTAACCAAATACACAGTTCATTTATCTACAACATAATTAAATACCTATTTTAATAATTTTTATTCCGATATAATCCTTTATTACTTACCTTCATATAATAGGATACAATTTTGCACATATATCCGATTATCAATAAAATATAATCGTAACAAACAATTTATATAAGAATATATTTATATATAATCACACAATGGCAATAGACATTATCAATATCCAATCAATCTAAATCTAAATCTTATTATCGATAGAAAAGAAACCCTAAATCAATTGATATGCATAATATTAGGGTGGAATCATAATCCAAATTATCCATACCCAAAATCTTGTAACCTAAACTCCAAACCTGCTGCAAAGGCAATAACAGATGCTCAAACCAGGTAGGACGCAGCTTGAATTTAATGAAAAGCCCAAGAACCCTCAAGGAATTTGATGATTGCAGGACATGCGCCAAAGGGGTATTTATTACAAAAGCTTAAGAGATTTTCAGGGGGATGAAATCAGCTGGGGGGGTGAATAAATGTCTCATTATGGAATGTCATAATTGCAGAAGATGCACGAATTGGATTTGTGAACAAGGCCTTAAAATACTTTCAAGCAAAAGTAATTAGCAGGCATATATATATACACCACATCACGGAACACAGTGACTGCAATTATCCTTACAGACACGCATGGAACTACCGGAAGCAATGAGAAGGCATTTGAACCATTGAACAAAATGCCTCAAAGAGACCTCATCTCCAGAACTGAAAAGACAGTTAAATATGCACAAAATATATTGCTAAAAGGGCGAAGGAAACCTTCAAGTGAATGTAATAGGGAGATGCGCCTTAAGGAATTAGAATCTGTCCCAAGGTGCAGACTGCAAGCAGGAAATACGCCAATACTAAGAAGGCTTAAAGCTCTATCAAGAAAAGCAATTAGCAGGTGAAACAAACGCCCTCTCACACAAGATCTCATTATTCTGAACTAGCATAACCACAGAGGTTATCTAACACAACTACCATTGACATGCGAAGTATATTTTATTTTCAAGTGCTGCAACTGTGATAGATTGACAGAAGATTCAAGCAGGTTATTTAAACTTTGAACATTCCTAATATGTTCTAGCGCATGGCTAAGATAGGTTGACAATGAAGACAAAGAGATTATTTAAATTTATACACCCTACCATGTTCTAGAGCGCCCCTGAGACAGGTTAACAATGAAATCAGTGAGAGTATTTAATTTAATACACCTTTGCAAGTCAAAACGTTGCCGCTGTGCTAGTTTTGCCTATGGTTTTAGGGAGATTTATAAATTTAGATTGCCAGACTGTGTGAAGGAGCTCATCTAAGCACTGCATCCAATAACATCAATTTCCCCCAGCTTCGACTGAATGGAGGTAAGGCTTGAAACATTGCGCAGACCAAGAGAGTTAAATAATCTGCTCATTGGTCCTCAATTTCTTCGCTTGAACAATCTGTTCATGGACGGCATCAGAGAAGACACACGAACCAAGCTCCCTCCAAGTTTGAGATGGTTACGGTTGCCAAAAATGTGAGAGGCCATTATATGAGAAAGTGAATTTTGGGAATTTGGAAATATTGCCATCTACTTGCATTATTATCAAATCACAAATGTTATCCGCAAGACTAGAGGGCGAAAGAAAGGTGAAGCGCAAATACGTGATTTAAGAGTCTTTCCAGGAAGCGCAACTAGCAGATATCATCTCAAGGAATGCAGTGATTGCAGGATATGCACAGATCCTATTTGATAAAAAAAATACTTAAGGAACTTCCAAAAAAATGCCACAGTAGCATTATTGTTGGAACACAAAGGGGCCCAGTTACAAAAAATAATAGGGCACATTCTCAGAGAAGAAAAAGAGAAATTTATTTACACGGGGTTCCTGTTAATTTGTGCAGATTGTTTGAAACATGGGGGAATTCTGCTAAAAATTCAATCATTCCCATTCCAAACAATAGAATTAAACTGTACACTTATATCTGATTTCAAAACTAGTTGGTTAAAGGAATGGAAAGATAATGGAAGGGAAGCAAGAATACATTTTGATCTAAATTAAACCTGATCAACTAATATTAAAACTTAACCTTTCTTGTGCGACTTAATAATTTGAACCAAATGATACATGCATCAATAAGTTATCTTGAAACGTGTCAACCACACAATGCATAAATGAGAAGGTGACAAATAATATTTTGCAATAGCTTATATAAATAAAAAGCAAGCAGGTTGAGAATCATATCTCTGTTCCTCACGTAGATCCTCCTGTCCAAACCGAAATTCATCACCATATGATACTTGCAAGTGAAGATAGATTCAATGCCCAGGGATCCGGAGTTCCCATCGCTCTTATTATATATTTTTTTTATCAGAGGAGAAGGGTGAAAAACTTCTAAAAGAATTCCCCCCAAAAAGAGTAACTGAAACCCTTATTAAGAAGGAGGAATCTACTCCTCTCGGGAAACCGTTCAACTTCCAGCAGTTATGAATGAACGAAAACCCTTAATTATTATTTTATAATCTACTCTCAAATAGGTCATCTATTAGATATTCAATAAATATTTAATAATTTAATCATTCTTTTAGTTACAGATAAATATTTTCTCCTTAATTTATTTATCGAATTTAAACATTAAATGATAATTACCTTGCAATATTCTCTTTTTATTAACAATGTAATTTTATTCTTTCATAACCTCTATTTATATTAAAACATTTATTTAATTATTTATTTCACAAAGAAATTAATAAAAATCTTATTTTATCACATTGTTTAATTACTCATACTTCTTTTAGTTATTATTTTAATTTAATAATTGACCATCCAAAAATAGTTACCGTATCATTTATTAATGTAGTTCATTCAGTTATAATTTCACTTCCCAATTAAATTAAGTTCCCTTTTAACCCTTTTTAATTTAATTAATTAAAATAATCAAAACTATACAATATTACAAAATCACAAAATCAAGACACCTTAAAATCAACTTATCACACTACTCGAACACGTGAAAATGACATAACCACCCAATGGTCAACTTACTTAACATCACGGCGACCGAAATGGAGAGCACTACATCCTCCCCCCTACGCTTCGACTTACTCCTGGAAGTCGAGCTCAAACATAACCATAAACTAACAATAATATTAATTAACATAAGCACATCAATACCACAAGTCAAATCATCAATTAAGCATCATCAAGTAAGCAACGAAAATTAAATAACCCAAAATAAGGAAATGATACCAAAATGATAATAATAATGGGGTTGCAACCAAACTAATTTTCCAAACACTAGGATGTAGTGGACAAACTAAGTCGAGGAAATTTCTTGTCAGCTCCTATGTTCAACGTCAAGCCCATTGGGTGTTTATGATGCTCGCCCAGTCCTGACAATGCAGGTGAAATCGAGACTTAATTCCTGCAATCCTGCATGCAAACAAACGTTGTGCACAATACATATATATCACAAATACATAGTGAGAGGAAATCCCAGTATAGTAGGGCACTCGCGAGCGAGTGATACCACACTGTCCCTCCCACTAACCACACATAATAGTCAAACAATTCTAGTAACTCGTAAATAGTTTACTTCTTATTAGTTAAACAATATTCTCATAAGGATGCTAACCATAAACCTAATCCATCTACTATATCACAATGAATTACTACTTGACATTATAAGTACCTATACCTACATATTACAATTACATTACCTTCGTCACTATGCTTTCTGAAGCCAAGCTCCTGTAAATCAAAAGCTAACATAGAACATTGCACATTAGTACCAATAATTCAAGTTGCATTTTAACCTCAAGATACTATATTCTGCTAAAAATCATAGAATAATTATCCACCAAACCTCATATTTTTGTTAAAACTCATAATTTTCACCCAAAGAACTCCACGTTAACCATTATTCCACACCAAATCCCACATCAATTTCAACAAAAAGGCAAAATTTTACACCTTCACAGATTCAAGAAAACATAATTCATCACTCAAAGACAACAAAATTGCAGATTTCACACACACTTGACATATTCACACACATAAAACACATCACCAAGAAACACATCACACTAAAACTCAAGGGTCCATAGAGCATCCCCGACAGAAAGGATATCGGTGCATTGCGCACTACACCGTGGGTCCTATCCTTTCAATTGGTTTCCTGCACCACTGACCCAATACCGGTTAACAGAAGAAACTCAGGTTCACAACAATGACAATAGAAAAGTGAAACTCAAGACGCACGGGTCTAAGCGCAAGGTTACATAGTGAGCACAAATAGTGCCCAGTGTATGAACCTATGCTCTGATACCAATGTTGTAACGCCCCGCCGTGCGAACCCCAAAGGACAATAACACAATAATTACAGCACAATTTTTTTTTTTAAATAAACATAACATACATGTAATACACATTAAGTCATAACATGAATTTCAATTAAATAGATTCATTAACACATACATCCCTTGGGGTACACGAAGAGTCATTACGCAACTTAGATCCATACAACATCAATAAAGAATAGAATCCAAAGATATAAAGTAAACAATAACAAATATAACACATACATGATGATCAATGATAAGAAACCATCTGAATACACAAATACATCATATGCATGATCATCCTAACACATTGAATAACAACTACCATAGCCAACATCCACACCAAGTTTAACATTTCATTACAGTACAATGTTTAAGAAGTATAATGATACAAAAGTGTTCCAAATATGAGTTAAACCATCACCAGATAGCATGATACAAATGAATAGATGAATACAAAGTATCAAAACTGGCTCCAAGACAGATACAACTCCGGAGTCGCTGCAATAGCACCAATCCGCACCTCTCGATCCTTGGCTGGGGACCCAATGGGGTGCTTAGCACGTTCCACCCAGCCATGTGAGTCCGAAGACCCACCCCCCGTGCTAGGAGATAACAAGAAAGAGACCTCAACCAAGAACATCCAACAGGGAACCACAAAACTCAACGTCATACAAAAGTATCATAACACTCAGGAATTACAATGACATAATCAACCACATCCAAGAGTCATAAATCTCATCACATAAATCAAAGCAATAACTAGCAAACAAATAACCAAAGGATGATCATTAACTGACACAATAACATCATATCATAGTACCATAAGAGTACAAGGTCGAGACCCAATTTATCAACAAGATTACACAAGACCAAAGAATACACCAAAGATCAAAATAGGGTAAAACCATAAATCAATTTAAAACAACTATGATCCATCAATTCAAGACAAAGACCCACTTCCAGAGGATTTCCAAAGAAACAACATAAGAAGGAGTGTTAGAGGAGAGTGTCATCGCATGGCTTAACATGGATTATCCAGACTACCACTAGTAGGAAACACTTTCCGTCTCTTGAGGAATTATATAGATAAAGCCAGTAGCTAGGACCCGCCTCCATCTATGATTTATCGGACTACTGTCTCAAAGGTGTAAGCCCATAGGAGTTGCTCATGCCCGGATCCGTTACCTTAGAAGACAAGGAGCAACGAACATACCAACCACGGCCTTCTCAATCCCTTTAGCCTGTGATAGCACTAAATGGCCGGATAGAGGCATCAATTATCCTTTTAATGTGATTCTACACCCCCTAGTTAATTATTTAAAATTATCGCACTTGTCATTTCACTCCTAGGGCTATCCACAAAGCGGCCCTTTATTAAGCCAACCACCCGCAAGACCCACTCTCTCTCTCTAGACACTCAAAACACAAAAGACAAAAATCCAAGGGTTGTACAACATAACAAGAACATTATATCACAACAGAGCAGCATGCAAGGCATTACCCATCTTGCCATAAATACATAATCAAAATCTCAACGATTCATGTACAACCCTTTCAAAACATGAACCAAAACACTTGCCACAACAAGGCACATAAAAAGGAGGAACATTAACCAATAGTAAAATAAACCTCCGGAAGATTCTCATAAAGTTACATGAGGGTTTCCCCATGAAAATATGACAACAATAAAAGCAAAACCTTGAAGAACCAAATGCGATTCAAATATAGCGAGAGAATACATCAAAATAAGATCAACAACTCCAATAACAACATCAACAACTTCGATACGAACTAATTCGAGAATCCAAGGGAAACCTCTATTTTCTCCTCTCGGAATACCCATAATTCAAAGAACTTTCCAAATTTGACTCATCAACAACTCAAGTAGAACCGTCAATCATGACAAAGACAACATTAACCGATTTACCACTTAGAGTAAAGCACAAAAAGAAAACATATGGGTTCCCAACGAATAACAACATACATTAATTGAGAGAAAATTCCCAACTCAAAATCAACTCATGAAAAGTCACATCGAAAGAATCCATAAAACCACACATTCTAATAATATATCCATTCATTCAATAAGAAGTAACCTGAAACCATCTAAAAAGAACATTATTCTAACGATCAAACATTTCCATCATTTAAAGATATCACAATATTGCAAAGTGAAGATATAATCTGATGTTATAAGCCACAAGACACTAATTCTCAAGCATACTCTTCCAAACACAAATTAAAACAATCATGAACAATAATACGGGTTCCCATTTTACACACATAATTACATACAAGGACCATTAGACACATCAACCTTGAAGAACACTATCTTAAAACACTTACAATGAACAGGCCATCGAGACATCTCCATAAATATCCCACAAATCACACCCACCTTAAAACAATTACATAACACTTAAACCAATAATCAAAACACTTTGTTTAAAACAACAATCACTCACACCTTATAACCATAAGGACATTCCTTAATTTAGGCATTATTTCAACGTTCTTATCACTTACTTTAAGGTATCCACTTAATCTAATTAAAAGCATATTTACTACAAATAATTATATTTAAAATAACTATATCGTTTATAAGATAACCAACTCCATCGACTGTTTAACATGAATCCTAATTATAACTTTAAAATGTAATACTAAGATGACAATTCTATAAATTACAACTTTATTATAATCCTAAGGTGACGATACTAATAAATTATTTCACATAGTAGTTTGATAAATAATTATTATTCACAGACACATTAGATAACAAAGAAAAGTAATTAAAACCATTTAACATTTAATCAATATCATTTAAATTAATTAACCTATGAACCTGGATTTATCCTCACTTAAAAATAACTTTATCATTTAACCTTCAAGTAAAAGAAAACTATGTAAATGTAAAATCACGTATCTCCTTAATAACCAAACCCTAAAACTTAATTAACCATATAAATCAATTTACTTTAACCAAATACACAGTTCATTTATCTACAACATAATTAAATACCTATTTTAATAATTTTTATTCCGATATAATCCTTTATTACTTACCTTCATATAATAGGATACAATTTTGCACATATATCCGATTATCAATAAAATATAATCGTAACAAACAATTTATATAAGAATATATTTATATATAATCACACAATGGCAATAGACATTATCAATATCCAATCAATCTAAATCTAAATCTTATTATCGATAGAAAAGAAACCCTAAATCAATTGATATGCATAATATTAGGGTGGAATCATAATCCAAATTATCCATACCCAAAATCTTGTAACCTAAACTCCAAACCTGCTGCAAAGGCAATAACAGATGCTCAAACCAGGTAGGACGCAGCTTGAATTTAATGAAAAGCCCAAGAACCCTCAAGGAATTTGATGATTGCAGGACATGCGCCAAAGGGGTATTTATTACAAAAGCTTAAGAGATTTTCAGGGGGATGAAATCAGCTGGGGGGGTGAATAAATGTCTCATTATGGAATGTCATAATTGCAGAAGATGCACGAATTGGATTTGTGAACAAGGCCTTAAAATACTTTCAAGCAAAAGTAATTAGCAGGCATATATATATACACCACATCACGGAACACAGTGACTGCAATTATCCTTACAGACACGCATGGAACTACCGGAAGCAATGAGAAGGCATTTGAACCATTGAACAAAATGCCTCAAAGAGACCTCATCTCCAGAACTGAAAAGACAGTTAAATATGCACAAAATATATTGCTAAAAGGGCGAAGGAAACCTTCAAGTGAATGTAATAGGGAGATGCGCCTTAAGGAATTAGAATCTGTCCCAAGGTGCAGACTGCAAGCAGGAAATACGCCAATACTAAGAAGGCTTAAAGCTCTATCAAGAAAAGCAATTAGCAGGTGAAACAAACGCCCTCTCACACAAGATCTCATTATTCTGAACTAGCATAACCACAGAGGTTATCTAACACAACTACCATTGACATGCGAAGTATATTTTATTTTCAAGTGCTGCAACTGTGATAGATTGACAGAAGATTCAAGCAGGTTATTTAAACTTTGAACATTCCTAATATGTTCTAGCGCATGGCTAAGATAGGTTGACAATGAAGACAAAGAGATTATTTAAATTTATACACCCTACCATGTTCTAGAGCGCCCCTGAGACAGGTTAACAATGAAATCAGTGAGAGTATTTAATTTAATACACCTTTGCAAGTCAAAACGTTGCCGCTGTGCTGGTTTTGCCTATGGTTTTAGGGAGATTTATAAATTTAGATTGCCAGACTGTGTGAAGGAGCTCATCTAAGCACTGCATCCAATAACATCAATTTCCCCCAGCTTTGACTGAATGGAGGTAAGGCTTGAAACATTGCGCAGACCAAGAGAGTTAAATAATCTACTCATTGGTCCTCAATTTCTTCGCTTGAACAATCTGTTCATGGACGGCATCAGAGAAGACACACGAACCAAGCTCCCTCCAAGTTTGAGATGGTTACGGTTGCCAAAAATGTGAGAGGCCATTATATGAGAAAGTGAATTTTGGGAATTTGGAAATATTGCCATCTACTTGCATTATTATCAAATCACAAATGTTATCCGCAAGACTAGAGGGCGAAAGAAAGGTGAAGCGCAAATACGTGATTTAAGAGTCTTTCCAGGAAGCGCAACTAGCAGATATCATCTCAAGGAATGCAGTGATTGCAGGATATGCACAGATCCTATTTGATAAAAAAAATACTTAAGGAACTTCCAAAAAAATGCCACAGTAGCATTATTGTTGGAACACAAAGGGGCCCAGTTACAAAAAATAATAGGGCACATTCTCAGAGAAGAAAAAGAGAAATTTATTTACACGGGGTTCCTGTTAATTTGTGCAGATTGTTTGAAACATGGGGGAATTCTGCTAAAAATTCAATCATTCCCATTCCAAACAATAGAATTAAACTGTACACTTATATCTGATTTCAAAACTAGTTGGTTAAAGGAATGGAAAGATAATGGAAGGGAAGCAAGAATACATTTTGATCTAAATTAAACCTGATCAACTAAGATTAAAACTTAACCTTTCTTGTGCGACTTAATAATTTGAACCAAATGATACATGCATCAATAAGTTATCTTGAAACGTGTCAACCACACAATGCATAAATGAGAAGGTGACAAATAATATTTTGCAATAGCTTATATAAATAAAAAGCAAGCAGGTTGAGAATCATATCTCTGTTCCTCACGTAGATCCTCCTGTCCAAACCAAAATTCATCACCATATGCTACTTGCAAATGAAGATAGATTCAATGCCCAGGCATCCGGAGTTCCCATCGCTCTTATTATATTTTTTTTTTATCAGAGGAGAAGGGTGAAAAACTTCTAAAAGAATCCCCCCCAAAAAGAGTAACTGAAACCCTTATTAAGAAGGAGGAATCTACTCCTCTCGGGAAACCGTTCAACTTCCAGCAGTTATGAATGAACGAAAACCCTTAATTATTATTTTATAATCTACTCTCAAATAGGTCATCTATTAGATATTCAATAAATATTTAATAATTTAATCATTCTTTTAGTTACAGATAAATATTTTCTCCTTAATTTATTTATCGAATTTAAACATTAAATGATAATTACCTTGCAATATTCTCTTTTTATTAACAATGTAATTTTATTCTTTCATAACCTCTATTTATATTAAAACATTTATTTAATTATTTATTTCACAAAGAAATTAATAAAAATCTTATTTTATCACATTGTTTAATTACTCATACTTCTTTTAGTTATTATTTTAATTTAATAATTGACCATCCAAAAATAGTTACCGTATCATTTATTAATGTAGTTCATTCAGTTATAATTTCACTTCCCAATTAAATTAAGTTCCCTTTTAACCCTTTTAATTTAATTAATTAAAATAATCAAAACTATACAATATTACAAAATCACAAAATCAAGACACCTTAAAATCAACTTATCACACTACTCGAACACGCGAAAATGACATAACCACCCAATGGTCAACTTACTTAACATCCCTGTGAGAAATGGAGTACTACATTTTACACCATGCCAACATTAGAAGACCTAGTACCCCAATTCCAAAACTTCCTCCAATCACTTTATCAATCACCACAACCCTTAGACCAACAAATTATACATGGGCTCTAAGGCCTCATCCAACAATTTCAACTTCAAACAAACCAATCACCTCATGGCAACTTGTCAAATCCAACAAGCACATCATCAATTCCGATCACCACATCAACAAATTTCACCTGAATACTATGTGTCACATATATCATCATATCAACCTCATCCATCCACATATCATGTTGCCCCTTCATCAACCTATCACACCTCTTCTAATGTCAACCCTTATCTATATCAATCCACCTTTCAACAACCATTATCCTATGCAATCCCTCCATCATTATCACAACAAAAAATCATACCACAAGTCCAAACACCATTACAACCTCAAAAAATTCAACCACAATCCTATGTGTACCACCTTCATCATCATGCCAACCTAACCCATCTACCTATCATGTCAATTGCACATAAACATATCCACCCATATCACAACAAGAACATAGGATCCAAATTCCACATTGGCAACAAAATCAAGAGTCTTTCAATTCTCATGTTCCATTTGATAAGGGGAACACCAATCTAGTTCATGCACCCTATAACTTCATCATACCACCATCCAATAAAAATCCTATCCCTAAGCCACCATGTCCTAGTCGTAATCCATTGGCCTCTCCACCTCCTAACCCATAAAACTATTCATTTCCCCCACCATCATCTAATCCTCCATCATCTCTATGCCCTGAATTCAAAAATTTCAAGTGTAAATCTATGGCATTACCCAATTCCACCCATCCGCCTACAAAGGATGTCACCCAAGGGCTACTAGCAAGGAATCAAACTTCACCATGTCATCCAACTCATATGTTTGAACCTACCAAAGAGTCTTCGAACAACAACCCCATTCTTACAACCCCTTCATGTAGTATCCCCCTTGAATCTATTCAAGACTCTCCCCCATTGAGCCCAAGTCAACCCCCATCATGTGTCCATGTTGTTAACCATCTAGAACATGTTGAGACCATTCAAGAGTCACCCCTTCCACTTCCATTCAAGCAAGCCAAGAGTTATGTCAAGAGCATTATCCTAAGCATGAGGAAACATTAACCTCTCATTCTAATCAAGATCTAGGTCCTTCTAATGATCCCACTTATAACATACTTGGTCCTATTTATGATGAAGCTCCCCTCTATGATATTACCGATCAAGAAGGCCATGATGATCCTCTTAGCCAACTTTATGCATTCCATGGTTAGGAGCCTATCACTTCACCTATCCATGAGCAAGAAACCTCCATTGATCCTATTCACCTTGTACCTAGCCCTATCCATGATCCATCAACATCAACTTCCCTTGATGAGTCATATGCTTCCCAAGCACACATAGAAGATCAAACAAATACCTTAGATCTAAGTGACAAAATTGCTAATCAAGATCCTAATGACCCTACGTCACCCACTATCGACCCCATTGCAAGTCCTCCATCATACCATATTTGTCTTTCCACCCTCATTCATGAATATTCCTCCTTAGAACAATAACAACCATTATCTTCCCTTGCTTCATTTTCTCCATCCAATAAGGAACTCATGTCTAGTGTTCCACCTACACCAATTCCCATTGTCCATTGTGTACTCCAAAACATGAACCACCAAGTTAAAGGTCTATAATTTCATGAACATGGTATTTTGGAGCCCATCCATGTCAAAGTCACTCCACACACTTATGGCCTTGGATATACACCCCAAGGACACCAATCTCAAGATGTTGGTACTTCCTCCATGCCTCCTAAGTCCACCTTCTATCATAAATCCTATCATATGCCTAAAACATATGTTGCCATCCTTCCTCTATCATCCTATAAATGTCAAAAGCATATGACCATACACCTTCCACCATCCAATTTTCCACCATTACTTCCAACTCCTAATATTCCTCCATCCAAGGCATATGTAGGATCATGATGGGACAAAAAGTGGGGATATGATAGGTATGTGTAGCATATGTGGTTGATGACTTTTTTTAAACCAAAATTAATGAAATGAAAAGGGTATTTAAAGGAGATTCTAAAATTTCCACCAATATTAATTATGCTTTACTTTGAATTTAATAAATAATTATTATTCATTTTCTATTTAAATTATGACTAAAGTCTTGATTGATTGGCTAATTGAAAAACATCTATAGCTTTCAAACAATATTAATTTTTTTGAATCCGAAACATGTGTCACATTCTATGCTTCGCATACTATAGGATTAAAACAAATAAAATTGAATTTCATGAAGTTTTGACTAAGTTAAGGTGCTCACACATACGAGTTTTTATATTTTGTAAAATTTTTAATAAAAACTATATAATTAATTATTTACTTGGAAAAAAATAACAAAAAAATATATATCACATCCAGACATGAGTCGTCTACTTATATCTAAAATATTATAAAAAATAATTATCATTTTATTATGGTTAGGGTGGTAAGACAAACACCTAATTCTTATTTTTTCCCTGAAGTTTAAGTACTATTGCATTAACATTTCAAATTTTCACCAAATAGAATTTTTTTTAAAAATAAACCTAGTAGTTTAGAAACTACATTCAATTTGCTACAAATTCTATTCTTACATATTTTTGAAATAATATAGATAACATATTCAAATTTTTAGGTCAAGTTGCCTAACTCGTTTTTAAATTTTCTGCCACTTAAGGGCCTATTTTTACCATGATGATCCTGACATATCCTCCACTTTAAAATGTATACATGGAAAATATCTTGATTGACATTGCACATCGATTCGATTACTAATACTATTTCATCCTAAATTATCCCTTAGTCTAACCATTTAATGAAATTTCCTTATTTGATTAAATTCATTTAATTAAATAAATCATTTTATCTAATTAAAGTCTCTCTCTTTTGTTAATTAAATTAATCATCTTGATCTAATTATCCTATTTAATTAAATAATTTATTTTATTTGATTAAATCTCTAAAGTCTATCTATTAAATTAAATAAATTAAAACCTTATTTAGTTTAATCTAACATCATCTCTTTTAATTAAATAAATCAAAAATATTTATTTAATTAATCTCTGATCATATTCCTCTCATATTTGATTTAAATAAATCTACAAATTTATGTTAAATAGGTCACATTATTTAATCCCCTTCATTAAATTAATTAACTTTGATTAATTTAATCTCCTCTCATGTCCCATCCTCCAACATTTACCACTTGCACATGAAAATAGATTTAATTGATTTATTAAATCTCTATTTTTCTCAACAAGGAATCTTTTGGGAATATTCTCGAAGTTTGAATTCAAAATTCAAGTTGACATGTACATCCAACAAGGCATTAAATCCATCTTACATGTCCTTTTCCTTGAGCCAGGTGGCATTTAATGCATTCTTTCTTCCCTCTTGTGTGTCACTTCAATAAATTCAAAATTCAAAAATATGAATTTATTGACACAATCCTCAAAAATTGCATATCCTCCATCCACTCATGGGTTGACAAGTGGCATCTTTCCATTGGATGAATGTTAGTCCCACATTGCTCAATTTTAGACATTCATCCATATTCTCATTGTATAAATAAGATGCTTCATTCCTCATTTCATCATGCACAATTTGAGTAAAGTTACCATTCTCAAACCATTAGCAATCCTCATGCATTATTATTGAATCTTAGCTAAGTTATGCAGATTTTTCTATTGGAGCACTCATCAAGCATCAACAAAGTGGATCACTCTTCATCACACAACAATCTTGCATCATAGGAATTGGGAAAGGGACAATTTTCATATCAAATTGGCATCAATTCCGCCATGGGATCAAGAGTTTGCTTATTTTAATAGGATTTAATCTATTTCATTGTGTTCTTCATTCTTCTTTCCTATTTAAAGAATTGCAAATGGATTTCATGGGGAGCATAGATTCTAACTTGCATTTCAATCTTATAATGTGTTTATCTCTTGTATTTTGTAGGTTTTAGAGGGATCTTGGTTCACATATTGGTGCTAGAAGGATGGCTTTTGAACTTGAAAATATTCAAAGTTTTAGAGTGCTAGAATTTAAAATAATTCCATGTTTTGCTCAAAAGGACTCAATCCTCTTGCTGTCCAAATTTCAAGCAAAACGCAGCTGATTTGTGAAAGATATGAAGTTTTTCACTTTATAACTAGAGCATAATGTTTGAATAGATGCATTTAAACTCTGTATGCAAATTTTTTCTTTTTTAAAAACCTATAAATTCAGATGTCATGGCTTTCCCGTGTTTTATAACCTATGTCACAAAATTCTCAAGTTTTATAACCTATGTCGTGGGTTTCCCAAGTTTTATAACCTATGTTGCAGAATTTTCAAGTTTCATAACATTTTCATGGGTTTCTCAAGTTTTATAACTTATGTCACAGGTTTCTCAAGTTTTATAACCTATGTCATGGGTTTCCCAAGTTTTATAGCCTTTGTTGCGAAATTTTCAAGTTTTATAACCTATGTTGTGGGTTTCCCATGTTTTATAACCTATGTCGTGGAATTTTCAAGTTTCATAACCTTGTCGCGGGTTTCTCAAGTTTTATAACTTATGTCATGGGTTTCCCAAGTTTCACAACCTTGTGAAATTTTCAAGTTTCACAACCTATGTTGCAGCTTTTCCAAGTTTGATAACCTTGTTGCAGGTCAAGTTTCATAACCTTGTTGCAGAATTTTCAAGTTTCATAACCTCCTCATTTAATGATTGTAACAAGTGTTTTTAAACACTTTGGGGGAAATTATAATCCAATTCTTAAGGCTTTGCTATATTCAAAGCTTTTAGGACTAACTAAATTTCATTTGGACTCTAAAAATAATATTTCAATTTCTTGCTACAAAGGGCTAAAATGAGCTTTAGGACAAACTTACTAGATTTGGTGTGAGGATTAACAATTGAACAAGGAAAATCTTCACACTTCATTTGGTGCTTTAAGAAGAACTCACAATTGCTTTGTGGCCTTGAAATGAACAAGTGAAACTTTGTCTTCATGATGGATTACTTAAACTAACTTCATTGGAAGAGGATGTATGTGCTTCTCTCGCACTTTATAGCGATCTTGAGAATCAAAAGGCATTTTTTGTGATTTTAGGTTGAGATAAAGAAATCACCTCCACACTTCATTTTTGGGTTTAAAATTGAACAAAATCTTGTGCAAGTGTGAATGAACTTATTGCATGCGTTCTCCCTTTGTTTCTAAACAAGGGTCGATCAAACTATGAATATGTTTATTCACTTTTGTTTATCTTAGAGGGCCTGCCTTGGGGGAAAAGTACTCACCCAAGGGAATGATTCAACCGGTAACACTCTAAAGCCAAGAGTATTTCCAACTGGAATATAAATTTTGGTATTGTAGTAAACACCAATATCACGCAGTTAGCTTCGACAAGATGGATCTAAAAAGGGACTCTTGTCATATGGGTCAATCTCCACGAATGGAAAGTTCTAATTAAAACCCATGTTTTAGAAATTTCAAAATCCTTGATCTATTTGTTGGTGCAAGAATAGTCGTTCTGAAGCCACCCCACACTTTTATGGTCTTTTAGTAGAAATGGAAAGCATGCCATGGGAGTTTCAAGGGTGTTGATGCTTGGCTTCCTTGTATAAGTGAGTATCATGGAGGGGAGCCAGTGGGGTCAAGCATCTAACCATTCTCTAAAGATAAGCATAGCTGGACTTGTCCAAGTGGGGACTCAACAAATATTTTCTTTCATATTCATAGGGTTGTGCTTATTATTGGTGACAAAACACTTTTCTTGTTTGAAAAAATTTGGATACAAACACTTAACATCATCATCAAAATTTCAAACCCTTTAGGAAGAAAATACAATTGACCAAATTCATGTGTTATTGCTTTCCCTTGGGATTCACATCCTTAGATGTCTCTAAACACTTGAACTTACATCTCAATTTTCCTACCAAGGTCAACATTAGTTAACCATTACCTTGATTTCCTTGAATTCCACATAGCACTTTGTGGGATGAAAAGAAATCAGGACATTGGACATCTAGTTTGGAAAAACTAATCAAAGAAGTGTTTGTGGTGAAATAAATTCACTAATCAAGATGAAATCAATTGAACCCCACACATGTGCTTGTTTATCTATTGTCTTATGGTCTTTTGAGCAAACATTGATCTTTTGGTTTGAAGGGAAAAGAAAGTTCTTCAAAACCTTGGCCTTGTAAACAAATCCTTCTTAGGTTCATTTAGGATTGAAATCAAACACTTCATCCATTTCAAACATTTATCATCCCATCCCACAAGCAAATTTAGAGCTTTGAATACATCATTCTATACTTGGGTAAATCATCAAAATCAAAATCACCTTGTTTAATTAGGAGTATGGGAATCCATCCTTTCTCATACCTTTAGTTAAAATCAACACACCTTTGAACAAGTTTATTCTAAAGATCACATCCAACATCTTAGGGTTTACAAGACCATTATCCAATCAAAACCAATCAAAATAAAATCCTAAAGTCTAGCATTGATCAAAAGTTCCTAAGAAAAACAACACCCATATCATTCACCCCTTTCATCCTTCATCTCATCATTGGTCCTAAACACCTTAGGGGTCACTTTTGCAACAAGGTCAAAACACAAGAAGAAAATGGACTATAAACTTTCTCCCTACATCATGAGTAATCCAAGTGAACCAAACTATCAAACCCTTACAATTCCAATTGATTTTCAAAACTCACATTTATACAATCCATACATGGGATCATTATCTCCTATAAACCTCAATGGTACAACAAATGTGAGTATACCCAATCTAAATCTTGGAACAACTTTTCCAATGGTAGATTTAAATATAAGTCCAAACTTACAAATCTATCAACCACATACTCAATGGATGATTATTCCTCAAAAAAACATCATCCCACCATATCCAAACATGCCAAATGTGAATATACCAAGCAAAAATTTACCAAACATGAACATTTCAAATCCACACTTGGTAAACTTTTTGATAGATATGTTTGCAAATCACATGAATGTTTTCTCAAAATCCATCACACCCATATGTCCCCCTCACGTTTCATAATGACCCATCATCATCATCATTTAATGCAACACCGCAAACCTCTCTCCCCATGACCTCACAAGGAGAAGGTGACCTATTTGGACCAGGGGACATTTTTTTATCAAACATCATCATTTCCCCAAGGGAACATGACACTCACTCTCCCACCACTCCCACCCTTTCCATTAACATTTGTATCACCTCTTGGTTTGGGGCTACCTTCATTACCACCACTCATCCAAAACATCCCCCAACCATCAATCAAGGCATCATACCAAATCATCCCCCCTTACCATCAATATCACAACAACAGATGGTGACCATCCCCATAGTACAAGAAACCAACACATCTTCTATCATCCCTCAAAACATGGTCTATTAAGGACCAATCAGATCAATTACACCATCCACCACTCAAATACCAATCATCAATACAATGGTACCTCTTATCACCAAAACAAGCACTATTCCAAAACCACCTCCGCCACTACCAACACCGAAACTAGACACATCAAACCAATACAACATTGCATTGCAAGCTACTCAATAGGCTGCTTATCAGAAGGCACTCCAAAAAATCCAAAACCAACAAGCTACACAACTAGCTGCTAAACAAGTTGCACAAGTTGCTCAATTTTCCCAAGCCACACTACAAGCCCAACAAGCACAAGCCCAAGCTCAAGTGCAAGCACAAGCTCAAGCCCAATACCAAGCCCAAAAAGAAAATGTTGACTCCATGTGTTGATCCAAGTTAACAATCACACATGATCAAGACCTATCCATCAATGAACACATGAAAGATGTTTCTATCTCATCCAAAGATCAAATCAATATACATCAAGAGTCACTTTTTGATCATGATAAGAATCCTTCAACAATATTTGACAATGATCTATTTCAAGGAGTTTTAACATTATTTGATCTTGTAATCAACAATCCATCAACAAATGATCATGTTGAAAATGTCTCTACATCACCTAATAAGTTAGAGGAAATATCTCAAAAAATTATTCTAAAGCATGATCAACATCTCCCACCATAGTCTATCAATGGTCCTTTCCAAGACATATTGACATCCTTTGACCTTATGATTGCCGATATTGAAGAAATCTTTAACTCAACACTTGATCCAAATTCACTCAAAGATCAAGAGGATATTGATCCACTTTGTATGCCTAATGAATATATCTGAGAACCATTTGTAAACAATCCATCCTTTGAAATTGACCCATGTCAAGAACTTGATCCAAAGCATGTGAAAAGAAATTTTGAAATCATTCAAGATCAAGATTTTGTATCTCCAAGCTACTACAATGGTCTAATGGATACTCTCCTATCTATACAAGATGATCATATCCACATAGCAAATACTCCATCTACCCATGAGATGCTTTCTTTGGATGGACATGCAGATGATCTTCATTTAGAACAAGATTCCTTAACTCCTAACATTATTACACAAAAAGAGAAGGTTAGTGATTCCTATAGTCAATCTAAGTTTTGAAAATTAGGATAAGATATATCCCAAATTCAGACTAAGGACATCATGTATGAAGATATCCAACATTATCCACTCAAAGAAACAAGTCATACAGAATAGGATATTCTAGAGTCAGTAGAGCAACAAATCAAAATAACATCATCTGCAATGGTTATGTATCAAAGAATGCGTACTGAACAATACATCTCAAAACAAGTAGAATCAAGGAACAAAGGTGCCACTACCACCATACTGGGGGAAATTATGTCTTAGACAAACATCAACATAGGTATCATGAAGAATCCTTATGATGAAACTAATGTTGATACTACAACTAGCCACACCATGAATCTTCATCCACCCATCACCCCATCCATGAATTGGGACCAATGTCAAAATAAAGATTTGAATCAAAGAACAAGGAATGTTATCAAAGTAGAAGTAGAGAAGCATAATAGACAAATCAAATACACATGGATACCAAATAATACAAAGAAATATTATCCCTATCAAAATCCATCAGTCAAAGAAACTACGGGGAAAAATAAAAAAGGGAAAAGAATCCATCAAAGATGTCTACAAAAGAAAAAGCAAGCTTCTCAAGCAACGTACAAAGTGTATCAAGCAGTTGGTCCTAATTCCATGCACACTTTCATATCCATCCACCATTGTTCATCTTCCCAGGTTTGGAGAGCCAAAGGTTGCAAACTATCAACCAATCCATCTATTATCCCTAAACACACTCTATCCACACCTCCACGCATGATATCCAATTCTGGAATTGACCATGTATTGGAAACGACCCTTCATCATAAGGATTTCAAAGGAACTCTATTGCAATGTGCGCATAGGGATGAAGTTAACCTGGATATCAATAAAGAAGATCAAGAATCCCAAAAGTTGCATTCAAGAGCACGTATCTTAGCAAAGCAACTTCTTCAAGTAGGATATCGATGGCACATTATGACAAGGGCATCTACATTAGTGACACCTTGTGATTCGGCATGAGCTTAAAATCTTTCAAAGAAACCAAAATCATTAAAAAATATAAAAATCCAAAAAAAGAAATTTAGAAAAAGGGTTGAAAATAGTAAAGAGAAAAATCATCCTCTAGTGAAAACCACTACGGTGGCGCTTTGGATAGGCACCATGATGAAAACCTGGAAAATAGGCATCATGTGTAGAATTGAGCATCTACATGTGCTATTTCAGATGGAAGCATCTCATCCCTTCTATAATAAAATCCAACATTCCATTTGTCTTATCCATAACAAATCCATGCATAGTCCAAATTATATTGATCTTGACAAAGTTTGGTGCACACTTTACACTTGCTTACAGTAAAACATCTTGACATGGGTCATTTTCATTGATCCTATCATATCCAACATTATCTGAGCCATGAAGCTTTATCCAAACACCTTATCTTATCGCAAGACAATCCATATCCATCCATCCATACACCTATTTGAGCATCCACACATCGCATTCCTGACATTGCTAGACACTGGGGGCATATATTTACATCTTGCTTCGAGAATAAATATTGATCTATATCCTCCAACTTATTAGGTGATACAAACATTGATAAACGTAAAATCAAATTGGTCAAAACATTTGTGAGAAAGAATCCAAATCACTAGCCCATGGAATATTTTGATGAGAAAATATTCCTTATATGTCTTCATCTTTCATTTAATGTTAATCCAAACAATCACTATTAGTTGCATCTAATTTTCACTTCAAATTTCACATCAAATCCTCCACAACAACTTTTATTCCGAACCAAGCACCATAAATCCTAATCAATCAAATCCAATCAAACAATCATCATCTTAGGATATCATTGTGTTGCTTAAGACTATCCTTGCATTGTTATGTATCCTCAACAATGTTATCATCATCAATCCCTCATCATCTTGGGATATCCATCCTAATCCTTGTGTTGTGTAACACTATCCTTGCATTGTTGTGCATCCTCGACAATGTTATGATCATCAATCCATCAATCCGATCAATCAACCTTAGCTTGGTTTTCAACAAAATACCCAACAGAGCACTAATATCATCACACACATCCATATCCAAATCATCAAAATCATACGAAAAATTCAAAAACATTCAAAAAATCAAGAAAATCCAAAAAAACATTCAAAACATATCAAAAATCCAAAAACACTCAAAAAATTCCAAAACAAATCAAATTCATGGTTATCTGAACTATGTCGTCTCTGACCCTAAACATAGGTAAGGCTAATCTTTGATCAGTCCCCGAGACATCAAAATCTGAAAACACTCAAAACCATTAAAATAAAAAACACATTCACAAAACACAAAATCCAAAAACATTTAAAAATTTGGAAAATCAAAACATTTTCAAAATCTTCAAAAATACCAAAAACAACCTCAAAACATTCAAAAAACCTAAAAAATCCATCTGTCCCATTTCGCTTTCACCCACGATAATCAATCATCCCTAATAAATCAATCATCACACTCATCCTTTGGAAAAACAAATAGAAACAACCACAACAATCAATAAAAAAGAAAGCTTCAAATGCAAAATCAAAATCTTGATCATTTTCAAACATGTCAATAAACCTTATATCAATAGCCTATCAATCAACTTATTAAACCATCATCATCCAATACAATGCATGTCCTAGGATATATCATTCCGACAATGGGCATCATTTTGGATATCACCTTGGATTCTTATCCTATCAAAACAAATCCCTTTGGCTAGAGGTATGAAGAACATTGGCTTGTTTGTGTACTTGATCTCTTCTTTTGATTTATCTTATTGTGCTCATTCAAAGGACCTCTCGATGATATCTGAACAAAGGATTTAGAGAGATAGGAATGGGGCAATGATCATTATCTTTTGTCTGTTGTGCTTGTTGGATGTTCCTGTAATATAACTTGGTGAATATTTTCTTTGTTAGGTACGTCCTAGCAAGTTTTACGTATGTCAAGTGTGAACAAGAATACTCCTATCTATTTTTTGATTCAAATTCCATCACACTAGGTATAGTGCCATCTTGGTTCTTTATACCTTGATGCATCATATCTAGGTGTGTCATCAAACAATAATGTAATTTTCCCTTTTAAAATCCCAACTCCTCGGCAAGTAATCATCACTATTTCCATATTTATCATCTTGTGTCTTGTTGAAATGACTTCTTCTCTTGTTTCTTCTATCTTTTTCTTTTTGCGCTAACATGGTACCATGACAATTAACCATAAATCATCACCATTACATCTATCTTGCATCCACACAACTGTCAATATATTGCATAATGTATATCATATCATAGAGAAAGCATTAATCATACCACATGCATTCATCCCCATCATTGCATAATATAGATTCGTTATTCTAAACATCTCATAAACCACACCTTTATCATCTATTTGCATAATCATAAAAGCATCATCATATCATATCATGTGCATCCATATCATCCATGCATCATCATATCATCCAAGCATCATAATCTTCTAATTTATATAATGTAATTGTCATGATGCAAATCAGGATCAAGTGTGTGTAATATATCAAAATAGGCATGAAGCTACCCATGGCCGATGACTATCTACATCATCAAATATGTCTACACCAAACATATGAGCTGAACTAGTCTTGAAGCTCATTGTCGAGAGATCGACCCTCAAATCAAACCTCTTTGCCCAATCTCTTGAGGGGGAAATATACCAACATAATTCTTCACACTAGGGCAATAGTGGGGCATCATAAAATTAGAGAATTTTTAACTTTGATCTCAACAAGATTATTCTTTGAACCAATGCAACAATTGTATCGCTTCAAAGAGGGGGAAAATGTAGACATGGAAAATATACCGATTGACATTGCGCATCTGATTCCGATTACTAATACCATTTCATCCTAAATTATCCCTCGGTCTAACCATTTAATGAAATTTTATTATTTGATTAAATTCATCAATTTCCTTCTCTTAATTAAATAAATCATTTTATCTAATTAAGTCTCTCTTTTGTTAACTAAATTAATCATCTTGATCTAATTATCCTATTTAATTAAATAATTTATTTTATTTGATTAAATCTCTAAAGTCTTTCTATTAAATTAAATAAATTAAAACCTTATTTAGTTTAATCTAACATCATCTCTTTTAATTAATAAATCACAAATCTTTATTTAATTAATCTCTTATCATATTCCTCTCATATTTGATTTAAATAAATCCACAAATTTAAGTCAAATTGGTCACATCATTTAATCCCCTTCATTAAATTAATTAACTTTGATTAATTTAATCTCCTCTCATGGCCCATTCTTCAACATTTACCACTTTCACATGAAAATATATTTAATTGATTTATTAAATCTCTATTTTCCTCAACAAGGCATCTTTTGGGATTCATATTCTCCAAGTTTGAATTCAAAATCCAAGTTGACATGTACATCTAACAAGGCATTAACTCCATCTTAGATGTCCTTTTCCTTGAGCCAAGTGGCATTTAATGCATTATTTATTCCCTCTTGCATGTCATTTCAACAAATTCAAAATTAAAAAATATGCATTTATTGGCCAATCCTCAAAACTTGCACATCTTCTATCCACTCATGGGTTGACAAGTGGTATCTTTCCATTGGATGAATTTTAGTCCCACATTGCTCAATTTTATACATTCATCCATATTCTCATTCTATAAATAAGAGGCTTCATTCCTCATTTCATTATGCACAATTTGAGTAAAGTTACCATGCTCAAACCATTAGCAATCCTCATCCATTATTATTTAATCTTAGCTAAGTTATGCAGATTTTTCTATTGGAGCACTCATCAATCATCAACAAAGTGGATCACTCTTCATCACACATCAATCTTGCATCATAGGAATTGGGAAATGGCCAATTTTCACATCAAATTGGCACCAATTCCCCCATGGGATCAAGAGTTTTCTTGTTTTAATTGGATTTAATCTATTTCATTGTGTTCTTCATTCTTCTTTCCTATTTAAAGAATTGCAAATGGATTTCATGGGGAACCTAGATTCTAACTTGCATTTCAATCTTATAATGTGTTTATCCCTTGTGTTTTGTAGGTTTTAGAGGGATCTTGGTTCACAAGCACCATTACTCTCAAAACCTAATTTCTCCATTATATGTATCCCCTTATCTATCCATCCATAACTCTTCTAAAAAACCTAATCATGACCAAGAAATGCACACATTGTCTAAATATGAAGCTTCCAATCATTCCACCTATCCCATGGAATTCAAAAATAAAAATTTCAATGCCTCTAACTATAAAGTAAAAATTCCTAACATTCCTCATGCCTTAGGACATCAATACATCCCAAAAGTTATATAAGTCAATACCTCCAAAAGTAAATGCCAAAACTAAAATGGTTTGGGTCCCTAGGAAAAAGGAAAGCAAGTAAAATGGTACATCTACATCACAAAAATACCTACCATCCACTTCCACCTCACATTCCCACTCCATTTAAGAATCTCATATTCCATCCCACAAGAAAAATAAAATTCATTAAAATACTATGTCTATGTGGGTACCTAAAGTACTCCATCACCCATATCCTAAGCAAACATCTGCATTACTTCTTACACCTCATCCACATTAAAAGCTTCAATGTTTATCATAGTGTGTGCAACCATTGGTCATGGTTTCCTTCAATTTCAAAAGAATTCCACATACCTCCATCTCCTCACCCTTCACTCATTATCCTACATATCTCCCCCACAACTTTCTATGGTCCATGTTTTTGGCTAAGCCTCCCCATTCATCTTTTGCATAAGTCCTATATAAACCCTATCATAATCTTCATCATAATCCACTAATTTTCTCCATAATCTACATCATAATCCATTATCTACCCAATCCATCTACCTCTCATGCATCCCTCTACCAACATCTATGAGAAAATTTGACATGGTCCATGCGATAACATCCATCTCTAGTGGGACTACCAAATTTCATGGAACTAGACACTTCAGTCCCTCCTATCCATATTCCCCTTCTCCTATCAAAAAATTCAAAAAGTTAAAAAAGTAAAGAGAAATACCTTCATCTAATGGTGAAAACCTAGTAAACAAGCTCCCTGGATAAGTACCATGATGAAAACCTAGTGAACATGGATCATGTGTAGGTTAATCTTCTATGTCACTTACACTTGGGGGTACAATGTCTTATCTATTAAACCTATCATTTTCATATCATATCATTCTATCTTACCATCCTACCATCTTTAGCCATCATACTTACCTATCATTTTTGAGTTGGTTCATCCTCCCTTATTCCATTTGATCTTGATGAAGATATAGGGGGGAAAAGTATTGAAACATGTTTTGGGTATCTCTTGACATACCTCATCCTTTCCAACCAAGCCTATCAATATCCTATTGTCATAAGCTTTGTCATGAAAAATACTGAGTATTGTACCTAGAATGGGGAATGTAATACCTGTGTGACATAGTTGTTGGAAATCATATCCTTGCTCTCTTATGATGCATACATCCATTCCATCCATCCATTTGTCATAAGCCTTCTACTCCTTATCCTTTCACCCACCCTTTCATCCATCAATCCCATCATCTCCTTGCACCTAGAATTGGTTTTCCCTTGTCATTAGTATCTAGCACAAGGGCTACCCAAATTTTCATCCATTGACATCTCAAAACATTTTAAAATTTTCCTTAAATATATATATATATACAAAAAAATAAAAAATAAAGGTCTTGAAAAAAATCCAAAAATATCAAAACATTTCAAAAAATACAAAAAATATATCCCCAAAAATAAAATAAAAATGTAAAAAGGTCCTAGAAAAAGATAAAAAAATCAAATATCCAACAAAAATCCAAGAAATAAAATCAAACCAAATCATTTCTTCCAAACAATTCTTTAAAATAATTCAATGCATCAATTTAGCTCCTTCAAATCACTCTTCAAATTATCAATCAATCAATCCTCTAATCAAATCGTTTCAACCTAAATCATTCTAATCACATTAATTCTTCTATTTAATTCATCACATCCTTTCATCCAATAAAATCATCAAATCAATCATCATATCATTCCAAACCAGTTCTTCAAATCAAATCAATCAAATCAATCCAAGAAATAATCCAAATGCAAGTCAATCCTTAATTCATACCAATCAAGTTGATCAATCTTTCCAAATAATCCAATCACACATTTTAGTATTGATCCTAATATTGTTGTAAAACCAATCAATCAAAGTTAATCAATCAATTCACTAGTAATCCTTGTGTTGATCTAGGGATATACCATTCCTAGAAATGACAACACTATCATCATCTATCATCATCAATCAATCAGTCAATTACTCATCGATTTATAGCTTGATAGGGGAAATACCTTGTTTGTTTTGGTATGATTTGTGCATGCTTTCTTTCTTGCTTATGTGTTTTGTCATTTTTATCTTGCATTTTTATAAAATTGGAGTTATTCCAACTAATATTCATATCTTGTATCTAGACAAGGTTGTAGTATGCTGGGTACGAGACACATCATCACCTTGGTCCTTATACCTTGGTTCATCATGTCTAGTGTTAGATCAAACATCATGGTTGTTCACTTTCTTGTAGCGTAATGTATCATTCATCTCATTCATCCACTTCATATCTTGCATCATTCATCTTGTCCCTCCTTATCATTTCATTTCAAGAGCATACATGTGTTTGTCCAACCCGCGTATCGTCTCAAGGGGGCATCATCATCCCACCATCATCCTATTCTTATATCACCATCATCCCGCTCTTATTTTGTCATCATCCTATCTTTCTATCATCATCCATTTTCCTCTTTACATACCTTAGCTTCTTTAAAATGATGTAACTCAACACAAAGCCCATCATCTCAAACATCATTTCAAAGAGGGGCAAAATGTAGACACTAAAAATTGTCCTTTTCCTATGAACCCACCTTTTCATATCAATTCCTCATTCTACTTGCATAATTAAATAATTTTAATTATTTAATTATCTTTTTAAGGCCATATTCCTTTATTAATTAAATAATTATTAATTATTTAATTAATTCATTTTTACCTTTCTTCTTCCCTTGATTAATTAAACAAATCTTGTTTATTGAATTATGTCACTAATTAGCCCCTTCCTTTCTATAATTAAATAAATGCTTATTTATTTAAATATTGTTATTTTTGTACTATAATTAAGTAATTATTTTAACTATTTAATTATTCATTATCTTTTTCTTCTATTACTAAATAAATTTTATTTTATTTAATTATTTACTAATTTGTCATTTTCATCCACTTTTGAATTAAATTATTATTTAATTTAAAAGTCAACCTGTCACATGTCTTTTATAATTAAATAATTTTATAATTATTTAATTTTCTCCAATAACCTCTTTTTCTGTGCCAACCTCAATAACCATGCTATTCTTATCTTCTCTTGTCTCATTCATTTTCCACCCTTGATTGAATTATCTTATAATTCAATCTTGGCCATTAATCCTTATCATTGCCCTATTTTTTCCTTAACCCTATTTCATACTACAACTTACAATCTTGGCCATTGATTAAGACATCTTATTGACATCCAATCTCAACCATCAATCCAAATCATACCTTGTCTATAAATCAACCCTCTCATAAGCCATTTTGGGGGGTTGATTATTTAAGTATCCTTATGCTACCAAAATCACTGTTGAATCATTCATCCATTTCTATCTATTATCATTCATCTATCATCTCCATATCAATGTTATACTGGGTATGTGCAAGACCATCATGGAGAAAATGGACCCTTAAGAGGCAAAAAATTAAAAAAAATCGAAGTTAGGAAACTTGACATAGAAAATTGAATAAGTTATCTATATTATTTCAAAAATATGGAAGAATAGAATCTATAGCAAATGTAGTTTCTAAAATACTATGTTTATTTAAAAAGAAAATTTATTTGATGAAAATTTAAAATTTCAATGCAGTAGTACTTAAATTTTAGGGAGAAAATAAGTAGTAGGTGTCTGTTTGACTAGCCTAACCAGCATAAAATGATAATATTTTTTTATAATATTTTAGATATAAGTAGGGGACTCATGTCCCGATGTGATGCATATTTTTTTGTAATTTTTTTCCAAGTAAATAATTAATTATGATTTTTTTATTATAACTTTAAAAAATATAAAAACTTGTATGTCTGACCACCTTAACTTGGTCAAAACTTCATGAAATTCATTTTTAAAAAAACCTATAGTATGCGAAGCATAAAATGTGACACATGTTTTGGATTCAAAAAATGTGTTACCATTTGAAAGCTATAGATGTTTTTCAATCAGCCTATCAATTAGGAATTTAGTTGTAATTCAAATAGAAAATGAATAAGAATTATTTATTAAATTAAAAGTAAAGCATAATTTATATTGGTGGAAAGTTGAGAATCTCCTTTAAAAGCCATTTTTGTTTCATCAATTTTGAGTAAAAAAGAGTTGTTAGCCACATACCCTACTATTGAATTGAGCATCCAACATATAAAATTGATCAAATAATTCATCCATCATTGCATCTATTTGAGGTATTGAAGATTCAAATAAGGTAATGCATGTTATTGTTTTTTCATTTTTTATTTTATCCAAATTTTTTCGTATACACAACCTTTTTTCCTAAGTTTATTCAAAATGTAAGCTATAAATGCAAATTAAGTACAACAATTAAATTTTTCTAAAAAAATAATCAAAAGGAAGATCTAGAAAGTGGAAAATGTTGGAGTAAATTAATTAATATTTACTCCAATACTTAATCCAAACTTAGGAAAAGGTCATCTAGTTATGATTGTGAGTGTTGTTGCATTAATTATGCATTTCAATCACTCATGTGCTTCATTCTTTGTGTTGCAGACAAGATAAAGTCACTCAATTGGTTCATGCATTCTATTATCTCACTCCTCTCTCAATTAGAAATCCATCATCTAGGGTCTCATGTTGAGTTCTCATGAGTATACATTAGGATATTCAATCCTTCATTATATTCATTTAGTAATCGATTCAATAATCAATAACCATTATTATTTTAGATACTTTGTTGTGTAATTTCTCATTTTTGTGTGACATGTTTCTCTTTAGATTATGATCCAGGGCTTGTGGGATCTCAATCATAAATTCTCTCATACTATCAAAGCTCCAAATATGAAGATCCTTGTTTACATTTTTGAGGATTTTTTTGCATCAGAAAGCCCTACCACAATTTTTGGTTTGAGAGGTGATTGATGGTTGTGACTTTTAGAGGCCTACAAGCCTATGGTTTTTTTAAAAATGTAGATGCCTCTATTTTGAAAAAGCCATGCAATAGCCTACCCTATAATGATCTTCTTATCATGATTTTCATTTTAGGCACAAAAGCTCCTCAATGGTTGGTTTAAGACACCTAAAACACAATCATTACACCCTTTTAAGGCCATTTCATTCTCTACAAATAAATTATATAGACCACATGGGATTTTGAAGGTATATTTTTATTCACTCCATCATTGGTGCCCTAATTTTCTGGTTTGTTTGATGAAGAAAATTACAGACCTACTCAGATGGTGCCATATTCCACCCATGATATGCCATACCACTCAGGAACAATTGGTATTGAGGGCCGATTTTATGCTGGGGAGACATGAATCTATTCTTTAGAGGAATGATTCAAAACAAAAAGGCATGATTTATCTTGAGGATCATGATTTCTAATCTAATTATTTGCATTGAATCGTGGAGGTTAGGAGTCAATTTCTTCAATTTTTTGTTGATTACCTACAATTTTCAATTGTAGATATTAATCTTTGGTGGTTGTAGAGCCATTTTTTTATGCAAAACTTTGCATTGCTCAAAGGCATAGAGATTTGTATTTTTTTTCCTCGATAGGTGTGATATTCTCCAACAAAAGGGACAATGGAGGCTGTGATTTATTTTTGGGGGTAGAAAATTCTTTGGAAGCTCTAGTATGCTCTTTTTTTATCAAATATCCCAAGCCTCTTCAAATAAGTTGCACCTATCCAAGACCCTATGATTTGCAAGCTGAAACAAAGTTTAGCAAGTTGCATCAAAACACCTCTACCCACATATTATGTTTGGAAATATGAAAATATTTTCTAGCTATGTTAAGCACTAAATCAACCTAAATTAGGTGGATTCTATTATGGTATCATGGTATCATGGTATCTGTATTTGTATATTCTATTTGAGGCATGATTATTCTCTATTCTATCATTATTTTCCATTATAGAAGGTGTTTAGGAGTGATTTTCTAATGAGATGAACAATTTGTCATTTGCAAGAAAGTTCTTCTCTTCATTCTATAGGAAGATTTTAGTGAATATTTTCACCAAAATGGAGGCAGATGTAAACCTTTGTTTCTAAATGAATGCATGTTTCTTTCCCTTTTTTTTTGCATTCTCCTTACCTTCTTACTGATTAATTCTTTAAATATTGTATGTGATTTGTGAGAACTGCATGATAAAGATCTAGGAAAATTTGGAGTTTTGTAAAAATTGAGCTTATATAAAGTTCCATATAGGGGTTTCTACATAAAGCATCTAGTATAGGTTTCTTTCTTTTTTCTTCTAAGTAAAAAAACATAGAATATTAAAGTTGTTAATGAACCATCAAGCTCTACACTCTACTCTAATCAATAGAGGGCATCTATAGAGTCTCATCCAGAGTCATGTCCTTGTATTCTTCTAGATTTTATTTCTAGTAGGACAATATTGAGTGCTCATTGGATAAACAATGGCATAATCCCAACCAGAGGGAATCTTTGTAGGTCTTCAATAGTTGCAACTTTCTTCTTGAGTTTGAATAAATTGTTAGGAGTTTTTACACCTAGATTTTCCTCTTTGTTGATAGCCACATCACTATTGTTGGTCCACCATCTTCATCACCTTTGTAGCTTGTTCTCTATTAGGAAATGGTAGGAGGATTCGTCGTAGGCTATTCTTGGATATTTGGAAGGTATTTTTGTTCAATAATGATTTCATCAAAGATATGTGGCTCAATCATGGGTTGAGGCATATTTCTAAGGGATAATTATACTATATGCTTTGTCTTAAACTTTTGATATACTTTGAGAAATAATTCTTCATAGGGTCTAATAGGTTTAATAGGCTCAGGCCAAAAAGATCCAATGAAAAGTTCCCATGTGAAAACACAAGATTAAAGCCACTATGATGCACTACAAATATTTCATTGCCAAAGGGAAATTTTAAACAAGTATGGAAAACCAATGGGATGAAATTCATCAAGCGAATCCATCAATAGCCTAACTTCACATGAAACTAGTCTGATGATGGGATGATGATGAATGAGACATTTAATGTTTTTAATCCAACCTTTAGAGGGAGGTTTATCGAGCCAATCATAGGGAAAGAATAACCTTTATGCATTTTTATCCATGCTTTCAGCTTTTCATATGTATCTTGATAGAGTTCATGCACAAATAGGAAATATTTAGTGATTGCATTCTCTAAAAATATAGGATCAATTAATATCCCATTAGTAGGCTTGTCATTGATTCTTCTAGCTATGTAAAAAGGACCATCAAGTGGATGTTTGATTATGTCTTTTTTTGAGAAAACAATATCAAGGGGAATTTTGGTTTAGCCCATATGAAAAATTTTAGGTTCAAAAAATGCCACTACTTCAACCATTTCATCCTTATTTTCATCTTTTATGTTTTCATCATCCGTTTCAACACTCATCACATCCTTCTTTGTTTCATTAGCTTTGGAAAATGAAATAGTGTGTTCCAACATGGGATTGGTAATTATTTTCATGTTTTTATTAGGAGGGGCTACAAACTTATTGTCTTGATCATTCACACCCCAAATTTGAAGTCTATTAGAAAAAATGAGGTCTTGCACAAGATGTTTAAGACAATTACAATATTTCGTGTCATGCATATTTTGTTGGTGGTAATTGAAATAAGTGTTTTATCTATAGTTTGAGGGTAATGGTTTATTACGATCACTAGCTCAAATAGGAGGTAAGGAAAGAATATTGTTGTTCATGAGTTGTAGCATGATATTATGAAGGGTATCGGGTAGAGGGGTAAATTTTCTATTCCTATCCCCAGAGGAAAAAAAGGATTTTTTTCCTTTACAACAACCACTTCGTTATTAGCTTGTTTATTTCGTTGAGGGGAATTAAGTTGTGAAAATCCCCTATTCTATTTCTTGAATGGTTGATAACTATTTTGAGGTGCAAATTTAGACCTTTTAGGATGGCTAGGGTAATTTTTTGCGTCATGACCATTAGAAAATTTTTGATAGTCACAAAGGGTTGTACATAACTGTGTGAAGGATGGCAATTTCAACATTTCAAGTTTGGTTTGGATTTTTTTTTGCAAATTGGCAATAAAAGTTCATTGAATGCCACTATCAAGAAACTTAATGCTTATTTGTGAATGCAACATCTGATATCATGCTATAAACTTAGTAACCTTTCTATCGTCTTTTTGTTTACATGTCATTAAATCAGCCAGTGTCACCTTGGGACCCATGTGAACATGGAAGTGGTTGTAAAATGAATCAATAAGCTCATTAAATGAGTTTATATTGTTGTTCAATAAAGAGAAAAACCACTCTAAAGTAGTTCCATGCAAGGATCGATGTAAAATTTTAGCCAAGATCTTATCTTCAAAGTTGAAGTCAGTACATAGGCTTGTATAAGCAGAAGCATGGCTAATGAGATCTCCTTTCCCTCCACATTTCTCAAATATAGTAACTTCTATACCTTGTGGAATTTGTGTTCTCAATATCTCCAGAGATAACATGTTGGTTTTGATGTATTGTAAAGGTTGGATATTATTGTTTTGATTTAGGATGGTGATTTTTGGTTGAAGGGATGACATGTTTTTCAAGTGTGTTAATAATGGGATCATTGTTGGTATTATAAGATGGAGGGGAATAAGGTGGAATGGTGATTGATTGCAGAGTAGAAGTGAATTGTAGGTTTGTAAGGGGAGATGATTAATGAGATATAATATTTGATTGCAAAAATCTAGAAGGATTCCCTAAGGAAATACCAAAGGAACTATTAACATTGCTAGTAGGCTAAATGGTTGTGGTAACATGAGTACTAGTGCATGTTGGAATAGAGATGGGTATCATGGAAGGAGGAATTGAAGTTCCACCTTGGATTTGAATATTTGCCAAATATTCAGTACAACTAGTCATTGTAGGGATGGTATTGTTAATATCATGGGCATTTGTTGTAGGTAGGGATTTCATTGGAAATGAAATTTGTATGTTATGATCCATAGGGGGTTGATTATCAACACTATTGGAAAGAGAGTTAGAAAACTCAAGATCCATGACAAATGGTGTATCACGGGATGACATGGGTCTCAAACTATATCTCACAATAATATTTATAATAGGACATCAAGTTGTAAATCTCATAAAAGATTCAATAACTCAATGCCAACCCAAAATATAATGAGGGTTTAAAATGCAATGCAATGACCTAGAATGCAATATGTAAATGAAATTTTTTAGATTCTAAACAAGGTAATTTTCTAATTACACTATGAAAAATATGAAAATGAAATATTGTAAATGCAATTTTGAAATAACACAATGAACTAAATTTATAAAAATAAGCTATATATGATCAAATCAATGAAACAAAAAAATTTCAAATAGAAACAGAAATTTGTAAACAACATAAATACAAAAATGAATGTTTTTATGCCCAAAAAATCAAAATGTGAACTTGATCAAGGACTCATTCACCCTAGGGTGAATGGGTACTAAGTGAGGGTTTTGAAAAAAAAAATTATATATTTTTGAAGAAATTTTAGTGGTTTCGAGATTTTGATCTGACATACCAAGTTTTAGTTTGATTCTTCTATGAATTCAATGTTGAATGCAAGTGAAAAATGTGACAAAATGATAACCTAGAAAACCTAGTTTGATATACAATTTTGTTTCAATTTTCAAATGTATGTTAATACGATGCAATGTAATGTAAATAATATGTAAGAAGATTGATTTTTTTATAATTTTCAGATTTAAAGAATACAAATATGAAATCCTAAAAATACTATATGCAATGCCAAGTTAAATGCAAGCTAGACACCCTAAATGAGACCTAATTCAATACAAATACATGCAAATGAAAACAATATATAAATATAGGATGAAAGAGGAATCCAAAGTCAAAAAATGCAATGATCAAACTCGAGTTCACCAAAATTAATCAAAGAAAAAATGGGGTGTGATGATGAAGGGGTTGATCACAACAACCCATTTTCCTAAGTTAATTCAAAATGCCAGCTATAAAATCCAAATGAAGAAAAAAAATTAAATACAACTGAAATAGTAATAAAAAAAAGGATTTGGAGGGGGGAAATCAATGTGTATCTTTCACCAAAATTCACCTTTTGAAGCTCACTAAGGACTCATTCACCCTATGGAAAATGGGTCTTGGTTAGGGTTCCTAAAAAATTCTTTCTAGTTTTTCTTCTACAAGGTCTACACTCCCAAATTCTAGATGTTCACTATCAGTTAGTCAAAAACAAATCATGTAGAAGAGTTTCCCTATTTTGACAACTTTTCTTGCAACTTTGACAACTTTGTAACTTTCTTAAATTTTTATCTTCAAAGGATCTTCAACCTAAAATTTGCAATCACACATGAATGAGAGAAAAATGTTGGTTCTTAGGTGAATGGAGCATTGCATTGGTCAGATCCTGTTTTTGTAATTAAACCTTATAATCAAACAATGAAACATCAAGGGATGAAACAATGAAGCATGAAGGAATGTAAATTTCAATAACAAATATAAAAACTATCATGAAGTGGCCTCAATGAATGTAGATCATGATCATGAAACTTGATGTGCTTGAATGCTTGATTATATCCTGAAATCAACATCACTATATTAGCCCAAATAACATGCACGATGTAATAAATCTTTGACATGATGAAAGGAATCTTGAGTGCTGCAATAATATTCTTTGATTATTCATTTGAATGCCTTGAAAATGTTCTTGGATTCTCTTTATTACATTTTCTCATAAATTTGTTGGAATGCTTGAAGAGTTGAAATTTCTACGATAGAAAATAGTGTTGAGTAACCTCTTATTTGCACATATCTTGTCATTAATTCTTGAAATTAAAATATCACAAGCCAACCTTGAATTATGGATTTGAAATCATTAAAATATTACTAGAAACATATTTAAAAGGGGGTCCTAGGTCTAAGTGAGGACCCATTCACTATAGGCCGAATGGGTCCTAGGCCACTTACTTAGGACACACATTGCTTAGTGTTAAACATTATGTTAAATTAGGGTCCTAGATCTAAGGGAGGACCCATTCACCCAATGGGGAATAGGTCCTAGGTCACTTACTTAGGACACACATCTTCCAAAGTTAAGTGTTTTGAAATGGAACTTATGAATGTGGGGCTTTAACCCTCAACAATTGCATTTAATTAAGTTTGGATTTGAATTAAAAGGGCCAATTAAGGAAAATTAACCTCAATTAATTAATAAAGCCCTTGATTAGCATGAAAGTATAAAGGTAAACCTTAAAACACCAAAAATAAGGCACAATTAAGTCCTTTTTATTTAAAAGGGCCCTAAACTTAATGTGAATATATGAAAAATATATTACAACACTAAATTAAGGCATAATTAAGCTCATTTTATTACTAATTATTTTGAAATTATATGTGAAAAGGTGATGATTTTTCCTACACTATAGTAAAAATTAACAAAGTATCACTCAAATTTATGATATATTTATTCACCTTTGAATACTATGAGATCATATTTCATGATTGTATGTGAAAAAAAATAGTTATTTTGTAGTGACTAAAAAAGTAGCCCATTTTCCTCAATTGGGGAATAATTGACATAGAAATAATTGTGTCTTGGATTAATGTAGTGATGTGATGTACACATTCACATTAGTCTAGGACCACTCTTTTAACTAAATATACTTAAATTTTACCTTATTAAAGTGTTGTAAAGTGTTGTAACAAACTTTCACACTTTTCTAGGGTTGCTTTAATTAATGGAGCCTAGTGGGTCCCCTTTTAATATGATTTAAATAGGTTTTAACCTATTTATAGTGTTGTAAAGTGTTGTAGATCACTTCCACACTTATCTAGATTCCCCTTAATTAATTGTGGTTAATTAGAGTTAATTAGACCATTTAACTAAAATTTAATCCTTATTTATGACACCTTCCAAAGGGTCCATCCAAACTCCTAGTATTCAAATTGTAAAACATTTAAGATAGAAAATTTGAGGTCCTAGGAAAAGGTGCTCGGACCCATTTTCCCTAAGTGATGAATGAGTCCTTCTTCTATAAGACCCCATGTACCATATAAAAATGGATCATTGACATTTTCATGGTCATTTAGGTCTTTTTCCTGTGATGCTTGACTTATTTTTCTTACATTTAATGTTGAAATGTAACTTAAAACATTCACATTAGGTCCTGAATATTCAAATTATGATGTCTTGTGAGGGTGTTGTGAAGTGTTGTAAGACATTTCTACACTTTTCTACACTCTTCCTATTATATTCATCTAAATATTCACTTTCTATCTTTTATCAAGTCCTATTCCAAAGTGTTGTAAAGTCTTGTAACAAGCTTTCATGCTTTCCTATGCTTGTCACCAATAATTACACTTTTCTTATGCTTTATTTGGCCCCTTTATGCACTTATAGGCCTTAATTAAGTGTGTTTGAATACAAACCCGACAAATAACATTAAAAGAAACTTAATTCCTGATACCCACTTGCAAGCCTAGAGTGGAACCCATTCATCATGGATGGAAAATGAGTCCCTCTTGGCACAAAATTTAAAATAAATTCAAATTTTCTTTGTATTTTAATTTATTAAGACCTTATGTCAGCCTATGATGTTCTATTCTTGTGTAATTAGGGATAAGTGTGTAGAAATAAGTTTTTTTCTATCCATTTTAACCCCCATTCATTGATTCATCATCAATTAGCATTCTTGCATTCAATCCATCATAGAATCATTCAATCAAACAAACATCAAGCATCTTGGAGAAGTCATTGACATATCTTTAAAATTCAACAACAAGGTTTTGGTGAGTTTAGGACACTTGCACAATGTTAACAAATAATTCCTTATTTTCATTTCATTTCTTTATCAAGGGTTTGATTACTAAAGTGGGATTTGACCAAGGAAAATCCCTATACTCTAACCCTTTACCATTTCCCCCCTCTTTGCATTTGTGTTTGCAGGTCTTGTAGGAATATTTTTCAAAGAAATAGGTGTTGAAAAGTGTTGAATAGGTCATCAAATCTATTCAAGTAAAAATAACTCTAATTCAAGCTTGGAGACAACATTCAACCTATTTTTTTGCAGATTTCACTCCATCAACCTAACAAGAAGACAAGTGCAAATCTAGACCCATAGAGTTGACCCCTCAATTTGAAATTTTTTGGAGGAGGATTGATTCTCTATCAATGGCGAGTGAGTCCCACTACCAGGTTGGAAAATTTTATTTCATTAGAATTATGTTCTCGATAGTCAAAAACCAGTTTCAAGAAAGTTTGTGGTGCAGGAGCACTTTGACACAATTATGCCTCATTGTGGAAATTTAGGAATTTGATTCAATTTTTGTGTTCTTACCTTGTATTAAGGTTATTTTATTTATTTATCATTTATTTTAGGAGGTCATTTAAGAAAATGTTAAAATATGTCAATGTATCCAAAAGTTGTCAACACAAATGTTCAAAATTGTAAAAAATGTAAAAAGTTGCATTAAGCAACAATTAGTTGTTAAGAGGTCATTAGAGACTAATCAATAATAGGAAGTTCAAAATTTTTGGAAACTTATTTTCCATGGTGTAAATTCCTTTAAAGAGGATTTTTAACTCCTTTTGTGGTCGTTGGTGATTGATACCTTGAAGAAAATAATTAAAAAAACTCTATTTTATACATATTTTCTAGAAATTTGACTGTTTCAGGCTTGTGTACGGATTTTTATGGACTTTTAATGGCTCAAAACTGGTTGTAAGTTGAATATAAATCAATCACCTTCCTTTTCCAATTTATTTTATGCATTTTAGTTAGGATTTGTGGAAGATACAATCATTTTTCTCAAAACTGTCTAAATCCTGATCTAGGGTAACAATTTTGAGTAAAATTCATGTTTCTCAAAATTTAACCATTGGATTTTGCTAAAAATTGGAAAAAATGTCCATAATTATATCCTATAAAGTCTCACTGGAGTAATTGGATTAATTTGTTGATATGTGAAAGTTATAATTGATTGTTTGCATGCATATCTGGTTATTTCAATCTAATTTGTAACAAAGAAGTCCGGACAGCAAGCCTGTGTTCCAAAACAAGTGTACCTACAAATGAGATATTATTTTAATGGCCGAAATGGGTGCTCAAAAATGTTTTTTTTTTTTGAGATTCAATCTGGTTTGAAAGTTACACCCGATTTAGTGGTTTGATTCCCTTCAAGCAAAATTTGGGTTTTTGGTGCAAGCAATATGTAAATCTGATAAAACAGAGGAATAAGATTATGTAATTGATTTATTTATATCAAAATGATGATTTTGAAGATTTATGAGGGTGTGGTTTGAGTTTTATAAAGGGTTAGAGTCAAGTTTGAAGAGTTGGGCTTTGTAGCCATGAAGAAATTCAAAGAAATTGAAGTGATTTTGTAAAGGGTTGAATGAAAATTGTTTTACGTATTTTTGTTTCTTCCTTAGCCTCTACATCAAATTGGTATCAGAGCCTAGGAAATATATGGGCTGATAAGTTGGTTATGGTTTGTTGTTTGTTTTTAGGAAAGTGAGTTGTGAAGCAAGGAGGAATCTTGCTTGAGAGGATGGAGAACTTGAGAAAGCATTTGCAAGTAGAGGAAGAGAGAAAGAAGAAGAAGAGACAAGCCAAGTTTGATAAAGAGATTGCTGAGATTAAACAAGAGATCAAAAGGATGGATAGAGAGTTCCTAGAATCCATAAATAAGATAGAACAACAGATGAAGCAATTAATGAGTTGGCACTTGAAAATACACAAGAAAGTTTCATGGCCTATTCACAAGATAATCAAAAAGAGGAGAAGGGAAATTAGAATGAAAGAACAAGAATAATTTGAAGATGCAAGGGAATACTTCATTGAAGAAGAAGTTAGAGATAATCCAAGTCATGAAGATGAAGAGAAGATCAAGAGCATATACCTAATTCTAGAGGTTGCAGACATTGAGTTGGTTAAGGGGATGATCGTGGATGAATTATTCATAGAGGTTTGCAAGGAGTTGCAGCATGATGGAGGTATCATGATTTCCACCTTATATCATTTCATTGTGTTACTAATGCTTTGGAAAAAGGATTGTTTGCAGGTTAAAGGAAAAAGGGAGAAGCATGAGATGCGCCAAAGAGTAAAGATTCTAATTTCAGTTGGTGAGAAAGGTATTAAGCTAATTTGCATGGACAAGATGAAGCCCAAGGTGAAAATGAAGGTGACTAAGAGCAAGGAAAATCAGTGGTAGAGCATAGAAAGGATGCAATTTTGTGGAGAACATCAATCCAAGTGGACTTGGATTCTTTTCTTGGTCGGGAGTATGGTGCAGGAGCACCTTGACACAATTATGCCTCCTTGTGGAAATTTAGGAATTTGATTCAATTTTTGTGTTCTTACCTTGTATTAAGGTTATTTGAGTCATTATTCATTTATTTTAGGAGGTCATTTAAGAAAATGTTAAAATATGTCAATGTATCCAAAAGTTGTCAACACAAAAGTTCAAAATTGTAAAAAATGTAAAAAGTTGCATTAAGCAACAATTAGTTGTTAAGAGGTCATTAGAGACTAATCAATAATAGGAAGTTGAAAACAGTTGGAAACTGATTTTCCATGGTGTAAATTCCTTTAAAAAGGATTTTTAACTCCTTTTGTGGTCGTTGGTGATTGATACCTTGAAGAAAATAATGAAAAAACTCTATTTTTATGCATATTTTCCATAAATTTGACTGTTTCAGGCTTGTGTACGGATTTGTATGGACTTTTAATGGCTCAAAACTGGTTGTAAGTTGAATATAAATCAATCACCTTCCTTTTCCAATTTATTTCATGCATTTTAGTTAAGATTTGTGGAAGATACAATCATTTTTCTCAAAACTATCTAAATCTTGATCTAGGGTAACAGTTTTCAGTAAAATTCATGTTTCTCAAAATTTAACAGTTGGACTTTGCTCAAAATTGGAAACAATGTCCATAATTATATCCTATAAAGCCTCACTAGAGTGATTGGATTAATTTGTTGATATGTGAAAGTTATAAGTGATTGTTTGCATGCATATTTGGTTATTTCAATCTAATTTGTAACAAAGAAGTCCAGACAGCAAGCTTGTGTTCCAAAATAGGTGTACCTACAAATGAGATATGATTTTAATGGCTGAAATGGGTGCTCAAAAATGTATTTATTTTTCTGAGATTCAATCTGGTTTGAAAGTTACACCCGATTTAGTGGTTTTATTCCCTTCAAGCAAAATTTGGGTTTTTGGTGCAAGCAATTTGTAAATTTGATAAAATAGAGGAATAAGATTGTGTAATCAATTTATTTCTATCAAAATGATGATTTTGAAGATGTATGAGGGTCTGGTTTGTGTTTTATAAAGGGTTAGAGTCAAGTTTGAAGAGTTGGGCTTTGTAGCCATGAAGAAATTCAAAGAAATTGAAGTCATTTTCGTAAAGGGTTGAATGAAAACTGTTTTACAAATTTTTGTTTCTTCCTTTTCCTCTGCATCAGTTTTCCAAAAGTAGGACTAATTTTCCATCAGTGGATGATGAGTCCCACTATTCATTAGAAGTGATTTTTTTTAGATTCCAGAACCTTCAAACAATAGCATTCCATCTCCAGGTGAACTCTGTTCAGTTTCATTAAGTTCTAAGTTCATTTGTGCATGTTTCTAGTTCATTTCTGCATATCACACTATGTCTTCAAAAACTTAATATTTCTTAGGCTTTGCATACATAATCAATCAATTTTATTAGTATTCTACATTTAAATCATTTAATTTAGGAATAATTCCATCATACATACATTAGTTTGAGTGAACCACCTTAGTTTTTGGGTCTATCTCTCTCCTTTTAGATGAAAATCCCTAAGAGTGCAAGAGAAGTACATAGGCACCCAAAAATTGTTGGATCACCCCCCTTTCTTTGCACATTTGACATGGGTTTTTGATGTTATTTCACCCCCCAAATGAAAGGTCCTAGAAACTTGTTCTAGGACCTATTTTCCCTAGGTAGAGAATGGGTCCTCCCTTAATAAGGACCCCCTTTTTGAATTTAATCTTGGCAGGATTTTAATAATTTCATTTCCCAATTTTGTGTTCGCTTGAATTCTTTGAATTTTAGGTTTAATCTCTAGATTTAGTAAAAATGAGTGTTCAATTCACCTAGTTTCATCCTAGATCTTTATGATCACTTGAAAGAACACTCACAAGAGCATTATAGTGTTTACAACAACATTTCAAAGGCATTCAATAGTATATTATCAAGAGTTTATTGCAAAAATTCAAGATCCATCATAATGTCAAGGTCATCAAGCATCAAGCATGTTGTTGAGCTAGTGTTTTGATGTAACATCCTAGATCCAATAATAAGCATTTTTCTACACCTAATTCAAGATCAAGATCTCTACCATTCATGGACACTTCATGTTAGACTATAGATTTACAAGACAACATTTACATATTTCACATTTCATGCTTCAATTTCCTTATCTCATCATTTGGTTGAACTACCTAAATAGGTTTTGACTTAGGAAAGCCCCTATAGACTAACAATCTGATGAAGGGGGAAATGGATACCTTTTTGGGATATCACACTTTTCTCATTTAGCCATTCACTAATGTTCTAATCTAGTCCTAATTGTATTGAATAACAATCTTGCAAGGTGATCAAATTATCAATTAGGAGAGTCCTAAAAAGGGGTTCTTTAAGTTCTAGGGGTTCGCCAACAAGAAAATGCTTGGAAAAGGAAATGTTGGAATTTAACACAATGTGATATGCAAAATGACCTAAAACTAGAAATGTAAGCTAAATGAGAGATACAAATGATGAAATTATGTAACACCAAGTTAGGGTATACGTACCTGAGAAGTTTGGAGATGTGAAAAGGACACTCAAAATGCAAAGAAGCTATCAAAAAGTGTTGTGGAGGACAAATATGCCCAAAGTGGCATATTAGTCCTGCTGCTATTTTTCAAAGAAAATATGGAGTCTTCAGATGCTCGAACATAATCCTGAAGAATCTTTGAAATATACCATGTGGAGGACTAGAATTCCCAAAGTGGAATATTTGTCATATTCTAAATTTTTCAGATTTCTGAATGTGGTCTTGAAGGTTGATGTTTGCACTTGCTTCTTCTTAGACCTGAGGTATTGAAACTTCCAGATCTTGGTTGTAGGTGAGTTTCTTTGAAGATGAAAAATTTAGCATTGCAACTTTGGAACTTTTCAACTTTGCACTTCAAATTATAATCTTCAAGTATTAAACCTAGATCTACAAATACAAACACACAAGAGTGGAATTTTTTTTTGATTTTTAGTAAATGGGGGTTTCCCTTGGTCAAACCCCTTGTAGGTAATTAAACCAAATGATGAAATAAATGAAATTAAGCATGAAACATGAAATATGTAAATGTTATTTCCTTGGATAATTCCTTGTGAATCAAATATATAATATACCATGTAGTGTCCATGAAGGATGTAGATATTGGATCCTTGGATGTGATGTGAACAATAGTTGCAAATAAATCATCAATGCTACATCCAAAATCTTGGCTCAACATGAATTGGTGCACTAAACTCTTGACAATGGATCCAAATGCTTGATGAATTTCTCTTGAATTCTTGTGGACTCAATTTTTCTATTATGAATGCTCTCACAAAAGTCTTAATTGAAAAATGAGTGAAGGAACCTTGTATTTATACTTATTTATGCTTAATAACCTGAAATTATATCACAACAGGATGACATATGAATGCATTAAATAAAGGAGGCTAAATCCCTCTAGGATTTCAAATTAAGCCCTGAAAAATGACTCAAAGAGGACAACGATGCCCTAGGTGGCATCCTACTCCCAAATCCTAAAAACTTGGGGCATAGACACCAAAAAGGGGTCCAATCTGGAGATTCCAAAATCAAGGTCCTACGGGCCTTGGGAGACTAAGACACCCTAAATGGAATTTTAGTCCCAACCCAAAAGTTAGGGACACATTGATGGAATCATTAAATGATCATTTATATTTTGATGTTTGTCGGTATTTTCCATAAAAATATATAGTTCATAGGGATTCTGGATGAAAAATAGGGCCAATTAAGACATAAATAAGTACAAATGAAGCAAGGAGGGCCCAAAAAACTGTGAAAATGAAAGGGTATACATTTTACTACACTATATTTAGCCCCCAATTTAGTGAGAGGATGAACTTGATTCAAACACAAACTAAAGTAGCCAACCACACAATCAAGAGGGGTTCAAATGTAAAAATTTTATCATGATAGGATGAAAATAATCAAGAGGGTGGCCAAGCCCCCAAGATCAAGATCCTATGGAAAAACTAACTGAGGCACAAAGGAACAAAATTGTGGATGATATGTAAAGCCATAACCAAATCACAAAAATACACCATCAAAGATAAGAAAAAGGAAAATGAAAAAGGAAAAATGCAATAGACCAAACTTTGACTAGCCATCCAATGTGGTCTATTAGGTCTAGGTTGTTTGTCCAAAATAGGTTTACAAGTGGAATGCATTGTCCACTATGCAAAAAAAACACATGCTCACAAGGGCTAGTTGGAGCTAGGTGTCCACTAGGTCATCCCTAAGGGACCATATTAAAGCCATACCTCCATGACATTAATAAGGAACAAAAATGCATGCTCATATGGGCTAGTAATGGTAGGTGTTCACTAAGTGAGCCCAAGGGTAGTCCGTATCAAAGCTATACCTCCATGACTTTAATAAAGAGAAAAAAAACACATGCTCACAAGGGCTAGTTGGAGCTAGTTGTCCACTAGGTCAGCCCTAAGGGACCATATTAAAGCCATACCTCCATGACATTAATAAGGAACAAAAATGCATGCTCATATGGGCTAGTGAAGGTAGGTGTTCACTAAGTTAGCCCAAGGGTAGTCTGTATCATGCTTAGCATATCTAAGAGAGGATAAATAAAAGGTCTCATCTTGGGGAACATAATACCCAATGCTTCGAAGAGAGGAAAAGCACAAAAGGGTCTCACCTTGTTTGCAAGAGAGGAAAAGTCATAAAAATATCATGCTTTTGGAGGAAATCAGGCCTAATGACACTACCAAGAAAAGGACACATCACAAGAAGAAAGAAAATTACACAAGGAACATGAAAACAAATGAAAATTAAATCATGCAAAAATAATGCCAATGTATGCCCCCACTTTAAAGGAATTGCTAACACCATGTTGTGAAAAATTACTTTAAAGTAGCAAAGGATAAATGAAAATAATAAAGAGGACATGAGATTTTATTCAAAAATCCCTACACCAAGTCATATGTTTCTAATAAGCTACGTCATGCAAAAGGGAATGCCCCAAAAGGATAGTATGTCACATGCAAGCCAACTTAAGGCATGCCATCCACATCCCAAGCTTGCTCTTATATGTACATGAAAGGTGGTTAACTAGCCACAAGATATAATGAAATTTGACTTAGGAGGACAAGACTACCTAACCCCTTGTCCCCACTTAGTGCAAGACAAGGGTGATCCAAAATGCAAAGAGGAACTAGGTGTGTCAACCCAAGGGAGAGCACAACAATCCTTAAGATGTTGAAATTTGTTACTTGAAGCCTTACATTCATTAGTAGCATGACCTTGAACTGTATAATATGCATAGAAGGAATTGTAGTAAAATTTCTTTTGTGTTCTTGGGGAAAGAGAGATCAAACAATCTTGGAGGAGTCTCAACAAGAAACTTTCTTGATCAAAAGTAGAGGATGTTCCTTTATTTTGTGACAAAGATATATCTTGGTTAGCACAAAGTGTCATACCTACACAAGATACATTATATTGCGAGATTTTGTTCTCTCCTTTACTAGAGGGTGTAAAATCTATCAAATTTGAATCATTAGTGTTTTGCGTAATGACATTCAGATTAAGTGAGGATTTATTTATGTTTCATTTCTTGCATAGAATAACCATCAAGACCACTAGTGTCTATCAGTTTAGGATGCACCAATGTTAAAGTCGGCTTAGAAGGGTGTTTTGTCATAGTGTTGATATTAAGTGAAGGCTTGTTTATTTATTTGAAGGGACAATAACCAAGACCAGTAGTCTTTTCTTGTGTGTGCAACTCTATAGGGACACAAATATATTTTTCTCTAGCACCACATCCTTTTCCACTATAACAAAGTTGTGTCATAAGTTTGTAACCTTTTCCATAAGGATTCTTCATCTATTTTTTATTTGGTGGTTGTTCACGATTAAGTTTGTCAAATTTTGTTGTGTAATTTGCTTTGTCTTCTAAAGTGGTTGAAGTGGATTCTTTTGAAGGTTCTTCTAAGTTTTGTGTTGAAATTACCACATTTTATTTTCCCTTGCTAGAGTCTTTTTTTATGATATTGTATTCTCCCATGAATGTATGTTTGAAATTTAAGGAGCCCTCATCATCTTCTAATAGCTTCGTGACTTCTTCAATGTGTTTTTCTTTGTCTTTCTATTGCACAAGTTCCACTTGTGTTGGTTTTAATGTTTTCAATAGATTATATTTTTTTTTCTTGAGTTTTAAAACACTGTAAGGCCCATTATTAGCACCCAATGTGTACACTTTTTTGTTGTAAACATACTTCATTTTACGATGAGGGGTAGAAGTAACCACATGCATCTCATGAATCCATGGTCTTCCTGAAAGGAGATTGTATGAAATATCATGATGCATAACATGAATAGGGGTTTGTAAGGTATCCTTTCCAATTGTAATATGTAAATTTATCACTCTTCCCACATCATTAAATCCTTTAATAGATAAAGAGTCAAGTTGAATTTTTGATTTATCAACACCAAGTTTACCCAAAAGGCTTGTACTATACACATTTAAGGCTGAGCTATTGTTAACAAGGGTCACTTTATCCCTTTGGTATTGTATTGAGCTATGATAATGAAATTATCATATTTTTTTTGCACTTGCAAAGCAGAGAGCTCAGTTTGGTGGAAAACAATATCAACATTTATTCCTTGAATCAAGGATGCTATTGCATTTGGTTGCACATTAGAATGGATAGGAACTTGTTGTAAGGAACTTTGAATCATGTTATGATAGTGGGGGGAGGCTTGGATAAGGTCCCATAACGATATCTTAGCAGGAGTATTCTTAATTTGTTCAACAAGATCATAGTCCTTTCCATTTTGTGAAGGAAAACAAGGGGGGTCTGGTAATATAGGATTAGGAAATGGGAGGGATGTTGAAGGTGTTTTTTATTTTTTTGGATTGTTTCTAGTGTTGTATGTTTGAGCAATAGTATTGTAACTCAGTTGTTGCAAACCATTATGTTTAAGTGGGTGAAGGATAAGGATAGGTTTGTTTTGGACTTGTGGTTTGTGATGGGGTGGATAAATGATAAGTTTAGGCTTGGGAAAGTACTCCAAGGGATATCTAATGTGCATAACCTACTTCATCATATCCATATAAGTATTCTAAGGCTACTTCATCATCTCCATATAAGGAACTACTATTATCAATTTTATCATATTCTTCTACTGTTATATCTTCCCTAGTAGGAGAGTATTTTGGAGAACTACAAGACAAATTTTCTTGAAATTTAAGGGTTGGTTCTTCTAAAATGACTTCATCACATGTAAGGAAGTTATCAATGGTTGAATTTTCTTGTTCATCAATAGTGGGGGTATTAGGAGAAGAATCTATTTGATTTCCCTTTTTCTCTAAGGTCTCATTCTCTTGTGCTATACAATATACCACAGTAGGAGAGCTTGTAATATGTTCATCACATTCCATGGTTTGATTTTTTTAAATAGCTTCATTATAAGCAAGCAAGGCATCAATATAAGGACAACAATGATTTTCATGCTTACCAAATAGATCTTCCCAAATGGTAGGAGCATGAGGGAAGGGAGCAGAAACATTTCCATAACTATTAGTAGGTTCATCTTCTAACAACCTGTCCTCTTTGTATCAAGAGGGGATATTAGGGGGAGGATAATTACGGTTGTCTATGATAACATCTTGTTTTGCTAAAACATCACCACAAGCAAGGAATGAATGGATACTAGGTAAGGTGATGTTTAGAAATGTTTCTATGATCTCATCTTATTGCTTTTGAATGTCATCCAAAGGGGGCATAGTAGAGGGACAATCAAGACTCTCAATGCTTGTATCTTCTTTCACCAAGATACCTTCATCACTAGTAGGAGAGGTATTGGGAGAAGAAAAAGTATGATTTTTTATGATTTTATAAACTTCCATCCTCTTGTGTTATGAAATTTTTACAAATCTAGTGGATACTAGGATGGTATCCAACACGCTTATCAATGGTTTTACTTTTCTTTCCTAGATTGTTCCTATGAATAGAGAAAATAGAATCATACAAGCCACTAGAAACACTAAATAATTGAAGATAAGAAATGCTAACATTAGAATGTAAATAAAGTGCAATGCAATGACTTAAAGTGAAATGTTTAAATGCAATTTTAAGATTTGAAACAATGTAATTTGTAGATTACACTATGCAATGATATGAAAATAAAATGTTATTGAAAATTTGGATTTGAGCAATGCATGAAAAATGAATCACTTTAAGCTAGATTTTTTAAAATGCATGAAATAGAAAGTCAATCCAGTAAAGCCGATGACTAATGCTAGCAAATAGAAACACAAAAATGTTGATTTAGATCCAGAAAACTTCAATCTAAAATTCCACAGGGAATAAGACACTAGGGAGGGCATATTAGTCCTCCTAATGAAATTTGAAGGTTTGAGAGGTTGAAATAGATAGCAAATCACTCAAACAAGATGTTGCAAAAAAAAAAAAAGAGATGAACTAAGACACCACCAAGGGTGTTTCTATCCTAGTAAGGGTTCTTTTTATAGAAAATTAGATAATTCTAGGTTGATAACAGTGTTCCTAGGTTGCCTACCCAAGGATATGATGTTTGGAAACAAAAGATTTTGCAAATAAATGCAAGGGAAAGTAACTAGTACAAAAGTGTGCATTTTTTTCAATTTTGGATGTAATTGCAATGTTCCTAAATACAATTAAGATGAATAAAAATACACTTTTAATTTTTCAATGAAGCAAGCATGACAAAATGCAACCTATATGCACTTTAATTCATGCAAATTCAAGAAATACTAAATGCACTTTCACTAAGTATGAGAAACCAAAGATGTGATTTCACTAATGCAATATGCAATGAAAGAGTGAATTCAACCTAGATCTAGGGATTTTATGAACTCAAAATAAGAAATTGAATTCTCAAAAGAGTAGGATTCACAAAAATGATGAAGCAAAAAATGGATACCTTTTAAAAATATCACAATTTTCTCATTCAACCATTCACTAATGTCCTAAGAGTCCTAATTGAATTCAATAAAAACCTCACAAGGTGAGCCAATTCTCAATTAGGAAGGTCCTAGGAAAGAATTCTTTAAGTTCTATGGGTTCACCACCAAACAAATGCTTGGAAAAGGAAATGTTGGAAAACACAGTGTGATATGAAAAATGACCTAAAACTAGAAATGTAAGCTAATTGAGAGATCCAAATGATGAAATTATGCAACACCAAGTTAGGGAATGTGTACTTGAGAAGTTTGGAGATGTGACAAGAACTTTGGAAATGCAAAGAAGCTATTAAAAAGTGTTGTGGAGGACTAAGATGCCTAGAGTGGTGTATTAGTCCTGCTACTTTTTTTGAGGAAAATACAAAGTCTTCGGGTGCCAGAACATAATCCTAAAGAATCTATGAAAAATACCTTATGGATGACTAAGATGACCAAAGTGGCATAATAGTCCCATTCTAAATTTTGAACTTTCTGAATGTGATCGTGAGGGTTGATGTCTGCACTTGCTTCTTCTCAGATCTGAGGTCCTGATACTTCCAAATCTGAGCTATAGGCGAGTTTCTATGAAGATGGAAACTTTTGAAATGCAACCTTCAAACTTTACAACTTTTCACTTCAAATGATCTTCAAATCTTCAACCTAGATCTACAAATACAAACACACAAGAGGGGAAAAATTTGTTGATTGTTAGTAAATGAGGGTTTTCTCTGGTCAAACCCCTTGTAGGTATTAAACCAAATGATGAAATCAATCATGAAACATAAAATATGTAATTGATATCACCTTGGATAATTCCTTGTGAAAAAAAAATGCAATCTTCCAAGTCATGAAGAATTTGTAGATCTTGGATTCTTATATATGATGTGAACAATAGTTGCAAATAGATCTTCAATGCTACATCCACAATCTTGGCTCAACAACATGAATGGATGCACTAAACCCTTGACATGATGCTTGAATCTTGATGATGGCTCCAAATGCTTGATGAATTTCTCTTGAATGCTCTCACAAAAGTATTTATTGAAAAAAGAGTGAAGGAACCTTGTGTTTATACTTATTCATGCTTAATATCCCAAAATTATATCACAACAAGCTGGCATATGAATGCATTAAATAAAGGAGGCTGAATCCTACCATAATTTGAAATTAAACCCCAAAAATGACTCAAGGAGTACTAAGAATCCCTAGGTGGCATCTTAGTCCCAAGTCCTAAAAACTTGGGGCATAGACACCAAAAAGGGGCCAAATCCAAAGATTCCAAAATTAGGGTCCTGAGAGCCTTGGGGGACTAAGATGCCCTAGGTGGAATTTTAGTCCTGACCCAAAAATTAGGGACACACTGATGGATTCATTAAATGATCACGAATCTTCTGATGTTTTTCAATATTTTCCATAAAAATATATAGTTCATAGGGCTTGTGGATGCAAAATAGGACCAATTAGGACATAAAGAAGCATAAATGAAGCACGGAAGTCCCAAACAAGTGTGAAAATGCAAGCATATGGATTTTACTATACTATAGTAAGTTGCAAGAAAATGAATTTGATAAAAAGGTATTGATAATTCTTCTTAAATTTTATAATTCTAATTTTTTTGCTATGGAGGAAGATCAAAATATAGATCAATATTCTAGATATGAGATTGTTGGTGTTGTAGTAATGAAAAATTTATCCCTTTTCCTTACTTAATTTGGGAATAATTAATTAATGATAAAATGCACTTAATTGTACCTTATTCAGGGTGTTGTAAAGTGTTTTCCTACAATTTCACACTAATCTAGGGATTTTTTCATTAATTGAGGTAAATTATAACTTAATTGGCCACTTTAATTTAAATCCAAGCCTTATTAATTGCATTTTCTGATGGATATCTCCCAACACTCATTAATAATGTTGTGTAACATTTAATTTGTCATGTTTTAAGTACTAGGATAGTGGTCTAGGATCCATTAGCCACATGGCGAATGGGCCCTCACTATGTCCTCAGACCCCCTTTTTACATCTAATTTCACCTCCCCAAAACTTGGTCCTAGTTAACCGTGCTAAGACCCATTGGCCCAAGGTGGTGAATGGGTCATCCTTACCTAGGACACCCCTTTTTGAACTTATTCCTGACAAGATTTTAATAATTTTGAATCCTAGATCTGATGTCGAATTGTTTTATTTGAATTTTGAGATTAAATCTTAATTTTAGTATAAATATAAAGTTAATTCACATAGTTTCAAAACTAGAAGATCTAAGCACTCAAGTATTCAAAAATTATAGAAAATTTATGATCAAGAGAAAAATTGAAGAGATATTCAAAGGAATTCAGGAGTAGATAATCAAGGCTTCATTTTAACAATCAAAGATCATGTCATCATGTCAATTATTTAGTTCTTCATGCATGTAGTTGAGCTTATGTGTGTATGTAGTATTTAAGATCTATTTTCAAGCACTGTTTCACATCCAATTCAAGATCAAGATCTATATTTCTCATAGCCACTTTATGTTAGATTAGTGATTTACATTCCAATACTTCATCTAAGGTATCTTTGTTGCATGTTTCATTGTTTCATCATAAGGTTTAATTACCTAAATGAGGTTTGACCAAGAAAAACCCCTATTCCCTAACAATTGAAAATTTTTTCCTCTATCTTGGTGTGTGATTGTAGGTTTTAGGTTGAAGATCAAGTAGAGAACAAGATTGGAACAAATTTTTTCAATTTTGAAACGTTGAAAAAGTTGTCATCTTACTTGAAAGATCATGAAAATGAAGCTACATAATTTAATTAAAAATTTCTAGAGCTAATCACATGGGAGCTAGGAGTGGAGACATTGAAAAAAAAAACCCAAAAATCACTTTTTAGAAACCATAATAGGAGCCCATTCACCACTAGGTCAATGAATCCTTAGTGACGCCTGAAACAAAACTTTCTTAGCAAGGTACACATAGTTTCAAAATCTTAAAGCCTCCATTATTTTTGCTATAATAGTTAGGTTTCTCTTTTTATATTGATTTTTATCATATATTGCATATAGTTGTATGTTTCATAGCAAAAAAAATTGGATTAACATGTTGATAAATTCATCTCGATAAACTCCCATTTTTCTTTGGAACATTTGCTTTAGTTTATTTTTAATTGAGAGAGTTTAGTCAAAATGCTACAAAGAAGGATATTTCATTTAATGTCAACAAGGAAAAGAAGGATGGTGAATCAAATTTGGATGATATTGATGAAGTGGAAGCAAATTTTGTAAGGAAATGGAAAAAGGGAACTATCAAATATAGAGGTAAGTTAACCTTTAAGTGTTTTAATTGTGGAAATATAGGTCATTATGCTTCTAAATTTCTAATCAAAGTTGTAAATGACAAACATAAGGATCAAAAATGGAAATTTATCAAGAAGACTTATTATTTTAAAAATAAAAATGGTATATATGATAATGAGGAACTAGGCTATCCTGATGAGGATAGTGGTGAATTATTGTTCATGGATTTAAAAGTTGGATCTAATTCTAATAATGCTAAAAGATGAGTGAAGGAATGTGCTCCAAAGATAGGTCACAATATTGAAGGAACTATGTTGACTATTTTCTATGCAAGAGAGGAGATAAATTACATGATACTTGATAGTGTTGCTCAAAACATATGAAAGGTGACTAGAGAAAGTTTGTCAAGCTTGAGAAGTGTGATTTTCATCTTGTTAATTTTGGTGATGATACAGGAAAGTGTAGGATCATGGGGGTCCAAAAAGTGGTGATGTGACAAAAAAGTGGCTGATGACCTTGTTTTATCCAATTTGATGAAATGAAAAGGGTTTATTGATAAAATTATTAGCTTTCAAAAAATAAAAGATTATTTTTTTAGAATCAAATAGATAATTATTATTATTTTTCTACATACACTCTAACTAAAATACTAATTGATAGGTTGATTGAAAAAAATCTATGATTTTTAAATGATTTCACATCATTTCAATCTGAAAGATGTGTCTGATTCCATGATTCACATACTATAAGTTAAAAGAAAGAAAATTATTAAAAATTTAAATTTTTGACCAAGTTATGTTGGTTAGACAAACACATTTTAAAATTTAATTTAATTTTTTTTTTAAATTCATAACTAATTATTTACTTGCAAAAAAAAAAAAAAAATGCAACAAATCTAGATATGTGTACTCTACTTATATTTAAACTTTCAATTTTATTTTTTTTCTTGTACATAGATTGGTTAGACATACACTTGCTTTTTATTGTTTTGTAGAAATTTAGTACTACTACATTAAAATTTTAAATTTTCACTAAATAGATTTACATTTTTTCAAACAAGGAATAGTATCTTATAAAATACATTCAATTTGCTACAAATTTTATCTTCCATATTTTTCAAATTATGTTAATAACTTATTCAAAATTTTATGTCATGTTGTATAACTATGTTAAATTTTCATTAGCACTTAAGGGCCTAGTTTGGACCCCCATGATCCTATGATGATTCATAAATCTACTAAGATCTATGAAAAAGGTTCAATTAGCTTTGATGGAAAGCACAAAATAGATGATCTTTATTTCAACCTGGTCTTCAACATAATCTTCTCAATGTAGGATAAATGAGAAGCATAGAATACAATTTGGTGTTTCAAGATGATGGTTACGAAATTAGAAAATGAAGCTCAAGAAATTTGGCTATTGCAAGAACAAGGAGAAAAGGAAATTTTTATCAGTTGAAAGGTGGTGGTGTTAAGAACTTATTGTCAAAAATAAATGAAATCTAGCTATGTTGTAGAAGAATGGGTCACATGAATTTGATAGCCTATTGAAGATTAGTTATACTAATGTGGCAAGAGACCTACCAAGGATTACAAAATATTTCAATGCAATCTACAAAGAGTGTATTTTTGGAAAGTAAAAAAATAAGAGGTTCATAACTAAAGAATATTATACTACAATACCTTTGTATTTGGTGCATATAGACCTATGTGGACCCACCAGAATAACAATTCCTTAAGGTGTAAGGTATTTCATTTTATTAACTGAAGATTACTCTAAAATTAATTGGGTGATATTTCAAAAATAAAAGCCAATAGCTCTGGATAAGTTTAAATCCTTTAAATATATGGTTGAGAATGAAATGTATTTAAAAATTAGGTGCTTGAGATCTGATAGAGGTGGTGAGTTCAACTCTAATGAGTTTAATATTTTTTTGTTAAGATCATGGAATAAAGAGATAGTTATTAGCTCCTAGGACCCTTTAGTAAAATGGAGTTTTGGAGTGGAAGAATAGGATAGTTTAGGAATGAAAATTAAGTATGATGAAGGAATAAAATCTATTGATTGTCTATTGGAGAGAAGAAATTCATACTATGGCATAAATATTTAATAGAGGACAAGCAATATTGAATAGTTCAAAGACTCCTTATTGTAAGAATTGGCTATGAAGGTAGCCACCTAGGATCTAGAGGCCTAATAGAAAGCACAAGAAAAAGAGAGATAGAAACAAGATGACAAGAATAAACTATATTCTATCAATATAATAGAATGTAATGAGCTAATAGTACATAGGAGACCCCTTGGATATATAGCCAAGGTGAGAACATAGAAGGGCATAAGATTATGACAAGTGTCATAATCTTATGACATGAGACAACTATGAAAAGTTATCACTCCACCTAAAGTGGAAAGGTGATAATGTGATAATCACCACAAAAGGTGGAGAGATAATCACATGATGTGTCCACAAAAGGTGGAAGTGATGTGGTAATGACATGTCAAGTCCACCAAAAGTGAAAAATCTCCAACAACCTCCTATGTGGTCCCTAAGTAAACTTAACTAAGGTGTAATCATTACCTAGGACAAGGTACAAGACATATAATTACACCAACACCCCCCCTTAAGTGCAACTTAGGGAGAATGTACACAAAAAAAAACAATACAAGATGGGTCCCAGCTACTAGGCCATATTAGGTACCCATGTACAAATGCAATGCAATCTCTCATAAAGTGGAGAAAGGGAGAAAACCACGTGGGAAAAAACTCCCCCCCAAAAGAGAGATGAAACAAAAACTGAAAAAGGATGAGAAGGAAAAACCTTGAGTGAGGAAAAAGCCCCCCCATAAGAGAGAATGAAGAAGTCAAGTGACCTCCTAAGAAGAAACATCCCGCACCCCCAAGATAGCTTGCAAATGATGGTAGATACTCTTAGTGAAGGGTTTGGTGAAGATATCTGCAACCTGCTCTGTTGTAGGACAATACTGCAAATCGATGACCTGCTCCTGTATCAACTCCCGAATGTAGTGTATATGAATCTCTATGTGTTTGGTCCTTTGATGGTGAACCAAATTCTTCAAAATCTAGATGGCACTTAGATTGTCACAATGAATGACTGTAGGATGAGGAATAGTGAATCCAAACTTAGTGAGAATATTCTGAAGCCAAATAGCCTCAATAGTGGCATTAACAACCCCTCAATACTCAGCCTCAGTCAAACAAAGAGCAATAGCATGCTGTTTCTTACTCTGCCAACAAATGGGGCCAGAACCAAGATGAAAAATATAGCCAAAAGTGGACTTACGATCATCAATATCGCTAGCCCAATTAGAATCTATATATCCCACCAAGGTAAGTCTTGTACCTGCTGCATAATGAATCCCATGATAATGTGTACCCTGGATGTAATGCAAGATGCATTTGGCAGCTTTCCAATGAAGCTCATGTGGTTCCTGCATAAAGCATGAAACCATGCCAACTGCAAAGGAGATATCAGGGCATGTGTGAGTCAAGTAAATGAGACTCCCAACAAGCTAATAATACAAAGTGGCATCAACAAGTGGAGTAGAACACTTAGCCTCAAGCTTGAATCCAGAAAGAAAGGGAGTCGGTGTAGGCTTACAATCAGCCATGTGAAATCGAGCTAGAAGATCAAGAGCATACTTTGGCTAAGAAAGAGAAATCCCAAAAGCTGACTGTGTGATCTCAATCCCAAGAAAATAGTACAAAAGGCCCAAGTCAGTCATAGAAAATCTGTCCTGCAAAGAAGATTTGACACTACCAATGATGGATGAGGTACTCCCTGTAATGATCAAATCATTAGCATAGAGCACAAGTAGCAAGTGATAATCATCATGTCACAAAATGTAGACATTCGGATCTGAATGAAACCTCATGAATTCTGCTGAGAGAAGAAAGGAATCCATCTTGGCATACCAAGCCCTAGGGGCCTATTTGAGGCCATAGATAGACTTCCTCAATTTGCAAACCAATGAAGAATCTTGTATGAATCCCTGTGGCTGCTCCATGTAAATCTCCTCATGAAGATCCCCATGAAGAAATGCACTCTTCACATCCATCTGATGTATAGCCCAACCATGAGCTATAGCAATAGCAAGTGTCAAGCGAATGGAGTTCATCTTAGCAATGGGTGCAAAGGTCTCAGTATACTCAACACCTGGGACCTGTGAGAAACCTTTTGCCACCAGCCAAGCTTTTTATTTATCCACACTTCCATCTGCTGCATAATTAGTTCGATGGATCCACTTACATCGAACCATCTTTCTTCCCTTAGGAAGAGGAACTAAATCCCATGTGTTGTTCCTCATCAAGGAACTATACTCTTCCTCCATTACTGAATCCCATTCAGGAATGCCTGAAGCTTCCTTAAAGGATTGTGGATTTGAAGCACTAGCAATATAAGCATGTGGAAAATTCTGATGTTGTGACCAAGTCCTTCGAGTATCTGAAGGATTCCCAACAAGAGAACCTGCTGACTCAAGAGTCTGTCAAGCCCAATGAGGTCTAGTAGAAGATGAAGGATGAGGTGCCTCAACTACAAGTGGACCTATGAAGTTGTGATCTTGTGATTCAAAGTTGAGGAAGAATCATCATCAGAGTCACTATCATCACTTTCCACCATGGAGGAAGGAAGACAAGGATTAGAGGTCAAGCTAGGAGAGATTTCCTCAAAGTGAACACTCCTCTCAATGAATAACTCATGTGTCTCTGGATCCAAAAGTCTATATGCCTTAACACCTTTAGGATATCCAACAAAGATGCAAGGCCTACTCGGAGGTTCCAATGCCTTGCGCTTCTCTGGAGGTATTCATGCCCAAGCTGGACAACCAAAAACTCTGAAGTGTCTCACAACTAGTTTTCTACCACACCAAGCCTCAAAAGGAGTCATACCCTTCAAAGCTTTATGGGGAACTCGATTTTGGATGTGAGTGACACAACTGATAGCTTCTGCCCAAAATTGAGGACCAAGAGATCGAGCATGAATCATGCAGCTAGCCATCTCCTTAAGGGTTCTATTCTTCCTTTTAGCTACACCATTCTATTATGGAGTGTATGCAACTGAATTTTTAAGATCAATCCCCTCAAGAGTACAAAATTCCTCAAGTCTATTGTTCACATATTCCCTTCCATTGTCTATGCGAAGAATCTTGACTTGCTTCCCTGATTGCTTCTCAACATGAGCCTTGAAGGCTAGAAATTTTTCAAGCACTTCACTCTTGTGAACAAGAAAGTAGACCCATGTGAAGTGAGAGTAGTCATCAATGAAGGTAAGGACATAGCGAGCCTTGCTAAATGATGGTACTGGAAATGGACCTGCTACATCATTGTGAACCAACTGAAGAACTTCTAAAGCTCTCCACGACTTCCCTTTGTCAAAATTCTCTTCTGGATGCTTACCCATGGAACAACCTGAACAAACACCTTCTAAAAAGTTGATTTAAGGTAGTCCTGTAACCATAGCCTTGGAGCTAAGCTACTGAAGATAGCGGTAATTGATATGTCCAAACTGCTCATGCCATAGCTTACTTTCATAATTTGAATGAGTGAGCAAATTTGTAGAAGGAGACTTAGGTACAAAGTGGGAGAATGAGTAAAGCCATGTGTTGTGATTGGCTTGTCCCACTACAACTAAGGCATCATCCTTAAGTTCTTTGACCACAACTAAATCTGGTAGAAACTCAACTTTCTTGCCATCTCCAAAGTGAGTGATTTGGTAGATTGAGAGAAGATTGGCACTCAAGTTAGGAACATAGAGAACATTCTCAAATGTTCCATTATCCATGGCAACCAAACCTTCACCTTCAACTTCCACTTGAGTATCATCTCCTATGAAGATGTGAGGTACCTTAGATTGCTCCAAAGAAGAAAACTGTTCCCTTGAAGAACCCATATGATGAGTGGCACCCAAGTCAAGTATACATTGTTGTGAAGAACCTGAAGTAGCCACAAATGCTTGCCCTTTTCCTTTTGATTGTGAGGAAGTGGAAGGAGATGAATCCTTCTTCTTGTAGGCAGATGGAAAATTGATGTTATTCTTCTTGATGATGTTTGTCAACTCATCAATTTGCTTAGTGTGGCAATGATGCTCATCATGACCAACCCTCTTGCAATATGAACAAGTTGGTCTCTCCTTCTTGCTTGAACTTCCCTCCTTGGGAGAAGATGTAGAATTCCCTTGTTTTGGAGAGGATGATTGTGCTTTATCTTGTTGTTTCTTTGGATTAGATTGCTTCTACTTCTTATTGGAACCCTTTCCTTGAGTCCCTTGATTCCCTTGATTCCCTTGATTAGCCACCAAAGCTTTGGACTTTGAAGACTTGAGAATCCCCATGCTTACCAACTTTGCTTGTTCTAACATCAAAATTTCTGTAAAATCATCAAATGATGGCATAGTGAAAGAACTACCAACTATCAAGTGATGGGTTTGGAAGCTAGAAACAAATGCTGCATATTCTGATGGAAGTTTTCCCAACAAATTGTAGACCAACTGTGCATCCTTCTTATCAATGCCACAATCCTTAGGTGTGCTCTTATCTCATTTTCCTTAGTGACATAGTCTTGGATTGTATCAAAATTCTTGGGATCTAACATTGTGAGATCATTGTCAAGCTGATAACCTCTAATCTCATCAACTTGGCCATACAATTGACCAAACTTTTCCCAAGCTTCTTTAATTGTTGTACACTTATCAATTTGAAAGATTAGATCTTTTGATACATATTTCCTTAATGTTCCAAGATCCATAGTATTTTTAGTGAGCCAATCCAAATGAGCAACACGATTAGCTTGAGGATCAGATGGTGCAACAACAGCTCCATCAATATAATGAGTTAATCCTTTTTCCATTAACCTACTCCATGCATCAATTTTCCAAGAAGCATAATTATGTGGAGTTAACAAAGGAAACTTAGGGGAACCCATAGCAAAAAATGAAAGAGAACAAGATAGAGAGAGAGGCACAATCACTCAAGACACCCCCCCAAAAAGATGATTTGGCACTTTATAATTAGTGCGTGTACAATGGCCACTTGCAAGCCAAGCAAAGTGGGCTTCTAATTTTCAATATTTTACAACAACCTTAAGTAGGCTACAACAGACTCAAATGACTAATATAAAAGACCAAACCGAGATCTTATCTTTACAAATGCCAAAATAGGCCAAAAATGACCAAGTGTTGAAAGTAAAATTTCTAATCACAATCACTACAAACTAATAGCACCAATGTGAAGTTCAGAAAAAATCATGCACTTTTTAAAAAAATGGCGCTTGAAAAGGAGTTTGTATGAGCCTGAACGGAGCCCCAGAAGTTACAAAAATGGTGACAATTGAGCAAGACCTGAGACAAATCCAATTTTCTAGAAAATCCATGCACCAAAATCAAAAACTAACTTCACTACTGTGATGTACGCGAAAAATTAGCCCAGATAAAAAAAATTGCACCAAAAAAAGGCCTCAAAATGACCAAGATATGAGCCTTTGAAGATGAACTGCAAAATCAAAAAGTCAATCCATGAGGGGGTCTAAAATTTTCAAAAAGTTGCCAATGTAGTGCTGACATCAGCAGTTTAGGGCATTAAATTTGACGGGCATATGACTGTCAAAAAATGTCAAGCTTAAATTTGACGGTCATTTGGCCGTCGCCGTCGACATCACTCTTCGCCGTGGAATCTAACAGAATATGCTTTTTGTTGACAGAATATTCTTTCTCAGAAACTGGATAGGAGGTGGTTGACGGAATATTCTTTACTAGAATCTTTTCTCCCAGAATATGCCAGTCACCGCCAGTGTTGCCAGATTTTGTTTGCTTCGCCAGTTCTTGAATGGCCATCGGTGGAGAGGAGAGGGGCCCACGGGGGGCCACTGTAGGCAGTGGCTATGAGCTACATGGAGGGCGGATGGACTTAGTACATTCCTATAGGTTGTACAATACAGTCCTATGGACTGTACAATATAGTCCGCAGACTATAAGATTTTTTTTTATTTTTTTTAAATAAAAACTTTATAGTATAAAAAAAAAAACTGCGAAATATTAAAGGAATTTTTTTGATTTTTTTTTTTGAATAATATTATTTTTACAAAAGAATTTTTTGCAGAAAAATAATTTTTTTTGAAAAAGAAATCATACTGACTGCGCAGGTTGGCCATACAACCAACTTGCGAATTTGTTTTGCCTCGATGGACAACTTGCTTTGATTTGGACAAATTGGCAGTTGATTTATGGGTTTTTGGCCCTTCTGAGCACGATGGCGATGTCCTTTTTGGATGAAAATGCTTCAAAGTGGTAGCTAGGTGCTAGATCTGGCAACCACTTCCAATCTTTAACCCTTTGTAGATTTGGCCTTCGATGTCCAACTGAGACGAAACAAAAGGAAAATATGACTATCTCGGACACTCCGGACGCAATGGCGAGCTTAGATCTAATGCAACAAGCTCCCAAAATGCACCTACAATACAAGGCCAAAAATATCTCCAAAAGACTAACTAAAGGCACTCTAAAAGCTTTGATACCATGTAAGAATTGGCTATGAAGGTAGCCACCCAAGATCTAGAGGCCTAATAGAAAGCACAAGCAAAAGAGAGATAGAAACAAGATGATAAGAACAAATTGTATTCTGTCAATATAATAGAATGTAATGAGCTAATAGTACATAGAATACCCCTTGGATATATAGCCAAGGTGAGAACATAGAAGGGCATAAGATTATGACAAGTGTCGTAATCTTATGACATGAGACAACTATGAAAAGTTATCACTCCACCTAAAGTGGAAAGGTGATAATGTGATAATCACCACAAAAGGTGGATCACCCACAAAAGGTGGAGATATAATCACATGATGTGTCCACAAAAGGTGGAAGTGATGTGGTAATGACATGTCAAGTCTACCAAAAGTGGAAAATCTCCAACAACCTCCTATGTGGTCCCTAAGTAAACTTAACTAAGGTGTAATCATGACCTAGGACAAGGTACAAGACATATAATTACACCAACACTTATGAGTTATGTTATGGAAACATCCTATTGTGAAATATTTTAGTATTTGAAAGAAAATGTTATATAAGGGAGATGAAATATCATGGTAAAGTTTGATGCAAGATCTAATTAAGGAATATTCATTGGACACTCTACAAAGAGAAAAGTATATATATGCTACAAGAAAAGGTTGAAGAATATTGTTGAAAATGAGAGTATTAATATAGATGAAGAACCACACAAAGTTTGGTGTTGATAGAAGGATATGAATCGAATGAACGCCCTTCCAATGAAGATGAAAAATATGACTCTTAAGTATGTGTAGAATAATCATTCTGAAGATTGAATCATTGGAGATAAAACTAAAGGTGTGTTGATAAGGAGAAAAACTAATATGATAGAGGAACAAGTAAAATTCTATTTTCTTTCAAAACTAAAACCTAAGATAGTAGTTGAAACATGCAAGGATGAGAATTGGATCAAATTTATGGAAGAAGAGTTGAGACAAATTGAGAAGAATCAAATTTTGGAATCTGTCTCAAGACCAAAAACAAGAATGTGATAGAAACTAAATGGTTTTTCAAGAACAAACTAAATGAGGATGTAAATTTTGTTAGAAATAAGGCTAGATTTGTGTGTAAGGGCTACACACAAGTGGAAAGAATATATTTTGAAGATAATTTTTCTTTGGAGGCAACAATGGAAGCCATTACAATGTTTTTGACTTTTGTAGAACATAAAGAGTTCAAAATATATCAAATGGATGTCAAGTCTGCTTTTTTGAATGGTGAGTTAGAAGAAGTTTACATTGAACAAATAGAAGGTTTTCATTTATTGGAGGATGCTTATATGGTCTATAGATTAAAAAATGCATTGTATGGACTCAAACAAGTTCTTAGAGATTGGTATGCAAGATTGGATAGATACTTGTTGTAGTAGGGATTCAAAAAGAGTATTGTAGAGAGAAATCCTTCAAGGTTGAGGGAGATCCAATCCTAATTATGGTTGTGTATATATTGATGAAATAATATTTGAAGGAAATAAAGGTATGTGTAAGAGATTTGCAGACTATATGTAAAAAGAGTTTTAGATGTCAATGTTTTAGGAGATGAATTTCTTCTTTGGGTTAAAAATTAGTTAATTAGAAAAAGGCATTATTTTTTCACAGTCAAAGTATGTCAAGGAAATTTTAAAGAAGTTTTGAATGAAGTATTCTAAACTAATTGAAATTGGATAACATGAATTCTTAATTGGGACCCGAATCAACAATACTAGGCTACAACACACTTCTAAATATAATAGATCAATATCCACCACAAAGTAGTGTAAACACTAGGTTGGTTGTTACCTATGTAAACACCATTAAAATTTTAAGTATAGGCTTCCTTAAGTTTGATGATGACTTGCGAACCACACACAACACTTGAACATAATCAAGAATATTCCTCAAACACTATAAAATCCAATAAAATCCTTCGCAACTACTTCCACCTAAAGAATGTACACACCCAGTATACTTAGACAACTCTACCATACACAGTTACTTAAGAAGTTGACTTCTCAAGCATAAAAATCAAACCATCATGACTAAATAAAGATACCAAAACTATCAAAAATCCATATTTTCAAGACATAAAATATAGTTGTAAATAAATGTGGAGCAAAAATACTTCTCCCGGACACCTCTACAATTCTCACTTCACACATTGGTCAACACAACTTCTTTTGCAAAATGGTCCAGCCCACCAAGTCATGGATATAGTACCTTTGAACACATTTGACCAAAATATTTGAATCACACAAGAAGATCTTCAACTTAGAAGAAATGTGGAGCAACAAAAGGATACACCTCTACAACCTAGAACACCACTATAACACACTATTTCCTCTTTTTATTAAATTTTCAAAAAATCACTTGGAAACCAAGCAGAAAAGACACATCCTCATCATCTTTAGTACTTCCTCAACCATAGATAGAAACTTATAATAGAAAAACTAGATGTTGACACTAGTAGCTTTACTAATGAAAACATAATTCAACTAATTTCAAAGTATCAACTATTCATACTCTGACAACAAACTCACCCAACAACAAACATCAATGACTACACAAACTTGTCAAGATCAATGAGAACACCAGCTTCTCATACTTGCAAAAATATCCCCCTTTTTCATTGATGACAACACATGATGTGAAAAGACATCAAATAAATAAGAAATCTAAATGCCAACATACTAAACATTTTCATATTACTTCTCCCCTTACTCAACTAGCTTATTGGGTATGTGCAGGATCATGATGGGCCAAAAAGTGGCAATATGATGGATATGTGGTTGACAACTTTTTTTTACCCAAAATTGATGAAACGAAAATGGTTTTTAAAGGAGATTCTCAACTTTCCACCAATATAAATTATTCTTTACTTTGAATTAAACAAGTAATTATTATTCATTTTCTATTCAAATTACAACTAAACTCCTCACTAATAGTCTGATTGAAAAAAATCTATAGCATTCAAATGGTATAACATTTTTAAAATCCAAAACATGCGTCAAATGCTATGCTTCATATACTACAGGATTAAAAAAAGAAAAAAACAATTTCATTAAAGTTTTGACCAAGTTAAGGTGGTCAAACATACAATTTTTTATATTTTTAAAAATTGTAATAAAAAATTCATAATTAATTATTTACTTGGGAAAAAATTACAAACAAATATGCATCACATTGAGACATGAGTCCTCTACTTATATTTAAAATATTATAAAACAATATTATTATTTTATTGTGGTTAGGGTGGTCAAATAGACACCTACTTCTTATTTTTTCCCTGAAATTTAAGTACTACTACATTGAAATTTCAAATTCTCACCAAATAGATATATATTTTTTTAAACAAGCCTAGTAGTTTAGAAACTACACACAATTTTCTATAGATTCTATTCTTACATATTTTTGAAATAATATAGATAACTTATTCAAAAAAAATCATGAAGTTTCCTAACTCTGATTTTTCTGATTTTTACTCCACTTAAGGGCCTATTTTTTCCATGATGATCCTGTACATACCCTATTACTCTCTCTCCCTTAACAAATTATCTTTCCATATGATTCTCTCCTCTTTAGTACATGAATTTCTCTCCCTTATAAATTTCTTCTTGTTTACATGACTCTTTGTCCCCTTTTGAAATCAATGGAAAAGGACCCAAAAGTTTGCATTAATTATTCTCTTCCTTTGACATCAATAAACCTGCTTACTACTATTCTGCAATATCTTTCCTTTACTACTTTGAATAGCCCCCATAGGAGCACACACCAAACTGCTCCAAATCAACAACCACTTCATAATGACAACATACACTCTTCTAACTATAACAACTAGCAATGCTACTACCTACTCCCACTAAGAGGTGGCCACCAATCATCAGTCTAGAATAAAGAATGAATATTTAGATCCATTGTATTGATGCATCTCCTTATGCATCTATTTCAAGAAAGCATAGGCAATGATGCCTAACTTCTCCTAGAGATACTCAAAAGTATCTCCAAGAAGAGCCTTAGTGAATGTGTGAAGCAAGATCCTAATACCTACAATAGACAACAAACAAACACATTAGAGAATTAAAATGCAAGTTAAGACTAAGGTTCCCAAAAAAATACATTTAACCATATTCAAAATAAAAATAAAAGCAAGAATAAAATGTAAAAGCAATGAAATAGATTAAATCCTATTGAGAATATCAAAATTCTTGATCTTATAGGGGAGTTGGTGCCAATTTCATGTGGAATTTGGCCCCTTCCCAACTTTTATGCAAGATTTGATGATTTGATGAAGATATGATCCACTTGGTGATTGCTTCAAATGAACTCCATGGAGAAACCATGCAATAACCTAGCTATGCTTTGATAAAAGGGATGAAATTGCTAAAGCTTGAGTATGGATTTGAGTATAATAACTTTTCTCAAATTATGGATGATGTAAAGAGGAAAGAAGCCTCTTATTTATAGAATGAAAAGTTGGAGAAATTCCCAAAATGAAGCAATGTGGGACTAACTTTCAACCAATGTCAAAGTGCCACTTTTCAAGAGATGGGTGGATGAAGGATGTGCACATTTTGATGAATGTGCATTTAAATGCACATATAGGTGGAATTTGAAAATAATGAAATGAAATGTAAGAGGGAAAAAGGAATGTCTTAAATTCCACTTGGCTCAATGAAAAGATGAAATAAATGTCTTGTTGGAAGCAAAAATTCCACTTGGAAAGATTTCAAATTTGAAGGAATATTCCTCTATTATGCCATGTTGAGAGAAAATATGGATTTATTAAATGAACTACATCTATTTTCATATGCAAATGGAAAAATCTAGAGGATTGGACATGAATTAGTACTAAATTAATCAAGTGCCAATTAATTTAATGAGGGATTATATGATGTGACAAATTTGACTTATATTTATAGGTTAATTTAAATCAAATATGAGAGGAATGCGATTTTAGAGATAGTTAAATAAATATTTTGATTTATTTAGATAAAGGGGATGATGGTTAGATTAAATCAAATAAATGCTTAATTTATTTAATTTAATAAGATTATAGAATTTAGAGATTAATTAAATAAAAATTTATTTAATTAATTAAATAAAAGAGCTAGGTTTAACTAGATCAAACTGATTGATTTAATTAATGAAGAGAATTACTTAATTAGGTAAATTATTTATTTAATTAAGAGAGGAAAATTGATGAATTTAATCAAATAAGGGTATTTGATTAAATGGTTAGACTGAGGGATGATTAGGGATGAAACAATGTTAGTAGTCGAGATTAAGCATGTAATGCCATCAATACATTTTCCATGTCTATAGTGAATATATCCACAATTTGATACTTTTAAGGCACATATTGAAGCTTTACTTCATTCTCCACAACCTTATCTCTGAGAAAGTGATCTGATTGAAATATTTTTTTTCCTTTAACGCATTACTAGATTCTTTGAAATATTGATTGCACTTGTATTGTCATAGAAATTAGTTCATCATACACCACTTTGATATCCTTCAATGTTTTCCTCATCATAATACCTATGTCCAAAAAGATGTTGCTACAATGTACTCAGCCTTAGAAGTAGATAAAGGAACTGAATCTTGTTTCTTGCATAGCCATGATATGAATATGCATTCAATAAATAATGTGCCACCACTTGTAATTTTCATATCATCAACACAACCAACCCAATCTACATCTATGTAAGCAATCAAAGTGAAGTTAGTATCCTTTGGATACCACAAGCCATAATCTAGGCTACCCTTTATATATCTAAATATCCTCTTCACTGCTGCAACATCTGACTCTCTAGAGTCTTCTTGAAATTTAGCCATTAGACAAACTACACGCATGATATCTGGTCTACTAACAATTAGATACAATAGTCCACCAACCATTGATTTTTAATTTCTTTGATCAACTTTAGGAGCTTTATCACTCTTGCTTACTTTGCAACCAGTAACCATAGGAAAACATACTAGTTTAGAGTCAACCATTCCAAACTTCTTCAAATTTTATTTGACATAATTTGATTATGAAATGAATATCCCCTTTTTTTTATTGATTTGTAGTACAAGGAAGAAATTCATCTCCCCAAACATAGAAATTTTAAATTCTTTCTACACGTCTTCTTAAAATTATTACACATCTCTTCATTACCTCCCAAAATTATGTCATCAACATACAAAACCACAATCAAGAGTTGTTTTTCAACATTAACGTAAAGATTACTATTTGCAATACCTTTATTGAATACTTGGTGTATCAAATACTTATCCACCTTTGCATAGCAAGCTTTGGGAGCTTGTTTTAGCTCATATAATGCCTTCTTCCATTTGTAGACCACATTTGATTTGTCTGATAATTGAAATCCTTCTAATTTTTCCATGTGTGCTTCTTCCAATTCTCCACTCAAGAAAATAGACTTCACATCCATTTGATAAAATTTAAAGTCCTTCTATGCTATAAAAGCTAAAAACATCTAGTTAGCTTCCATTCTTTCCATTAGAGAAAATGTCTCATCAAAATCTATTCCTTCAACTTGTGAGTATCCCTTACACAAAATCCTTGCCTTGTTTCTTACAACTTCTCCATTCTTATTCAATTTGTTTCTAAATACCCACTTAGTTCCAGTTATGTTCTTTTTAGGTCTTGGGACAAGTTCCCAAGTTTGATTATTTTCAATATGCAATAGTTCTTCTTCCATATTCTTCATCAAATGTGCATCTTTGCATGCCTCAATCACTATTTAGGGTTCAACTTCAAAAAGTAAACATGGATTTACCTCTTATTGAGCAACTTTTCTTCTTGTCAATATGTTTTTGCTTTTATCTCTAATGATCTATTTTTGAGAATGATTCCCCTACACATACCTAGGGGTTCTAGGGGTATTTACTAGAGCTTTTTCCTCTTCAATCTACACTTCCTTTTTCCTAGCCTTTTCTTTCTCTCTACAATCAAGGTGATTTTTTTTAATAAACATCTATCACCATTGACTTATGAAAAAATTCATCAATCTTGACACTTGCACTCTCAACAATATTTCTGTGGCATAGAAAAATGTACCCTTTTCTTGAAATGGGAATAATTCATGATAAATTGGACTTAATGAGGTGGGTATGTGCAGGATCATGATGGGCCAAAAAGTGGCAATATGATGGGTATGTGGCTGATAACTATTTTTTTACCCAAAATTGATGAAACAAAAAGGGTTTTTAAAGGAGATTATTAACTTTCCACTGATATAAATTATGCTTTACTTTGAATTAAATAAGTAATTATTATTCATTTTCTATTCAAATTATGACTATAGTCCTAATTGATAGGCTGATTGAAAAATATCTATAGATTTCAAACGGTATCACATTTTTTGAATCCAAAACATGCATCACATTCTATGCTTCACATAATATAGGATTTAAAAAAGAAAAATTGAATTTCATAAAATTTTGACCAAGTTAAGGTGGTTAGACATACGAGTTTTTATATTTTTTAAAAAGATGTAATAAAAAATTCATAATTAATTATTTACTTGAAAAAAAATTACAAAAAAATATGCATCACATTGGGGCATGAGTCCTCTATTTATATATAAAATCTTGTAATAAAATATTATCATTTTATTCTAATTAGGGTGGTTAGACATACAACCATTTCTTATTTTTTCCCTGAAATTTAAGTACCACTACATTGAAATTTTAAATTTTCACTAAATAGATTTTTTTTTTTTAAACAAACCTAGTAGTTTAGAAACTACATTCAATTTTCCACAAATTCTATTGTTATGTATTTTTTAAATAATATAGATAAGTTATTCAAATTTTTATGTCAAGTTTCATAACTCTAATTTTTCTGAATTTTTTACCACTTAAGGGCTTGTATTTTCCATGATGATCTTGCACATACCCAAGTCTTAATCTACTATTGTGAGGAATTTTATGCATCCACACTAGGTTTTGAACCCTTGAAAGATGAATAGATGATGTCTTGTAAAGGTGTTGTAAAGTGTTATAAGATACTTTCATGCTTTTCTAAACTTAATAAACTCATTTCTACCTAATTCAACATTATAAAATGTGTTTAATAACATTATTACATCAATTTAGAAGGCTTGTGAATTAAACTTGATGTTAAACTAGTGTTGTAATGTGTCTTGCACATTAACATTTGTTTTTGTGCCTTCCTAGGTTAAGTTGACCACATTTTAGTCTTGTAAGTTGTATTGAATCACACTTTCACATTGAATTTTGTGTCCCAAGCCCTAATTGACCTTTACATCATTAATAATAGGCCCCTATTAACCCATATTGTGTATCATGAGGCTTAAATTGGTGAAATACTCAACAAAATTACAATTTTAACCTTATTTCCTTATGTCTTGATGTCCTAACTATAAAAATGGCTCCTGTGGTATCCATTCTCCATGCATGGTGAATTAGTCCCATCTACGTGGGATCCATTCTGTAATGCCCTATCTTAATAACCTAAGAATGTTGGAATTGTATATAAAGGTGTAATAATTTTTTTTTAAAGTTTAATTATTAAGTTACTTAATTGCATACATTCATTAAGATACTAGACATTACACTACTTTGAGTTTCCATAAGTGACTTAAGTATTTCGCATTGCACATATTAATTTATAACATAAAAATAATCATTGCATACCATTGAAATTTCCATACAAGATAACATATAGTACAAATTTGTTTCATACATTGCATTTGATAATATATACAATACTCATCCACCTGATGAGGTAGTTCAATAATGATTACAATTACAAGAGTTCACCTCACAACATTTGAGGGATGTTTTCAAAATATAAGATTTACAAATAAAAATGAAGAAAGTACATATAAATTTCCATGTGCGAGCTTTCCATCCATGAAGCTCTCGATGCTGAGATCAAAAATGGGGACCCAACGGAGTAAGGTGCACATTCCACCCAACCATGTGGTACCCATAGGTCCACCCTCCATGCTAAGAGATAGTAATAAGGTTACCTAGACCTAATCTACTAACCCTAGACACTAGTACATAATAGACTATTAGTTACATTGCTTCCAGATTTTAGATAATTGATTGTAATACAAATACAAGGTTAACTATTATTTTAAGTGGAGTGTTATCACAACGTTGCAAAGGTTACCCTGGTGTTTCTTCCTAGGTTCCAGCCCCCATTCCTTGGGTTACCCTGGTAACCTCTTGCGAAACCTGACCCTTATTGCATACTATTGTGGAATCGAATGTCTTTTGAAGAAACAAGATACTGATTTTCCATTCCAGGCCTTCTCATCTTATACTCATGACTATAGAAGCTCAAGAGTCATAAGAGAGGCAAAGTATCTTGTTAAGTGTTTTAATCTAACTACAGTGTTCTTTAGTTTTCATTGACTTACTCACTATTTGTAAGTTACCCTAACACCAATTTGTGTGTTGGCCCTTACAAATAGCCACTCCCCTAAACATAACATAGATTTCTAAGTTTTCTTGACTAAGGTATGCAAGGTATACAGAAATATAACACGAAATTCTACACTTTTCAAATAAACAACAATAAATATGATTAGGTGTCCAATCACCTCACAAATACCATGTACACAACCTTGGCTATTTCAAGAATATAACTTAACAAACACAATCCCCATTTAACAGTAGGTATGGAAGACTTGTACAATTAAAGCATTTCCCATTTGCCCAAACTAAATAACACAATTTAACGCAAATCAGGAAAAATAGACACCTACCGTTCGGATCTACTAAATCCAATCACTCAATTAAAAATTTCATTCGAACTAATCATTATAATTGATTGGCATATTTAAATATTTTAATTAATATCCTTCACAATTAGAAAAATAACTTCAATTTACTAAATGTCAATATCACATTTATATAAATCAAATCATAACCCTACTGATATTATTTTTCTAAAATAACAAAATTAATTAATTAATTAAGAAAACCATTTAAATGTTTTTTTATTTAAATAATTATTTTATCATGTTAAAACATATACATATATTCTATATTTTAAACTAAACATAATACTTAATTATTATAACTAACAAATATATATAAAATATATGTAATATTATATAATATATTATAAATATATTATATATAGTATATATATTAAACATATATTATAAAATATAAAATTGAATTAAAAACAAATGCGAATTAAATTCCATAGATTTCAAAATAAAACATAACATAAGTTTTATGTTAGGGTTTTGGCTACATTCGCAGCCATCCCTAATGGGCGGCGGCGGTGACGGCAGCCTATGCGCTGCCTGTGAGGGTAGCACTGGGCTGCCTTCGCAGCCGCTGCCTCCCCTTATGGGTGGCCGTGGGGAGGCCCCAGCGCCTCCTCCTCCACCGCCTATTGTAAAAAAAAATGCTTATACTAATAAAATTTAAATGAAAATTTATCTCTGTGAATTTCAATTCGCATTTTTACGAAAATTTAATTCTGTCTTTTTAAAAAAAAATCTCACGCTTGTACAACGATTTTAAGTTGTATATTCACAAATATTTTAAGCTCCATTCCCAATCCAATTTATATATAAAATATATATATACATAAATATATATATGATTATATATATATATTAAAATTTCAATGGGGTTTTAATAGAGAAGAAAATAATACTAAACTATACTAGGGAAATTGGAAAAATAATCAAATTTCCTCAAGGTTTTCAAATGAAATCACGCACAAACATTTTGTTTCATATCCAAATCATTCCCTGTAGAATTATTTCTCCTTTTAAACAAATATTTCCCTTTACAAATTTAAAATACTTTCAACAAAGAATTTTTTTTTTACAAAAAGCTTTCTTGAAGCCATCAAGAATTCACACAGCAAAATATCTACAGAAGCTTTCCTTTCCAAAACAAATAAAATAAATTTTTACAAGAGGATTACCTAATTTCCTTCACTATTGGTGAAGAAAACCTTTGTTGCCTCTGTTGCCTGTAGCCTCCAAATCCTTTCTCGTACAGCAAATCCAAATCCAAAAACAAGCTTTCCCGAGAAACAAAAATCCAAATCCCAAACAACAACCAGAAGTTTTCCACCAAATTGCAACAAAATATCAAAAGCTGACACCAAAAATTTCACAGAGCATCCAAAATTATTTCCCGTCAATGATAGAATAACCCCTGTTGATTTTTTAGATCCACAATAACCTCCGTGAAGAAATTCCTCAACAAACATCATGAAAGCACTGCACACTTGTCGAGAAGTGGTTACAAAAATATCTTCTCCACTTCTTGGCAATCTTGCCATTTCAAATTTTCATGCTAATAATTATTTTAAAATTTTTTAATATTTAATTTGCATGCCTTAATTAATTTATTTGCAAATTACAATTTCTACATTCAATAATTTATTTAATAACTAAAAATACATTTTTTAAATAATTATTTAATTTTCAAATATAACTATTTACACACTTATTTTAATTTAATTAATTTATTTATTTAATTAAATAAGTTTGATCTTTTAAAATCAAACCATTTAACCAAATAAGCTAATTAATGAATTAAATTATCAAGCAACTAATTTCTTTAATTTAAAAATTAATTTAAATAACCAAATTTTAAAACACAATAAACTATCATTAAAATTAACCAAATTTACCTTCCAAGCAATTTATCCAAATAGAAAATAACAAAACAATCCTATGACTCTAAACTAAAATAGACGATGTACTAAGACCAAGGTTATAGATTAATCTAGGGTGAACCAAACTACTATCTCCCGATCAACGTATCCATTGAGTCTTGACACTCGACCTGAGTACCTAGGAGGAGTCAGTGTGATGTACCTGCAATTCCTACAACCAAGCAAATAACGAGCATACAAATATATATATATATATATATATATATATATATATATATATATATATATATATATATATATATATATATATATATATATATATAGCATTAAACAGACACACTATGCAGAGAAAATCATGAATATCACAAGGCACTTGCAAGCAAGTGATGCGATTATGTTCTCCACACCAATACACGTCACAACAAAATGATGAAATAAATAATTGTTAGTCCATCATAAACATGTATATAGCAATGATCAACTAATAGTAAACATCTAAACTATATCAAATCATGTCTGAAAACAATAATCACCATACAATGTATCATCATGTCACAGAATAAATCCACTATCACTCAAAACCAGTGATCAAAATATCCAAACAAGGTATCATAATCTAACAGTATGAAAACACAACAGAAAGCATAAGCATAAACAGAGGGGTACTACATCCTCCCCCCCTAGGATCAGGCTTGCTCTCGAAAGCCTATGAACAGATAGGGATAAATTTCCCTCATGCGTGTCACATCCTCCTAGGTAGCTGAAGCCTCATAGCTAGGATCCCATTGGACCCTCACCTGATCAACGTCTCGACCCCTGAGACCAAGCGTCTGGCGCTAAAGAATGGCCACAGGCTCCAAAGCTAGCTACCCGTCCTCTACCTGTAACACATTCCAATCAAGTATATGAGATATGTCAGGATGATATGGTCTAAGAACAGATACATGAAAAACGTCATAAATACGAGACAAACTGGGTGGTAAGGCGAGTCGATACACCACGGGACCAATTCTCTCTAAGATCTTGAATGGCCCAACAAAACGAGGTGCAAGCTTAGAGACTTTTCCATAATGGATTGGACTCTTTCGCGGTCACACTCGAAGAAACACTCTATCACCAATAGCAAACTATCGATCTATCCTATGTGCATCAACATATTTCTTTTTCCTATCTTATGCTGCTATTAAATGCTCTCTAATACGGTCAAACTGTTGCTCCATGTCATGAAGCATCTTAGGTCCAAGTAATACTCTATCCTCAAGTCGATCCCAACTCAAAGGAGTTCAACAAGGACGACCATATAATGCCTGAAATGGTGGCATACCTATGGAACTCTAATATCCATTGTTGTAAGCGAATTATGGGTATGTGCAGGATCATCGTATGCCAAAAAGTGGCAATATTTGTAGGGTATGTGGCTGACGACTTTTTTTTCACCCAAAATTAATGAAACAAAAAGGGTTTTTAGAGGAGATTCTTAGATTTCCAAAAATATAAATTATGATTTAATTTGAATTTAATAAATAATTATTATTCATTTTCTATTAGAATTACGACTAAAGTCCTGATCGATAGGCTGATTGAAAAACATCTATAACTATCAGAATCAAAACATGTACATCTATGCTTTACATACTATCATGAAGACTTAAGTGGTCTTTTTATATTTTCTAAAATTGTAATAAAAAATTCATAATTAATTATTTCAAAAATTACACATCACATTCCTCTATTATATATAAAATCTTACAAAAATATTATTATTTTATTATGGTTAGGTGACCACCTACTTCTTATTTTTTCCCGAAATTTGCATTGAAATTTCAAATTTTCACCAAATAGATTTTATTTATTTTTAAATAAACCTAGTATTTTAGAAACTAAATTCAATTTTATATAAATTATATTCTTACATATTTTTGAAATAATATAGATAACTTATTTAAATATTTATGTCAAGTTTCCTAACACTGATTTTTCTGAATTTTTTGCCACTTAAGGGCCTGTTTGGCATACCATGATCCTGCACATGCCCTTATACTAAATACAGATAATCCTCCCAATGTGACTGTTGGTCCATTACGTACATCCTAAGCATATCCTCTAATATTTGGTTAACTCTTTCAGTTTGACCATCAGTTTGAGGATGATATGCTGAACTAAAGTTCAATTGTGTACCTAAAGCTTGTTGTAATGACGTCCATAGGGCTGAAGTAAATACAAGATCTCTATCCGATATAATTCTATGAGGAATCCCATGTAATCTAACAATGTCCTCCATGAATATCCTCACTACAGATGAAGCATTATATGATGAACGTACATGTGAAAAGTGAGCTACTTTAGTCAATCAGTCAATAGTTACCATAATGGCAACATGTCGACGTGATGATGTAGGTAACCCTACAATAAAGTCAACAGATATAATATCCCATTTCCATTCTAGAATGAGATGTGGCTGCAATAATCTAGCAGGATGTTGATGCTCGGCTTTAACTCTTTGGCATTCAAGACATCTCGATACATAGTTAACAATATCACGTTTCATACCAGGCCAGAAATACAGTTGCCAAAGATCAGCATGCATTTTCTTAACTCCTGGATGAGCTGAATACGGAGCTCGATGAGCTTCAGTCATAATTAATGTACGAAGACTCTCAACATGTGGTACATAAATACGACCTAAATGTCATAATATACCATCTGATTCTAGGACATACCATGCAAATCAACCTTCTATAGGTCTACCTGATTCAATCTTCGACCTTACCTCCTAATGTAGTCTATCAGTAGGAAGTGCAGCTAATATTTGACCTCTCAAATCTACTTCAAGAGTAGTAGCAGAGATCTCATGTTGACGTTGGCTAAGAGCGTCAGCCACTACGTTCTCTTTGCCTTGAACATATTTTACTTCAAAATCGTACTCACACAAGAACTCCATCCACCGTCTTTGCCTAGCATTCAAGTTAGGTTGCATGAAAATATATTGTAAACTACGGTGATCAGTATGAAGTTTGAAACGATGGCCTAATAGGAAATGCCTCCAACGAACTAATGCATGCACTACCGCAACTAGTTCTAAATCATGAGTAGGATAGTTTAATTCATGATCTTTGAGTTTGCGAGACTCATAAGCAACCACACACCCATCTTGCATCAAAACTACTCCCAAACCCTCTAAGGATGCATCCGCACAAACTACGAAATCCTTAGTAGGATCAGGAACAATCAGTATAGGTGCATTAGTCAACTTTTCTTTAAGCGTTTGAAAAGACAACTGACACTATTATTTCCAAACAAACTTCTTCCCTTTCCTCTGAAGAGAAGTAATAGGATGACCGATTCTAGAAAATACCTCTACAAACCACCTATAGGAAATAGCTAGACCCATAAAACTATGAACTTCACCTACATTAGTAGGCGCAGGCCAATCCACAATAGCTTGAATCTTTGAAGGATCCACAGCAATACCTTTTCTAGATATCACATGCCCAAGGTATTTTATTTCAGTTTGAAAGAAGTCACACTTCTTTAGGTTTGCATACAATTGATTTTCTCTTAGACATTGTAATAACTGTCTCAAGTGTTCTTCATGTTCTTTCATGTTTCTCGAATAAACTAAAATATCATTAAGAAATCCCAGGACAAAGCGATCAAGGTATGTACGAAAAAAACCATTCATTAAACTCATAAATACTGATGGTGCATTCGTTAACCCAAATGGTACTACTGTGAATTCGTAGTGCCCATAACGGGTTCGAAAAGAAATTTTATGGATGTCTGCTTCAGCTATACACAATTGATGATACCCAAATTTCAAATCAATTTTAGAGAACACATTAGCTCCCTTAATTTGATCAAAAAGGTCATCGATTCTAGGCAAAGGATAATGTTTCTTAATTGTAACCTTGTTCAATTGCCAATAATCAATGCACATCCTAAGAGATCCGTCCTTTACGAAGATAACAGGTGCTCCCCAAGGGGAAACACTAGGATGAATAAATCCCTTTTCTAATAATTCCTCTAACTGAATACGAAGTTCCTCAAACTCCTGAGTCGTCATTCTATAAGGAGCTCTAGATATAGGCTCAGCTCCAGGAACTAGGTCAACTCTAAAGTCAATATCCCTCTTCGGTGGCATTCCAGGAATGTCATTGGGAAATACATCTGTGAATTCCCTAAGAATAGGATGATCATCAAGAGATACCTCTCGACTCTCACCCTCTTCCAAATCAGTAACTGTTGTTGCAAATAGTTGACATCCCTGATGAAGACATCTCTTTAATTGCATAGCAGATATCATCCGCAAAGAGATAGGTCTTTGAATACCTACGATTTCCACTTTCGGACCTAAATCATCAATGCAACTAACTGTCTTAAGTCGACAGTCAATTACAACATGATAAGATGCTAACCAATCCATACCTAAAACTATATCATATGATCCTAAGGGTGTAACATATAAATCCACTAAGATAGTTAATGTACCAATTTTAAGTTCACAATTATGTACTATGTTTTCTACTACTACTTTCACCCCTGATGAATTCAGCTTGCCACTTACCACCTTACTTTATCGCCACAAGACCACAATGGTCTACAATGGTCGGTGAAATAAAGGAGTCAGTAGCTCTAGAATCAAAAAGTATAGAAACACTAACACCATTTAACTTACCTGAAGTTTTGACTACCGTGTTCTGGTGATCAGCTTGGCAGTCATTAACCACTGCATATACTATATGTGCTCATCTTGCATCTCCCACCGTAGGCTCTGAAACTGTAGGTCGAGACCCATAACCAGAAGGACCTCTCATCAGACACTGCCTAGCTATTTGTCCCTACTGCCCACATGAGTAACAACCTATACCTGTGCCTCTACCAAATCCTCTACCACCCAAAGGTGCATTGGATTGCTGAAAACTACCCCTATTGACGGTAGACTGAGCACTCTGCGTAGGCTGATCCTGCCTATTGTGCTTATTGTGCCACCATTTGCGACCCTTTCCTGTTTGAGGACTATTTTGTTGTTGTGGTTGACGGTTATTATTCTTTTGAGGTGTTTGTTGTTGTTGTTGCTTCCCACCGTTTGTGGATGTCTGTTGGTTCTTAGAAGAACCACCTGTCTATGCCTGTCCATCCTGTGGACTAAAACCTACTACAAGAGCACTCCCAATCTGCACTCCTGTGTGCCCACCTAAAGCCATAATAAGGTTCTCCTCTACTATGCGAGCCTTTTCCACCGTAACTTCCATAGTCTTTGGCTCAAAGACTTAGACACCACCACTGATACGGGTGTTTAAACCCCTAATAAAGTGTTGTACTAGTTTAGGCTCATCATCACCAATACCAACCTACTGCTTGAGTTCATAGAACCTATGTTCATATTGCTCAATAGAAAGAGCTAACTGACGTAGATCATGGAACTCGTTAGCCCTATGCTATCTCTAGTGTTCTGATAGGAACTGTGCTCTAAACCTCTCAAGAAACATCTCCTAAGACACAGAACCAATATCTAAGTGGAGCTTCTGCTCCTCTAGGCACCACCAAGTAGAGGTGAATCCTCTCAAGTGCATAATAGCGCATCTATCACGGGTATTGCTACCGTAAGGGTGCATGGAAAAGAATCTACCCAAATCTAGTAGCCAGGTCTCAGCCTTTAATCCACCTCCTGTACCATCAAAGGTAGGTGGACGTGCCCTCATTAAATCCCTCATATGACCTGCAATGATAGAATCCTGATGTACTATGTCATCTACTCTCTTAGGAGATCTATCTCTCTCTCTAACAACCTCCTGCTCATCTAACTATCTAGGTCCAAGATGAGCTAGGTCCTCCTCTAATAGTGGATGTATCTGAGAACCCTCTACTCCTGACTATTCGGAATTCTGTCCCTCATTTCTTTGACCCAACTGTTCTGCCTAATCACTGTGGTGAGGACTAGGAGGGGGAGTAACCTGAGGGATTGGTCCTCGGCCTCCACCTCGACCTCTACCATGACCTCTTCCTCCTCTCCTAGGCATGTTCCTACACACAACAATAACAAGTCTTAGATACTATTCAACCAAGGCTAACAATTGTGACACTATGTACTAGGTCAACCTAATGGGCTCGTGATTACCCAGAGCGTCCAGTGTTTGTAACCTTGGCTCTAATACCAATCTGTAATGCCCCGTCTTAATAACTTAAGAATGTTGCAATTGTCTATAAAGGTGTAATAATTTTTTTTTTAAAGTTTAATTATTAAGTTAATTAATTGCATACATTCATTAAGATACTAGACGTTACACTACTTTTAGTTTCCATAAGTGACTTAAGTATTTTGCATTGCACATATTAATTTATAACATAAAATAATCATTGCATAACATTGAAATTTCCATACAAGATAACATATAGTACAAATTTGTTTCATTCATTGCATTTGATAATATATACAATACTCATCCATCTGATGAGGTAGTTCAATAATGATTACAATTACAAGAGTTCACCTCACAACATTTGAAGGATGTTTTCAAAATACAAGATTTACAAATAACAATGAAGAAAGTACATATAAATTTCCATGTGCGAGCTTTCCATCCATGAAGCTCTCGATGCTGAGATCAAAACTAGGGACCCAACGGAGTAAGGTGCACATTCCACCCAACCATGTGGTACCCGTAGGTCCACCCCCCATGCTAGGAGATAGTAGTAAGGTTACCTAGACCTAATCTACTAACCCTAGACACTAGTACATAACAGACTATTGGTTACATTGCTTCCATATTTTAGACAATTGATTGTAATACAAATACAAGGTTAACTATTATTTTAGGTGGAGTGTCATCACAACGTTGCAAAGGTTACCCTAGTGTTTCTTCCTAGGTTCCGGCCCCCATTCCTTGGGTTACCCTGGTAACCTCTTACGAAACCCGACCCCTATTGCATACTATTGTGGAATCGAATGTCTTTTGAAGAAACAAGATACTGATTTTCCATTCCAGGCCTTCTCATCTTATACTCATGACTGTAGAAGCTCAAGAGTCATAAGAGAGGCAAAGTATCTTGTTAAGTGTTTTAATCTAACTACTGTGTTCTTTAGTTTTCATTGACTTACTAACTATTTGTAAGTTACCCTGACACCACTTTGTGTGTCGGCCCTTACAAATAGCCACTCCCCTAAACATAACATAGATTTCTAAGTTTTCTTGACTAAGGTATGCAAGGTATAAAGAAATATAACACAAAATTCAACACTTTTCAAATAAACAACAATAAATATGATCAGGTGTCCAATCACCTCACAAATACCATGTACACAACCCTGGCTATTTCAAGAATATAACTTAACAAACAAAATCCCCATTTAATAGTAGGTCTGGAAGACTTGTACAATTTAAGCATTTCCCATTTGCCTAAACTAAATAACACAATTTAACGCAAATTAGGAAAAATAGACACCTACCATTCAGATCTACTAAATCCAATCACTCAATTAAAAATTTCATTCAAACTAATCATTATAATTGATTGGCATATTTAAATATTTTTTTATTTAAATAATTATTTTATCATGTTAAAACATATACATATATTCTATATTTTAAACTAAACAAAATACTTAATTATTATAACTAACAAATATATATATATAATATATGTAATATTATATAATATATATAATATATTATAAATATATTATATATAGTATATATATTAAACATATATTATTAAATATAAAATTGAATTAAAAAAAATGTGAATTAAATTTCATAGATTTCAAAATAAAACTTAACATAAGTTTTATGTTAGGGTTTCGACTGCATTCGCAGCGTCCCTAATGGGCGGCGGTGGCGGTGGCAGCCTGTACACTGCCTGTGAGGGCAGCGCTGGGCTGCCTTCACAGCTGCTGCCTCCCCTTATGGGTGGCCATGGGGAACCCCCAATTCCTCCTCCTCCACCACCTACTGTAAAAAAAAATGCTTATACTAATAAAATTTAAATGGAAATTTATCTCTGCGAATTTCAATTCACATTTTTACAAAAATTTAATTCCGTCTTTTTTAAAAAAAATCTCACGCCTATACGGAAATTTTAAGTTGTATATTCACAAATATTTTAAGCTCCATTCCCAATCCAATTTATATATAAATTATATATATACATAAATATATATATGATTATATATATATCTTAAAATTTCAATGGGGTTTTAATAGAGAAGAAAATAATACTAAACTGTAAAGGGGAAATTGGAAAAATAATCAAATTTCCTCAGGGTTTTCAAATGAAATCACGCACAAACATTTTGTTTCATATCCAAATCATTCCCTGTAGAATTATTTCTCATTTTAAACAAATATTTCCCTTTACAAATTTAAAATACTTTCAACAAAGAATTTTTTTTTACAAAAGCTTTCTTGAAGCCATCAAGAATTCACACAACAAAATATCTACAAAAGCTTTCCTTTCCAAAACAAATAAAATAAATTTTTACAAGAGGATTACCTGATTTCCTTGGCTATTGGTGAAGAAAACCTTTGTTGCCTCTATTGCCTGTAGCCTCCAAATCCTTTCCCATATAGCAAATCCCAATCCAAAAACAAGCTTTCCTGAGAAACAAAAATCCAAATCCCAAACAACAACCAGAAGTTTTCCACCAAATTGCAACAAAATATCAAAAGCTTACACCAAAAATTTCACAGAGCATCCAAAATTATTTCCCGTCAATGATAGAATAACCCCTGTTGATTTTTTTTTTATCCACAATAACCTTCGTGAAGAAATTCCTCAACAAACATCATTAAAGTACTGGCACACTTGTCGAGAAGTGGTTACAAAAATATCTTCTCCACTTCTTGGCAATCTTGCCATTTCAAATTTTCATGCTAATAATTATTTTAATATTTAATTTGCATGCCTTAATTAATTGATTTGCAAATTACAATTTCTACATACAATAATTTATTTAATAACTAAAAATACATTTTTTAAATAATTATTTAATTTTCAAATATAACTATTTACACACTTAATATTTTAATTTAATATATTTATTTATTTAATTAAATAAGTTTGATCTTTTAAAATCAAACCATTTAACCAAATAAGCTAATTAATGAATTAAATTATCAAGCAACTAATTTCTTTAATATTTAAAATTAATTTAAATAACCATAATTTAAAACACAATAAACTATCATTATAAATTAACCAAATTTACCTTCCAAGCAATTTATCCAAATAGAAAATAACAAAACAATCCTATGACTCTAAACTAAAATAGATGATGTACTAAGACCAAGGTTATAGATTAATCTAGGGTGAACCAAACTACTATCTCCCGATCAACGTATTCGTTGAGTCTTGACATGCTCAGACCTGAGTACCTAGGTGGAGTCAGTGTCATGTACTTGCAATTCTTGCAACCAAGCAAATAATGAGCATACAAATATATATATATATATATATATATATATATATAAAGCATTAAATAGACACATCATGCGGAGAAAATCACGGATATCACAGGGCACTCGCAAGCAAGTGATGTGATTCCAGTCTCCACACCAGTACACGTCACAAAAAACTAATGAAATAAATAACTGTTAGTCCATCATAAACATGTACATAGCAATGATCAACTAATAGTAAACATCTAAACTATATCAAATCATTTCTGAAAACAATAATCACCATACAATGTATCATCATGTCATAGAATAAATCCACTATCACTCAAAACCAGTGATCAAAATATCCAAACAAGGTATCATAATCTAACAGTATGAAAACACAATAATAGAAAGCATAAGCATAAATGGAGGTGTACTACACATTCACCATGTACGATGAATAAGTCCCATTTGGCCCAATTTTGACCTTTGAGTAGGAAGAAAGTGAAATTTAAGTTTATTATTTCTTCATGTTGGCTTGTGATGAGGTATTAAAGGGTAAAATAGGAAAAATTCCTATAAATACAAGTATTTTAAACCTAATTCACATCTCTTATCATTCATTCATTCACCAATCTTCCTTCTCAAGTTGAGCAACTTAGGGATTTTGTGTTTCAAGTCACTAAGATATCAATTTTCAAACCTTCAAGAGAAGATTATTCTTTTTTTATTGTATACTTTCAAGATAAAACACCATGGGAAGGTAATAAATTACATTATTGCATGTTTCATTCCATTCTTTCATCATTTTGGTTTAATTACCTAAAAGAGGTTTGACCAAGGCAAACCCCCATGCCTTAACATTCAACATTTATCTCTCTTGTCTTGTGTGTTTAAAAATTTAAGACTCTTGGAAGCTTTGAAATTATTGGAGATCAAGTTGCAAGGTTTCCCAAGTGTTCTCTTCATTCAACAAGTCAAAATATCAATAAAAAGTCACTTTTAGACTTGTAAATCAGAGTTTTAGAAGTAGACAACTATAGAAAATCAAAGTGCATATCAAAAGCTCTGGATTCAACTTTTAAATATTTAGAAATTCAAAAGTGGACTTATTTTCCATGTGTGGAGAATGATTCCCACTCCAAGGTTAGTTTTGAGTTTTTTCCATTTTTAGATACCCATTTGTTAGAAACAGGGTTTGGCCGAGTTTTGCAAAATTGAGATTGACTCACCTAGAATGGTGAATGAGTCCCACTAGGCCTAAAAACTAGCATCAGTAGCTTTTCAAATGTCATTTCTAGTTTCCTTCAACATCTTAGGTGCAAAATTTCATTTTGGTTCATTTCTATTAAGTTCTACATTCATTTCTAGTTCATTTCTGCATAACACAATGTATTTTCAAATAAGTCACATTTCTAAGGTTTTTCATACTTAATCAATTAGTTTAATCATCTATTTTCATTTAGATAATCTTATTCAGACATAATTTCATCATACATATCTTGGATTGAGTGAACCACCTATATTTTGGGTGCGGGATCTATCTCTTTTGATTAGGTGAAAGACCCTAATTGAGCAAAAGATACTTAGCATTCCTTGCCCCTAAAATCAATGGTTCGTTTTGGTGAACCTACTTTTTCAAATACTTTCTTGTCTCATTTGGAGTTCTTCATCATACATCTAGCTTGCATTGATCTAGCATTGGGACTTGCATGAATTCATTTGCATGCTAGAATTCAATTTTTTTATTCATAGAAAAGTACAGTTAGGTCACATTTTTAGCATCTAAATTCATTTAAATTTTCTAAAATTCTACATTTTTAGCTTAGTTCTAAAATATAGCACTTAGAAAACATCAAAATCCATTAAAAATTTCTGAAAATTATGAAAAAACTACATACTAGGACTCATTCACCACCCTAGGCGAATCAATCCCTTTTGAATTTTGAAACTGCCCTTTATACAACTAAAAACCCTATTTTTTAGCCTCTATTTGGTGCCTTTACCTACCTATATTAGTTAGTTTCATTTTGGTAACCTACATTTCATTAGATCTAGCTTAAAATAACTCATTTCATGTATTGTCTAATTGCACTTTATAATTCACAACATTTTATTTTTCAGAGTGTTGCATTGTGTAAATAGAAAATTAGCTTACTTAAAAACTAAAAATTGCATTCCTTTTAATCATTTCATTGTACTTTCTTACCTTTTTCATCACAGCATGTTTCCTTTCAATAAATGTGGCTTTGATTTCCTTAATAGTGGATTGTATAAGTACAACATTCCCTCTTATGAGTTCACTTTTGATTACCACAATGAAGACTTTTAGAAACATGATCAAATCCTTCACACAATCCCTAATATTACATTGTGTATTGGTGTGAATGGTAGTGTATGCAATCATCACAATCATATTTGTTCTTCTCCTAATACCTCTCCTATTAGTGATGAGTTATCTTTTTGAAGGAAGTTACAAGCATTGAGGGTCTTGATTGTTCATCTCCCCATTCCCCTTTGGAAGATGTTAGACAACAAGAACATGAGATCATAGACATATTTCTAAATATCAACTTACCTAGTCTCCATAAACATAACAATCAACCTTTCTCGTCTCCTAATATACCTCTGCAATGTAAAGATTATAGGTTGATGTTAGAGGAAATCCCTATTAAGCATCATGACACCCTTGATCCTCCCTTGCCTAATGTTCCTCCCATTTGGGAAAATCTATTTAAGAACTATAATGGTCCTTATCTTGATGCCTCTCCCACTTGTGATGAAGCTACCTTGCAATCCTCGAACTTGGATGAACATATTACAATCTCTCCTAGTAGGGCAGATAATATAAAACAAGAGAATGAGACCTTAGAGAAACCCAACAATCAAATAGAATCTTCCCCTTATCTTCCCACTATCAATTATCAAGTACATTCAACCATTAATAACTCCCTTAGTTGTGATGAAGTTATTTTGGATGAACCAAACCTTAATTTTCATGAACATGTGGTTTGTTGCTCTCCTAAGAACTCTCCTTCTAGGGAGGATATTATGAACCAAGACAAAGATAACATTAGCACTAATGATATTATGCCCTTCAAAGATAATCCATACTCTTACTTGTTACAAGATGTTAACATTATTCAACCTCAACTCATCCTTTATCCCCCTTCACATAAACCTCCACCATAGCCCAAACCTGAGTTCATCATTTATCCACCTAAAAATAATGTATTGCAGTAGCTAAGTTATAATACCACTACTCATATATATATAACACTCGAAATAATCCCCAACTATCACAACCAACCCCACCCTCTTTACCTTTACCTAATCCACCTAGTGCTCCTCATTTCATCCCACATGCAAAGGAGTATGATCTTGTGGAACAATTAAAGAATACTCCTACAAATATTTACCATTGGGATTTACTTCAGAATGCAGCAAATTACCACAATATTCTTCAAAAAGCCTTAAAACAAATTGGAGTTCCTCTTCATACAAATTTGGATGATGTAGCAGCGTTAATCCATCAAACAAATCAAACTAATCTATACATTACTTTCCATCAACATGAGCTTCCTGTTTTAGAGTTGTGAAAAATAAATGACACTTTCATGATCATTGCTCTGAAATACAATCAAATAGGGATAAAACAAACCCTTATTAATAATGGTTTTTCCCTTAATGTGTGTATTGTGAATCTCCTTGACAAATTGTGTGTTAAAAAGTAAAAAATAACACCTGATCCTATCTCTATTTGAGGATTTGATAATACAACAAAGAAATTGCTTGGTATAATCACTTTTCATATTATAGTTTAGGCGGCTACTTTGCAAACTCCTATTCATGTCATGCCTTATTATCTTTCGTATAATATTCTCTTAGGCGGACCATGGATTCATGAGATGAATGCAATGCCTTTGAACCTTCGTTGTAGAATGAAATATGTCTATAATAATAACATTTATCAAGTTGAAGTAGAACTTGAGCCTGAAAGTTGCTTCCACCTTGAAAAAGGAGCTACAAGTCCTCTGAAAATATTGATTCCAACATCCAATATAGACCCTCTTGAAATTGAATAAAACAATGAGGAATCAGTGAATAAATTATTTGGTGATGATTGCGGATCCTTGGAATTCACACCATCATATATGGGGGAATACATAGTCACATAAAAGAAATATGAGAAACAAGACAAACCACCGATCATGTCAGCACAAAAATTGGAAGACCTTTCGAAAGCATCTACCTCAATTACTTGCAATAAAGATGAAAACTACATAGTTACCTTTGATGATCCTTATGATCAACAACCACCCAATCCAAAAGCAATGAATAAAATTTATGGGTGTGGTTATGAGCTTATGAAACAACTTAGATATAGTGGAAAAAGATGTGATACTCACAAACAAGGTATTTGAAACCCTATAGACTCTATCGCACAACAAACAACTCACAGTCTTGGCTATTGTCCTATAATAGAAATTTCCAAACATTCACTCACCATAAACAATCTCACAACACATACTCCTACATTATTCTTAACTGAACACCTCAACACTAGTGATCTTGAACATCATCCAAAAATGCAACACACAACTACACCTTCACATAATGTCAATGTCATCTCACAAAATGCTCATGATTTGAATTCCTTATATTTTATATCCTAGATTATAATGGAGAAAATAAAATGTTAAAATCTAAAGAGTCTTGTGTAGATATTACAACTGTACTACTAAGAAAGAGGTATCTTTGTCACATATAACAAAACCACCTTCTACCATTGATTAAGAGGGTATCTCATCGAGACTCCCCCAAGATCACTTGATCACCCTCCCTCCTAGAAATCATAAGAAATTCTATTAGAATAATTCATTCTATGCCTAGATAGAGTTCATGGTCATTCCACTAAAGAATGTAAACTTTTGAGTTGTAAAATGCAATATTTTTAGGAGTTTGGTATGCTTCCCTCTATGGTGGCACCTAATTTCCCTATTTGATATTGGTTTTTACTCTTTCATACATTTCATCAATCATTTTGGCTCACCTTTATCCCACACTCAGTGGGAGCAAGGGGTTTATTAGCCTTATCATCATGTTTCACTTATCATTTCCTCATTTGGCTAGTCATTAACCTTTCATGAAAATGTAAGAGCAAGCTTGGGACATGGATGATGTGCCTTAACTTGGCTCATGTGTGACATACTACCCTTTTTCATGACGTATCTTATTGAAAACATATGACTTGGAATAGGGATTTCTAAGTAAGCTCTCATGTTCTCCTTCTTCTACTTTAAAGAAATTTCTCACAATATTGGTGTTAGCAACCATTTTAAAGTGGTGGCATACATCACCACTCACAGTTCATTGTGCGATTTTCTTTTTCTTGCGATTCCCTCTCTTGGAAACATTAGGTACAATGTTGTTTAGGATGAGAACTTGCACTTTTCCTCTCTTGAAAACAAGATGAGATCATTTTCACTTATCCTCTCTTGGAAACATTTTTCATGATGTTCCCTAAGATGAGACATTGCATGAACAAATCAAAATCCCTTTAAACAATCCTTACACTATTCTGCATTAACAATGTCTATGGGTGTCAAGCATACGAAGTTTTGCTTACCTCATAGAGATTAAATTTTTTTTTCCTTTGTGGCACCTTATTAAATTTATCAGGAGGTATAACTTTGGTATGGTTTGAGCGGGAATCCAATTCTGAGGCATGACTTTCCCCATAGCCACCTATGTGTTTGAGTGCATACCAACTAGCATATGTTTCTCACCTTTGGGATGTCTCACCCCATGAAAAATAAGAAGTTATTTGGCCCCAGAGTGAGTATGTTGTGGATTTCTCACCTAAAGGACAACCAAGATTTTTGTCACCCCAAAGTGAGTATGCATTTTATTTTTGAAACAAACAAGCCTGGATCTAATCCATAACTAGCTAGACAAAACGATTGAAGCTCGATCCACCTTTTCATTTTCATCTTGTTTCTTGCCATTGCATGATTTTGTCTCTTAATGGTTTGACTTAGGATATTGGTCCTGGGGTCTTGATTTCCTTCTTGATCTTTGTAATTCTTTGTCATTTGCATCTATTCACTTGGATCTCTCTTGAATATCTAATTTAGTGTGATTTTGAAGCAAGTTCATCCTCTCACTAAAGTGGGGGCTAAATGTGCTATAGAAAAATGTACCCTTTTCTTCAAATGGGAATAACTCATGATAAATTGGACTTAATGAGGTCTTAACTTAGTGTGGTGAGGGATTTTATGCATCCAAACTAGGTCTTGGACCCTTGCAAGTTGAATAGATGATGTCTTGTAAAGGTGTTCTAAAGTGTTATAAGATACTTTCATAGTTTTCTAGACTTAATAAACTTATTTCTCCCTAATTCAACATTATAAAATGTGTTTAATAACATTATTACATCAATTTAGAAGGCTTGAAAATTAAACTTAATGTTAAACTAGTGTTGTAATGTGTCTTGCACATTCACATTCATTTTTGTGCCTTCCTAGGTTAAGTGGACCACATTTTAGTGTTGTAAAGTGTATCTAATCACACTTTCACATTGAATTTTTTGTCCCAATCCCTAATTTACCTTTACATTATCACTAATAGGCCCATATTAACCCATATTGTGTATCCTAAGGCTTAAATTGATGAAATACCTGAGAAAGTTGCAATTTTAACCTTATTTCCTTATCTTCTAGCATCATAGCTATCAAATGGCTCATGTGGGACCCATTTTCCATGCATGTAAAATTATTCCCATCTAGTTGGGACCTATTCACCATGTGTGGTGAATCATCCCCATTTGGCCAAATTTTGAACTTAAAATGGGAAAAAAGTGAAATTTAATTTTATTATTTCTTCATGTCAGCCTGTGATGAAGTATTAACATGCAAAATAGGTTAAATGCATATAAATAAAAGTATTTTTAACCTAATTCACATCTCTTATCATTCATTCATTCACCAATCTTCCATCTCAAGTCAAGCAACTTAATTTTTTTGTATTTCAAGTCACTAATATATCAATTCTTAAACCTTCAGGAGCATATTCTTCATGTTTTGTTGCAGAATTTCAAGATCAAACATCATGGTAACATGATCAATTATATTATTGCATATTTCATTCCATTCTTTCATCATTTTTGTTTAATTACGTAAAAGGGGTTTGACCAAGGGAAACCCCCATGCCCTAACATTGAACATTTCTCTCTCTTGTCTCATGTGTTCGTAGATTTAAGACTATTGGATTCTTGGAAATTATTGGAGATCAAGTTGAAAGGTTTCTCAAGTCTTCTCTTCATTGAAAAATTCAAAGTGTTAACAAAAACTCACTTTCAGACCCATAAATCAGAGTTTGGGAAGTAGACACCTGTAGAGAATCAAAGTACAGATTAGAAACTCTGTATTCCACTTTTGTATATTCAAAAATTCAAAAGTATAATAATTAACATGTGGGGTGAATGAGTCCCACTCCAAGGTCAATTTTGAGTTTTTTGCATTTTTAGATACCTTTTTGTCAGAAATAGGTTCTAGCTCAGTTTTGCATAACTGGGACTGATTCACCTAGAATGGAAAATGAGTTCCACCAGGCCTAAAAACTTGCATTAGCACATTTAAAATTTCATTTCCAGTCTCCTTCAACATCTTAGGTGCACACTTTCCATTTGGTTCATTTCTGTTAAGTTTTGCATTCATTTTTAGTTCATTTCTGCATAACAAAATGTGTTTTCAAACAAGTCTTTTAGTAAAATATCCAAGGAAGATTCCTTCATCACAGCTTGCATGAAACTTTCCAAAGTTTTCTTCATCTCTTCTAATATAACATTTTCCTCCAAAAACTCTAAAGTACTTGATAGTAGGGATCCTTCCATACCATAACTCATAGGGAGTCTTTGTGTTGTTTCCATTTTCTTGAACTTTGTTAAATATATAAATATAAGTATGAATTGCTTCTCTCTAGTAGAATTTTGGTAGGTTTTCTTCTCTCATCATAGTCCTGGTAGCTTCTTGAATAGACATGTTTTTCCTTTCAACCACTCCATTTTTTTAAGGATTCTTAGGGGAAGAAAAGTGCCTCTTTATGTCATGACTCACAAAACATGTTAAATTCATTGGAGATGAACTCTCCACATTTATTAGACCTCAAACACTTTATTTTCATATCCATTTCATTTTCAACCATAACTATAAATACTTTGAACCTTTTTAGGGCTTCAGATTTTTCTTTAAGAGAAGTAAACCATGTCATTCTAGAATAATCAACAATCAAAAGCATGAAATACATGTCACCTTTTAGACTACCTATTCTTGTAGAACCACAAAGATTTGTATGTGCCAACTGGGTATATGCAGGATCATCATGGAAAACGTAGGCTCTTAAGTGGTGAAAAATTCAAAAAAATTAGAGTTAGACAACTTGACGTAACAAAATGAATAAGTTATCTATATTATTTCGAAAATATGTAATAATAGAATCTATAGAAAATTGAATTTAGTTTCTAAACTACTAGGTTTTTTTTTTTTTTAAATCTATTTGGTGAAATTTTGAAATTTCAATGTAGTAGTACTTAAATTTCAAGGAAAAAATAAGTAGGTGTCTATCTAACAACATTAACCACAATAAACTGAGAATATTTTTTTATAAGATTTTAGATATAAGTAGTGGAAACATGTCCTAATGTGATGCATATTTTTTTGTACTTTTTTCCTAAGTAAATAATTAATTATGAATATTTTATTACGACTTTTAAAAATATAAAAATTGTTTGTCTGACCACCTTAACTTGGTCAAAACTTCATGAAATTCATTTTTTTAAAATCCTATAGCATGCAAAGCATAGAACATGAAAAATGTTTTGGATTCAAAAAATGTGATACCATTTGAATGGTATAGATGTTTTTCAATCAACCTATAAATCAAGACTTTAGTCATAATTCAAATAGAAAATGAATAATAATTATTTATTAAAGTCAAAGTAAAGGATAATTTATATTGGTGGAAAGCTAAGAATCTCCTTTAAAAACATTTTTTGTTTCATCAATTTTGGGTAAAAAAAGGTTGTCAGGCACATACCCTACACATACCCATCATATCGCCACTTTTTGGCCCATCATGATCCCACACACATCCAACTCCTACAATTCATTAGAAGATTGTTATTTTTATTTGAAACTTCTTTTTTATTTTCCAGTCTAAGAATCTTTACATACATCATTGATGGGCTTTGTAATCTTTGATAGATCTCTCACTACTTGAATTGAATTGATTCTTACCAAATTATAAAAAATAATGTAACATATCCTCCTATTTCATTGAAATCTTTCATTAATCTGATTCATGATGCAATGACCATCAACACCCTTGACTTGATAAATGCTTCCATTTTTCGTTCTTCTAGTAAGAATCATAGTTTTGGCTGATTCTTGATCTCACATCCATCATCTTGAAACATTAGGTTGTATTCTTTGCTACAAATTTGTGCAACATACAAGAGCTTATATCTTAAACCCTTGACATAGTAAACATCATCAATATTATGCTTACCATTAAAAATGATTGAACCTTTTCCACACATGTCTTAATACTTGAATCATCACCAAATATAACAAAATTCCTTCATCATACTTCTCAAAAATTAACAAACTTATTCTTGTATTTGGTCATATGATTAGTGCATCCACTATTAATGATCCAATAGTTCTTATCATTTCAAGCATGAAAAGTAGATATTGTTGATTATCAAAGCTTATGCCTCTCTAATAGTCTTATGGGAAATCCGGCGAGTAGGGGATAAATACCGTCTCACTAAATACCTCTGGGGTTTTTATAGAAAGATGACTCTTCTTTGGGGTTTAGAGATAAGGGTAGAAGGAAATGTAAACATAAACCATACAAGGAAATGTGCCAAATATTTTAAAACATTTCAAACCCAGATCATTCCTATGAGTGATATAAAAAGACATAGAACGCCACAACCCTTCATTGTTGGAAAGAGAACGAACAACAAAGGCTAACTTGAAGCATAGTGCAGACTTTCAAATCTTCTCACAAGCAGTGTTCATTAAGGTCTGATCAAACATAAAGATATATTATGAGTAACAAAACTATATCTCATAAATCACATGAACTCTTCCTCTTAATACAAAATAACATGACAAAACAACTTTCAGAAAAGTAGAGAAGTCTGATGACATAGTCAAGTTTTGTTAAGCTACTACTTTACCATACGAGCATAAAGAAAGGAAATACACTACTTAAACTATCTAGATTTAGGTTGCAAGATGCAGTGATTCATTCACAATGATAATATAAAGAGAGAAAGCTTGAAAAATTCCATGCATGGATAGTCTCAACAATTTCTACTTAATAGTTTGTGTTTTAAATATCAAATGAACTTTGAAATAGAGGTTGGATGCCAATCCGATAATAGTTTAAACCTTAATAGATATAATATGCCAAAGAAAAGTAGTTCTAAAACATTTCTTTTGAAAATAATTCTAAAAACCATATGAAAACTATTTAAATAAAATTTTCTCAACAAAGAAACTATAACTTGGAATCCAACCCCCATTATGTCATTGCCCTCCTTATATAGCTGTAGAAAAGGACTTATCAACAAAATTGATACTGTTGAGTGTTGATAGTTAATGGAACATGATTTGATCATAAATATTTTGTTATGTTGCAATGATCTTTTCTCATAATTTCTCAACTATTGCATTGATTTTTTTAAGATATTTAACAAAGATAGAGGCCTGTAAATATTGAAATCTTAGAAACAACAGCCTGGAAAAAGCTCCAGTTGACCGATCACATCACCATAAGGCATCACCTTAAAGTATGCCTCCCAAAAATAAGAAAAGAAAATTTTCCAACCAACTCTGACAAACTCCATAGTCATATCACTCCATAGGAGACACAAACTACCTGTGACGAAGAGGTGATGTGTGAACAAAGCTGAAACTTTCAAGCTTACGAATATAGCTCCCAAGAAAATATCCAATGAGTCAACACGTGTCCTAAAATATCTCCTAAAAAGAATTAAAAATATGAAAGTTGCATAGCCACCATGTGGTACATTGCACATATTTTCGATGATTCTACTTGAGTGTAAGTGCACCTAAAACTAAAAACATTTATGTAAGCTGAAAATAAAAATGAGTAAGGAAAAAAAAATCACAGTTCTGGCTACTCATAGGGGTCTTCACTTCATAGAGATAGGAACCTAGGCCTCTGGTTGTCCTTGGAGTTTGATGAAAGCATCACACTGAGCCTCCCAATCTGCATTGGTCATTAGGATAAGATTCAAGATCTACTTGTATGCTAGCTCAAGATCAAAAATATCATTAAAAGAGATGAACACCCATCTAGAAGAAACCACAACCAAGTGATAATAGAGTCAAGAAAGAGGATAGGTCTCGTGCTTAACATCATCAGTTGTGGGTATGGCACTTGAACCTGGAATTTCTGTTGAGGCCTGGAGCTTGTGTTGGATTGCATCATTGACCTACTCCATTTTTAGCACATCTTCATCTGGTGAGAGAAGAGGAGGAAACCCGAAACTAAACAAGATGTCAAAGTCCTATTGATCTCAATGACCCACTTATTCAACACTATCTAACATTCTTTACATTTTACTGCAACCTTGTGATAGTCGATAATCTCATTGGCTTTGATGAAGGCGATCCACCTATCGAGAATTTCTACTCTTTCAAGGACTTGACCAGTGGTGATGCATAATTTGGAGATAAAACTTTGGGAATCTGCCACTCGAGATGAACATTTTTGCATAGAGTGATTAGGGATCAGACTAACCTTTGCATTTAGTTCCTGAACATCTCTTAGAAATTATAAGGTGGTCCCCAAATAAACCACACTAGCTGTGATCTGCTCCCAATGCCTAGCTATTATCCTCTTCATTATAGGGAGGGGTCTAGATCCTCGTACAATAGTTAACTCTTGGTTAAATCAAGCCTCTTACCCTTGTCTTCTAGGTATGTGTAGGATCATCATTGAAAATATAGGCCCTTAAGTGGCAAAAAATTTAGAAAAATAAGAGTTAGCCAACTTGACATAAAAATTTGAATAATTTATCTATATTATTTCAAAAATATGTAACAATAGAATCTATAGCAACTTGAATGTAGTTTTGAAACTACAAGGGTTTTTTCAAAAGAAAATCTATTTGGTGAAAATTTGAAATTTCAATGCAGTAGTACTTAAATTTCAGGGAAAAAATAAGAAGTAGGTGTCTGTCTGACCACCCTAACCACAATAAAATAATAATATTTTTTTATAATATTTTAGATATAAGTAGAGGACTCATGTCCCGATGTGATGCATATTTTCTTATAATTTTTTTCAAGTAAATAATTAATTATGAATTTTTTATTACAACACTTATAAAATATAAAAACCTCATATGTCTGACCACCTTAACTTGGTCAAAACTTCATGAAATTCAATTTTTCTTTTTTTAATCCTATAGTATGTGAAGCATAGAATGTACCAAATGTTTTGGATTCAAAAAATGTGATACCATTTGAAAGTTATAGATATTTTTCAATCAACCTATCAATCAAGACTTTAATTGTAATTCAAATAGAAAATGAATAATAATTAGTTATTAAATTCAAAGTAAAGCATAATTTATATTTGTGGAAAACTGAGAATATCCTTTAAAACCCCTTTCATTTCATCAATTTTGGGTAAAAGAAAAGTCATCAGCCACATACCCATCATATTGCCACTTTTTGGCCCATCATGATCCTGGACATACCCTTTTCTTCTATTTGACCTTTCTCCCGAAGAGAGTTTTCCAACTCAAAGCTTAGTCTTTCGACTTCTTGTTTTCACTATTCTACTTCTACCTAGATCCTCTAAAGATTATCAATTTTTTGGATTGGGTATCCTTTAACTCTATTTTTAAATTTTCAATTTCAGCATGAAGTTGAACCTTTTTCACTCTGAGCATGGGTATGTGCAGGGTCATGATGGGCCAAAAAGTTGCAATACGATGGATATGTGTAGGGTATGTGGCTAACAACTATTTTTTACCCAATTTTTTTGAAATGAAAATGGTTTTTAAAGGAGTCTCTTAGCTTTCCACCAATATAAATTATGCTTTACTTTAAATTTAATAAATAATTATTATTCATTTTCTATTTGAATTATGACTAAAGTCGTGATTGATAGGTTGATTGAAAACCATCTATAGCTTTCAAACGATATTAAATTTTTTGAAACCAAAACATGTGTCACATTCTATGCTTCACATACGATAGGATTAGAAAAAAGAGAATTTCATGAAGTTTTGACCAAGTTAAGGTGGTGAGGCATAGAAGATTTTATATTTTTTAAAAGTTGTAATAATAAATTCATAATTAATTATTTAATTAGAAAAAAATTGCAAAATATATATGCATCACATTAGGACATGAGTCCTTTAATTATATTTAAAATATTATAAAAAAATATTATCAGTTTATTATGGTTAGGGTGGTCAGACAAACACATACTTTTTATTTTTTCCTTGAAATTTAAGTACCACTGCAAATTGAAATTTCAAAATTTACCCAAATAGATTTTTTTTAAAAATAAACCTAGTACTTTAGAAAATAGATTTAATTTGCTATAGATTCTATTCTTACATATTTATGAAATAATTTAGATAATTTATTCAAATTTTTACGTCAAGTTTCCTAAATCTAATTTTTCTATTTTTTTTGCCACTTAAGGGCCTATTTTTTCAAAGATGATCCTACACATACCCGTATTTGTAAGCAACCTAAATGGTTCTCCTTGTTGGCCTTGAATTTTCCTTATGCAGGTTTTTTTAGCTTCTTTGGTTTGGATCTCATTTTGTAATCTTCTCACCATTTCCTTTACATTTGCCAACTCCACCTTGTGCTTCTTTAATTTCTTGCCCATCCTCTCATAGTCAGCATATACTACCCTTTGTGTGGCTTGGATAGAACCACATTATCACACAGGAAAGTCTCAGTCCAATCCAATGACATGAATTTCATAATCTTGCATCTACATTTTTTATTCAGGATTTGAAGCAAGCGGCTTCATGGGGGTAACAAGCAGTGAATTTCACTCTTCATTGAAACAGGCTTCAATCTTCTTTGTAGCGGGATTCTCAACATCTTTTGACAATATATTTTTCTTCCTGGCCTTTTGGGCCTATTTGGTAGCATCGAAATGGCCCTGAAGAGTTTGAGGGACATTGATGCTTTGTGCTGCGATGGAAGCACTAGGGGAAATCCCAACAAAGGTGATGGTAGGGGAAACTTTGAATGTGTGAGCATGGGGAGATGCAAAAGGGAGAGTGATCATCGAAAAAGGTGGAACAGAAAGTTAAGTAGGGAAAAAAATAGCAGGGGTAAACACAAAAATAAAATGATGGAAAGGTGGCTTTCCAGAAGTAGATTGACCTGGAGTAGTAGGAAAATTGGTGGTTTCAACCATTCCAATCGGGTATTTTGACAAGGCGATTAATGACACAATAGTAGTTGCAAAAGAAGATGCTCCTTCGACATGTGGGATGGTTTTAATGAATTCATTAAAAATGACAATGGGTGCATTAGGAGTTACCAGTTTAGGGACAAAAGGTGGAGGATTCCTCTCCAGAAGAGGAGGCAAGGTTTTGACCAAAGATGCAAAAATAGGAAGAAGTGGGGGAGTGAAACTTACCTATGCTGCAATGGATGAAATATTTTGTAGGACAAACTCCAATTCTTCCCCTTGTTAGATTAGTACATTAGGAGTACCCAAATCTTGGATCATTCTTCACTTTGTATGATCATAACTAACATGTTCTAGTCCTCTTTCTACAAAGTCTTCCAAAACTTGACATTTAGTAGCCACAATGGATGACCTTAGAGACTGTTGCGCTCCTTTTCCTTTACTTTAGGCACGAGAGGTAGATGAATCTTGTAAACCCCCTTGGCCTAAGTCTCTTTGTATGTTTGATTCTTGAGGTCTAGAAGCCTAAGGTAGAAATATTTCCTCTTCGATTTCATGGCTCCGTTTAGGATTACTATTGTCTGAATCAACTTCCTTGTCATATAAGTCCTCAAATTCATTATCAAGCTAAAAATTACTAAATAGGGAACTTGGACATGTCTCATATCTTATTGGAAACTCCAAAAAAATTCCTTCTTCCTTTCCATCCATCCCTTATGCCTCAACTATGCATTGAGAGATTTTACCATCACAAGATTCATCTAATACTATGCCTATGACTCAAAAAATTAGCCATTTTGGCCACTCTTCTGGAATGTGAGCCAATTCAATGTATATTTATTTGATTTCCTAACACAGGTTCCTCCTTCTTTGGAAATAATCCCTAGCCTCATGTCTTAAACTAAAAATCCCATTCGGGTTATAATTTCATCTGTCACAAATGAGGACCAAGCCCAAGGTCACCAATAAATTTGTGATCTCATCCTCCACCATCCATTTAGTCAGTATCATCTAACTCTCATTAATCACAAGGGAAAGATCATAAAGATTTATTTTTCTCCTCCTAACAACATAAACCCTATCGATAGTGGACACATTGTGGCATGCCTCTTGCGCAAAGACCCAGTCTATTACAAATCTAGGGAGTCAGAAAACATCCCCAGGAAAACCATGAAACCTAAAAAATGTGAAATATTTGCCCAAGAAATAATCCAATGGGATAGGTAGATCCTCTATCCATTCTATAACCTCTTGAGAGAAATGGCATATAGGGAAAGGCAACAAATCCTAGAGTACTGACAAAAAAAAACTATGTGCAAACTAATAATAATCTCATATTCTTGAAAGAATAGGGGTCCATATAAAAACTAGCTGGATAGAGCCCCTTTCATCTATCCTAGACACTAGTACATTCCTCCTTAGCCAATCAAAATTTTGATGCAATAGCAGATGAACCAAATTAGGATAATATCTAAATTTAGACTCAACATTGTAGTTCTTCAACTACTCCTTCGTATTCTCAACTATTACCTTAGTAAAATCATAATAGCTCTAGAATTTTTCTATTTTGAGTGTATGGCCTAGGGAAAACTAGAAAGGGTTAAACTCTTCATCATCATCAAGGCCATAAACCCAGGCCAACATTCAGAATATGGATGGCATATCATTCCTAAATTTCTTGCATGAAAGAGGCTAACGAAGTTGTCTCATCTGCTACCTTTCCTTTCTCTCATCCTCATAGAAATTTATTTTCTTGAACATATCTTCTCCTAGGGAATCCATCTTCTCCTCATCGAAAAGCTTGGCATACCAACTTGTAAGGATAAATAGCATATCTTGTATAGCTTTGGTAGAAATGGTAATCTTGACCCCATGGCTCTCAATAGCCTCTATATTTTTGTTAAACCTTTTTCCACATGTATCAACTAGCTCTGGGCATGGATGCATAAAAGGCAACATAAACTATGGAAGACCACTATTCCAGAGCCGAAATGAAAAACACTTGGATGACTCATGCTCTGATGTCCTTTGAAATGCACCTTCCCTAAGATTTTTAGTGTTGGCTAACAACTGAGGGTCAAAAACATTGTCAATGACATCTTGCACCACCTCTCTTTGGATGTGTTTATCAGATTGAACTTCCTGTAGTGCTCAAATGGTTGTTCTTCTAGTGCTTCAAGGCGTTGGTGAACAAGAAACACCCAAAAACATTGGTGTAGCCAAGTATTTTGTTTGAAACTACAACTTACTTGCCAAAGGTAGATGCTTCTGCCATGGTTGTACGACATAGTTCTAGAGAGCTTGTGATGTGATAGTGACCACTTTCCTTTTGCTTCTTTAGAAAAATATACTTTTGAGTGTAATTAATTCTCTAACTCATGCATGTAGTGAAGACTGCCATTATCGTTGGTTTGTTAAATACTACCACCAAGGTAATACATGTGAACATGAGACCTGTATCCCTTGGGAATGTCGAGAAGGATGTGAGAATAAAATTAGTACATTCTCTCCACTGCCTCTTTTATGAATAAATTTGTTCATCGAAAAGTGTGCTTTTCGTCATATGAAATGTGTTGAGGTCATACAAGGTACTCTTGAAAATATGTGCCCACTAATTTTTTAGAGTTTTAACACATTAATCCATGTATTTTCTTATTAGTAAGCTAGCTAGAACTAATGATATTATAGGAAAAATGTCAACAATTGACATATGAAAAATTTTTCTCCCAATGTCCAAATTTATTTCTCAAGGCATTCTGTCAGATCCTCTATATGATTTCTCTACCTTTGTTCTTTCTTAAAACTTCTCATTGTTGTCAAGCTAAAAATAGACATTTCATTGGTTGAGTTTGTTAGCTCATCTTTTCTATTTATAGCTACACCACCTTTTGCAACATTCATTCAAACATATAGTCTCTTAAGTTAGCTTGCCTTCCACTTATTCCCTTTCTACCATAATTTGTTGCTTTATCAAAAAATTTGTTGGCTTGGGTACCCCTATTTAGTCCCTTCCATAGAGACTGCAATAGTGCTTTATAGGAGAGGTTACTAGTGACTGAATCAACTTCTTGGTGAAGAAATTTGACCCCCTCATCATGGTATAATTCAAGTGGGTAGTCAGCGTACACTATATTACTAATGAGAACTAGCTCAAAGAAACTTAAACATGCTTTCCCACTTTGTGGAATTAATTTTGTACCTGAATGTGTCCAAACCTATAATAATTCAGTTTTTATAGAAGATGTTTGACACTTCACTAATGGAAGGGATTGGAAACATACTATGAGTGGCCATCCTCGACATTTGTATTCTAAGTGCTATGGACCTGCACAAGAAGTAGACTTCAAAATAAATGTACCTTGGTTGTCCTTCCTCACTTATTTCTGCACCATGGACATTGAGACTCACCACTGCTCCTCTCAGCCAATGACCACTTTTATTCTATAGGATTAGGACATGGGGTAGGGTTTAGGGATCACTTGGAGGAAGCATTTTGACTTCCTAGTGCAGATTTGTGGTGAGTAGATCCTAGGTCTGCATTGTGTGGCCTGTGTTTGTTGTGTGTTCTACCCCTATTTGCAACTTGTTAGATGAAAAAAAGGAGAAGAAGAAGAACCTAATAATGAGACTTTTCTACTTTTTTGTCAATAGTTGGAGGCTTATGTTTACTCTTTTTGGTCATTTCCTCCCTTTTCCTTCTTTTTCCTCACTACTTCTTTTGGGTTTTTCTCGAGAGAGCCTTGTGTTTAACTCTGAGCCTCAGGTCATACATTATATGCAAAATTTTCAATAAATATAATATAATACAACCTTTACCTCTTATGTGATATTCTTGGCTTTTTCATTCTCAAAATTTTGCAAAATTTACAAATTTTTTATATATGGTACATAACTATTAATTTTTTTTTTAAAATTGTGCATTTTAATGGAAAATGTTTAGATAAATTCTATTCATCGATATATCTAAAGAATTTCCCTAGATTTATTCAAGCTCGTATGCATTCATTTCTTTTCCTACACTGATTTGGAAAGGTCATGTCCTTAGTGCTTTAGATTTTGTGTGTTTCCCTAGTTTTGCAGTATGTTCCTCGTACTTTAGCACTAAGCTCCCTTCTTTTAATTTTGGGTTAGAAGTCTTTTTGTCAAAATATTGCTTGACTTTCTATTGGAAGTTGATCATGGCTCCATGAGCCTTTTATCTATCTTCCTCCAGTTTTGGGGTTTCTACCAACCATACTTCCATTAGACCAGAAATTCAATTTCCAAGGTGTTTAGTAGTTGTAAAGTAGGAATTTTTCTAGAGACAGGTATCACTACCTCTTTTCCATACACCAAATTGTAAGGGGAGTACTTCAAAATCTTCTTCAGGGAAATTTAGTTTTCCCATAGAGTAGCTCACAGATGTTTATGCCAATCCCTTTGTCATTCTAACCCAATGTATTTGAATAACATAATTAGGTTGAGGAACTCATAGTTGTTTATGCCAATCCCTTTGTCATTCTCACCCAATGGATTTGACTAACATAATCAGGTCTTTGTTGGTTTTTTTTGTTAACCTATTCCCTCATGTGTAATAATTTGATGGATCCTTCAAGAAAATATTGTATCTGGTATCAAAATCTAACACTCATGATTCCACAAAACCTCTAACATTGTCGTATATAATAATCTCAAGCAAACCAACCTTGAATACTAGCTCCTCGAGGAAATTGACAATTTTCCCTTCTATGATGTATTCTAGTACACTAAGATGTGTTACGAGAATAGTGGTTTTGTTAGCTGGCACTAAGCGTCAAAATTCCCTTAAAATTTTGGTAATGGTAAAGGTTTGCTTCTTTATAAAATAATACTTGGCTCCAAATCCTTTCAGGGTTCTTGAATGGAAAGAAACAAGATGTTATTCATTATGATTGCCTTTCTGAGTAAGCATGGAAGGTATATTATGTCCGCCTTTGCACACATAAAGTAGAAAACCTTTTGAAAAATCTAGGCTAATTAGTGTCAAGGCTTTGGAGAGGGTTGGCTTTAGGTGCTCAAAAGCTATTGTGCCCTCAGAAGTCCACTTAAAAGGTAGGTTCTCCTTAAGCATTAGTGTGATCAGTCACACAATGCTCAAGAGATCCAATATGAATCTATTGAAAAAATTAACATTTCCTAGAAAAGATCGCAGCCCCTTTGTCATTTAGACCCTTTTGAGATCTATTCATATTCCCTCCTTTAATACTATAAACCAAAGAAGCTTTCTTTGAGGTGCTATGAAAACATATGTTTTTGGACTAAAAGAAATCCCAAATTGTTAGCTTTTTCTAGGAAACCTCTTTGAGATCATCAAAATGATCATCTTTGATTGTTAGGTCACCTAGATATATGAAGATAATATGGTTGATCAATCCTACTAAAGCAATGTTCATTTCTTGTTGAAAACTTGCAACGACATTGGAAAGACTGAATGATGTTTTTGAACATACAAATGTTCCCCACTTAGTGGTAAATGTCATCCCATGTTGGTTGGATTCCTTCACATACACTTGATTCCATTTTGAAAAACCATCTAACCAAGTGAATATCCTTGATCTAGTTGGATTCTGTAAAATCCACTCCATCTTTGGTGAGGGGTAATGGTCTTTTAGCGAATTCCTTCTTAAGTCCCAAAAATCAACACAAAGTTAGATTTCATCATTCTTTTTCCAAAATGGGACCAAATTTGACACCCAGGTGGAATATTTTATAAGGCATATGATCTTTGATTTCACCGAATTGGTGAACTCTTGCATCGTCAAGGCTTCAACCTTTATGTTGACTAACCTTTTTTTCTATCGAGCAGGTTTGGGTCCTTCCACCAAGTCAATGGTATGTTTAATTATGCCTTGGGTCATACCCTTTGAGATCATAGCTAAAGAATAGATCCTTCACCTTTTATTTTCCTTGTGAGGGACTTCCCTTTCGACATCAAGCTCGTTATAATCCCTTGAACTTGCATGAAATTTTTGCTTTCCATTCCTTGCATCTTTAGGAAAATATGTCCCTAGTGGTAAATATTCAGAGGTTGTTCCTGAATTCTATATGAAAGCAACAATTTGAATGTCATCACCCATGACTCTCCAATTTTGATCATTATTGAGAATTGAGGGTCAGACAATTATTTGCACCGTGCTCTATTTCATTGGGTCATAAACTAGTTCAGATTGTGGACTTACGGGAACCATCCAATCAACAATATTATTTTGTGATGCGGGAATCACTTGTATGTTGAAAGCTTCAAATATTTCATTGAGATCCCATACCCTATGTGTGTAAGATCTTAGCCTTGTATTCTTTGTAGTCACTTGTCAACGAATTTGGCTTATCACTTGTTCTAAATCTCTAAAATCATGTATCCTCCTTATTCCTATATGGTCTACTAGAATCAACCCATGAACCAAAGATTCATATTCGACATCAATGTTGGAGCATGAAAATTAAAAATGGTAGGCTATGGGGGTCTCTAATCATGTTGGAGACACTAATAAAACACCCACTCTAGAACTAGCTTTGCATTTGGAAAATCAAAATATAAGGTCCATAAATGATTATCAGATGGGTCATCAGATTTCTTATCATCTTTCATTAGTTTTGAAGAAACTTGATCAAAGTAAAAAATTACATAAGTGCCTAGCCTTCTAGCATGGAAGGTGCCAAATGGATAATAAGCAATGAATTGTTTGAACAAAAATTCTTGCTGAGGAGTCTACTCACTTGCATCTTCCTTGCCTTTGGGAATTTCTACACATCTCTCGTGCTGAGAGATAGAGGTATGTGCAACCTGAAAAACACAGATTTGAATCATTTGCAATATATTAGAGATGCAAAGATTTAGACAGGATCTTCATCTTTTCCCCATGTTTTGTTCTCAATATTAGTTGGGACTTGTTAAGTGCCGAGTATTTGTCGAGCTTTGGAGTAAAATCTCTTGAATGAAACATTATGAAAACTAGAGGAATGTCTATGACAACTACTTCCTATGTGACTATTTGGCTTGGGTAGGAGAAAATGGCTAGGGATAGATATTTTATCTAACCAATAGTTGGAACCTTCTTCCCATTCAGCTGCATGATTCAATTTTCAAGGAGCTCATACCTAAGCCTCAAAACATTCACTACTTTCTTTGGCATGATAGTTGTGCTAGCCCCTCAATCAATCATATTATTATGCAACAGGTTGTCTCCTACTATGAGCATTAAAAGGAAAGGTGTGGATTCATTTTTATTACCTCTTTCTCTTTTTTGTTTCCTACATAATTTGCATAAGTTGTTTCTTTTAGAGCCTAAAGGGAGAGCATGTATATGTTATCTCTACTTTGATTGCATGACTGAGTCACATCTAATTGTGGTCTTTGTTCTTCTTCCTTTAATGCTTCTTGAAGCAACATTTTTTTTTTGGAAATTCATAGGACGTCCCACAATGATACATTGGAAGGAACCTTCTTCAATTTCTCCACCACATTAAGCATCCCGACCATTTGGGCCTTAGGGTTAAACAACGGTATTTCTCTTATTTTTAGAAGAAAAAATTCTGATGTGACTGGGCTTGGTTTTTTTCTCATCTCTTTCTTTTCCAATGGTGTGTTATGTGGCTACTGAAAAGGGTAGACAGTGGGTGATGAATCTTAATTCTCCTATGGGGGTAGTTGATGTGACTGTGGACGTGGCAAAGCTTGTTGTACGTACTCTCTTGTAAGCCTTATCTTTGATCTTGTGTTGTAATTTGACTACACTTGTGGAATACTAGTCATCAAAGTTTCATTTGTGAACACAACCTCTTCCTCTTCTAGCCATGATAACAGAGCTTGGTTGGGTGCAATGTCTAGCTCCTGTTCTAAGGAAATCCCTTGCATTTGTGCTCTAAAATGAGCATTCTCCATTTTAGATGATTCGTACTCAGTTGCATTTTGGAGAATTCCATTGCTTCTTTGTTCTTCCACCTTTTACTACATATTCCCCCTTGGGTAATTTCGAGGCATATGGCTATGATTGGATGGGAAGCACCAAACATTTTTGTCTTTGACCAAATTGTTTTGGCCCAGGACTAGCTATTTAATCAAGCTATCCTTGACTGTCTGCAATGACATGATGGTCAAAAATATCTAATTTGCTGACAACATCTATTGACCTCCTCCATTGGAGTGTCCTTGATATGGATTTTTTTGATAAGAAAACTTCCCTCCATCGTATGCTTGTGTGGGTTGCTATAGAGGTGTCGCTTTTTGTCATTTGATAATGACCAACTTGTTAGTGAGAGTCCACATGAGATCCTTCATATCGACGATATCTACTACCATCAAGGAAAATATTGATGTGCTTGCTTGAGCGATGGGATGCACATTCATAGATTGTGGGGTGACCAACATTAATTATATGATGAGAGTTCTTGCAATGGCTTCTTCTTGATGACCATTAGAGGTTTCTACAAATACTGGCATCGGTGGTTAAGGTTGAAGCTTTCTGACATCAATCAAATTGTTCTATGTGCACACCACCACCTTGTATGCATCAGTCAAGATATCCCCTCCCATGGAGGTTATCATGACTATGATATCTAGGTTAAAGGCCTTTAGATAGAACATGAATATCATGGCAGTCTGCGGTCAAGTAGTCATGGGGATCCATTACCAAGTCTTATGGAATCTAGTGTTGAAGTCACTCATGGCCTCATGCAGAGCCCTCTTGATGGTAATTAGTTGTTATAGAAATGAGGAGAAATCTCCATTCTATGAGATGTGTTCAAAAAATCACCTTCCAAGTTGGTCCTAGGAGATGATAGACCCCAAGGCCAAAGATTGATACCAATATTGGAACTTCCCCTTAAAGAGGTAGCTAGTAGCCTCAACTCAATGTTCTCCTCTGGTATGTTATGTACTCTACATACCTTTGCTATATCTTGAAGGTGTTTGGAAGGGGTTTTGAAATCTTCTCTAGAGAATCTTGGAATAGCCTTGAGGGCATTAGCAGGTATAGAAGGCCATATATCTAGGGGTGTGGGTGGTTGTAGTGGACTACCACTTTCCCATGTTACAAAATTTCTAGGAGTAGGGGGAGGTATGTGAGCCACAAAGAAAAGATTCCTAGCTATGTACAGGATCATGATGGGCCAAAAAGTGGTGATATGATGGGTATGTGTAGGGTATGTGGCTGAGGACTTTTTTCTTACCCAAAATTAATGAAACAAAAAGGGTTTTTAAAGGAGATTCTCATTTTTCCACCAATAAAAATTATGCTTTACTTTGACTTTAATAAATTATTATTATTCATTTTCTATTTGAATTACGACTAAAGTCATAATTGATAGGCTGATTGAAAAACATCTATATCTTTCAAATGTTATCACATTTTTTGAATCTAAAACATGTGTCACATTCTATGCTTTGCATAGTATAGGATTAAAAAAAAAAATTGAATTTCATGAAGTTTTTACCATGTTAAGGTGGTCAGACATACAAGTTTTTATATTTTTTAAAAGTTGTAATAAAAAATTCATAATTAATTATTTACTTGGAAAAAAATTACAAAAGAATATGCATCACCTCAGGACATGAGTCCTCTACTTATATATAAAATCTTATAAAAAAATATTATCATTTTATTGTGGTTAGGGTGATTAGAAAAACACCTACTTATTTTTTCCTTGAAATTTAAGTACTACTGCATTGAAATTTCAAATTTTCACCAAATAGATTTAAAAAATAAATAAAAAATCTAGTAGTTTAGAAACTACATTCAATTTGCTACAGATTCTTTTGTTATATATTTTTAAAATAATGTAGATAACTTATTCAAATTTTTATGTCAAGTTGCCTAACTCTGATTTTTCTGAATTTTTTGCCACTTAAGGTCCTGTTTTTTCCATGATGATCTTGCACATACCCTCCTATGAATCAGAAATACAAGTAATCTTATTTGAAAGTTTAGGCCTCTGGGTGGAGTAGACAAAAGTCTAGATACTGGGCTCTTACTCCTTACTCTATTTCTTCTTATAGGTGATATAGAGTGTATAATTCTTCTCCTCCTAGTATTTGAGGTAGGTAACTGAGAGTATTAGAAGTGACCTCATGAAGATGCTCTTGTTTGGAATCTAAACATGAAAATTCTAGTTTCGTTCCTTAGCCTGATTTAAAAAAAAAATTGTCTAATAGGGCTTGCGAGAAAAAGAACTATTGATCATCAAAGCTTGTGCCTCTCTCACAGTCTTATGGGAAATTCAGTGAGTGGGGGACAAATTGTGTCTCACTAAATATCTCTAGGGTTTTTATAGAAAGTTGTATCATCTTTGTGGTTTGGAGATAAGAGGAGAAGGAAATGTAAATATAAAACATAAAAGGTCATGCCTGAAAGCTTTTACAACATTTCAAACCCAAATCATTCCTGAGTGATATAAATAGAAAGAAAATGCCATAACCCTTCATGGTTGGAAAGAGAATGAACAACAAAGGATAACTTTAAGCATAGTGCACACTTTCAAATCTTCCCATAGGTAGTGTTCATTAAGGTTTGATCAAACATAAATATTTCTTATGAGTAATTGAACAATGTATTATAAATCACATGAACTCTTCCTCCTAATACAACATATCATGACAAAAAAACTTTCAGAAAAAGTAGAGAAGTCTAATGACATAGTCTAGTTTTCTTAAGATACTTCTTTACCATATGAGCATAAAGCATGGAAATACACTACTTAAACTATCTAGATTTAGCTTGCAAGACACAAAATTTCATTCAAAATGATAATATAAAGAAACAAGTCTTGAAAATGGCTATACATGCAAAGTCTCAACAATTTATCCTCAATAGTTCATGCTTTAAAAATCAAATGAACTTTGAAATAGAGGTCAGATGTCAATTGGACAATAGTTAAACATTAATAGATATAACATGCCAAGGAAAAGTAGTTTTTCAACCTTGCTTCTAAAAACCCTAAGAAAACTAAAGAAATTTTTCTCAACAAACAAATTTTAACTTAGAATCCAACCCCCCATTGCATTTCCACCCTCCTCATATAGTTGTAGAAAAGGAAACACATTGCCTTAATGGCACATGATCCAATCATCAATTTACCAAGTTTTGACAATTAATGGCACATGATCCGATCATAAATATTTGGTTAGGTTGTAATGATCCTTTCTCATCAATTCTTAGTTGTTGCATTGATTATTTTAAGATATTTAGCAAATATAGAGGCCTGTCAATGAGCAAATCTTAAAAAAATAGTTTGGCGAAAGGTCCAATTGACTGATCACACAACCCCAAGGCACTACCTCAAAATTTCCATCTAAAAAACCAAGAAAAGAAAATAGGTAATCCAACTTTGACAAACTCCCTATTCATATCACTCCCTAGGAGAGGAAAACTACCTGTGACAAAAGGGTGACATAGGCTAAAAATTTTCAACTTATGAACATAGCTCCCAAGAAAGTATCTGATGATTCAACATGCGTCCCAAACTCTCCCAAAAATAAGAAAAAAGATGAAAGTTGTGTAACCACCATGTGGTGCATTGTGCATCTTTTTGATGATTCTACTCGAGCATGGGTCTAGCCGAAATTGAAAACATTTATGTAAGTTGAAAGTGAAAATGACTAAGGAAAAAACACTTCATAGATACCAAAGTACCTTCAGTCTTATCTTTTTTCTTTGGAGAACATTCCTTAACAGATCTTTCAAAGTTAGTAGAAATAGGTCCATCTATTAAATCCATGAACAATCATTCATTATCATCTCCATAATCAAATTCATCATAAAAAATAATTGTATCTTCTCTAACATAATAGCTTATCTTAATCATTTTACCTTTGTTGTCCTTTTTTTTTTCAATCACAACTTTCTTTGGACATCTTGAAGCACAGTGGCATATCTTTCAACAACTGAAACATCTGAAAGGAAACTTAAATTTTTACTTACCAATACCATTTTTCATCCTTCTAACAAAGTCAGTTTCCAAATCATCAAGATCCTCTTGATTTGATTCTTCATTCTTCTCTAATTTTCTAGCTTTAAAAGTCATCTCAACTTTTGCACCATTATTTGTAAAAAATTATCTCATTTCAAATGTACTTAGAGAGCCATATAATTGATCTCTAGAATATTGATCTAAATTTTTAAATTCCTCAATAGCAAAAAAATTATGGTTGTAAGATTTAGGTAGGGTTCTAAGAATTTAATTTACCACTTTTGATTCTTAGAATTTTCCACCAAGACCTTTGATGCATTGACCACTTCATCTACCCTTTGCATGTAGCTTGTAATGTTCTCATCTTCAAACATGAACAAGTTATCAAATGTGATCTTTAGATTCTGCATCTTAGCTTTTTTAACCTTATCATCTCCTTCATAAATGCTTCATAGGCTTTGATTTTAGTTCTAGTGCTTGGACCATTTGTATGCATAGTATATCCACTTTGACTAGATTTATAAACATCATATCCCAGATAATATAGAAGTCATTCCATCTTTGTTTTCAAAAATGCACAGCCTGTTCCATCAAACATAGGGATCTCCTTCTTGTGAGCCATCCTAGATCTACCTTAAGTAGTTAAACCTTCTTCCAAGGATCCTTGCTCTTATACCAATTATTGAATGCACAATACAAATGAGATGGGGGGTGAATTAGTTGTAGCTTAAAACTTCAGAAACCTCATTAATATTCAAATCCACATTCATTCATTGAACACTTAAATTTGTTATGATGATGTAGCATGAATAGTAAATAATAGAAACTGAAACAACTTAATACCGTACACAAGAGAACACCAAATTTATGTGGAAAATACAGGAAAGGAAAAACCATGATGAGGATTAGCTTACAATATAAGTAATATCAACACTGAATACAATAGTGCTTACTACCAAAAAGGCTCATTTTTGAAATAGAAGAGAAGATAGAGAAGAAATGTTAAATAGAGAAAAGCATCTCAATGTAATAGAGAATCCACCAAAATGCCACTAACACCTTCACAATCTAATTGAAGAATTGTAGCCACTTTCTACTCAATACATCTAGCAAACTAACAGATGAAATCTTGCACTACACTTCTCAAATTCACACTCTATAACTCTCCACTTTGCATCATTCACATCTCTCTTGTCTATATTAACATCCTTCTACAACTCAACTCATACTTATAGCATCTCAAACCTTGAAACCTTTCTCCAAGGTTGTCTATGCACATTAACCGTGCAAATTAAAATTAGGTTAGTGGAAAAACAATTCCATGATGGATAGAACTGAAAGAAGACTGCTTAATTTATTAACTGGGACTCAAATCAACAAAACCATGCTACACCACATTTCTAAAAATAATAGATATCCACCACAAGTAGTGTAAACACCAAGTCAATTGTTACCTATGTAAACATGATTAAAATTTTGTGTACACTCTTCCTTAAGTCCAAGGAGGAATTTTGAACCATGCATACACTTGAACATAATCTAGAATATCCCACAAACACTCTAAAATCCAACAAACTATTGGAAAAAGCAAGGAAAAACAACTGAGAGGAGGGAGTGAATTAGTTGTCATAGAAATTTAAACTTTACAAACTTACCTTAACTTTGATCTTAGATATGATGTATAAACAATTAACCATAAACAATTAACACATTAGAGAGACAAAGAACACCAAGATTTTTTACGTAGAAACCCTGTTAGGGGGAAAACCACAGTGGATGTCTATCCATAAGATTATGCTCTGCTAAAAGTTTAAAGAAAAATAATAAGGGGAATGCACATGCATTCAAGCTCACTACTTAGAGCTCACTGCTCAATTACAAATAGAAGACTCACTGTCCTACAGAAAGATTCAGATTAAAACCATCTAGAAATTTGAATTGAGAGAATGGATTTTTTCCAAGCTTGGTTAAAGTTCCAATTAGGCACAATACTTCTACATACTTCACTCAACCTTCTACTCACTTGCTCTTCAATGATATTCACACTTATGAACACAAGAGCACACAATGCATACTCGGCACACTAACCACACTTTGCATACTCCACAAACTATCCACACAATTGCTTCTTATAAATCCACCACAAATATTTCACCATAAAAAAGTCAACCAGAGGAAAATAATATATTTTCAATATTGGCTTAAATTCACAATAAAATTTTTAATGCGCACCTAGCAAGGTCAGCGAAAACATAGTGGGGACCCAAATTCACTTCTCCAAGACAAGAATACTCCAACTAATCATGCATCGAACATCCACAACATGCTAGCATCAACATGTCAACCAAGAACAAGAAAAAATAGACATGCACAAGAAAATATTTTCAATTGTAAGCTTCATAGGATCATGTGGACATACCAAAAAGATAGAGGATGAAGTAGAGACATCTGAAAACACCAAGAAATATCAGAGAGACATCCATGACAACCAAGATAATCAGGAACATACAATCTTCACTTAAAATTTTTAAAAGAGACTAGCAAAACACTGTCATACAACAACTTGCACATGAATTCATGTAGACCTTTGAAACTTCTCGTAGATGATCTAGACATATTCAACATTAAACCCTTTGATCCACAACACCTAACATTTTGGATACATAATGTAATTCCTTCATGACCTGCACAGTTCCCCTAGGTACCTGGAACAAATTCACTTATAATTTTCTCAGTATCCTTAACATAAATAGCACTTACAATATCAAATGATAATTGTGTTGACATCAATGACAATCACGTATCAACATCACATCACACTATCCAACAATTTCTAAACAATCTACCACTTTGGCATTGATGGCAACACATGATGTGAAAAATACCATCAGCCCAACACACTGCACAATTGCTCTTCTTCTTGGAAATATTTTTCATTCTACACTTCTCCCCCTTATATATTTACATTTTTCACATTACACTTCTCCCCCTTTGAAATCAATGGAAAAGGTAACTATGACCTTTCCACACATATTCTCTGAGCCATATCTCTACACATCTAACTACTCCCCCTAAGTAGTAGCCACAAAAACATCAATCTGGATTAAAATATTGTAATGTACCTCACAGATTGATGCAACTGCATCATTTAGTTCTTGTCAGGAGGGGTAACTATCCCTAGCATTCCTCTAAGATACTTAAAAGTATATTTCTGCAATGGCTTTGTAAAGATATCTGCAATATTTTCTTTTGTAGGCACATACTCTAGTCTATCTTCCTTCTCATTCACTTTCTCCCTTAAGAAGTGAAACTTGATTGATATATGCTTGGTCTTCGAGTGTAGTACTGGATTCCTTGATATATTTATTGCACTTCAGTTGTCGTAGTATATTGCAATAGGTTCTTCATATATCACCTTGATATCTTTCATCATTTTTTTCATCCATAGCACCTAAGTACAATTATTTGAAATAGAAATATATTCTGCTTTAGTAGTGGATAGAGAAATAGAGCTCTACTTCTTGCTTAACCAAAATACCAGCATCTTCCCAAGGAAGAAAGCACCACCACTAGTAATTTTTCTATCATCCACATCACCAGCCCAATCATCATTTGTATAAGCACATAGTGTAAGATCATCATCCTTTGAATACCAAAGTCCCAAATCAATAGTTCCCTTCAAGTATCTAAAAATTATTTTGGCAAAAGTTACATGTGATTTTTTTGGATCGGCTTGAAATCTTGCAACCATACATACAACATGCATAATATCTAGCCTTGTTTGTGTTAAGTAGAGTAATCCTCTGATCTTTGATCTGTATCTAGCTTGATTTTCCTTAGGAGAATCATCATTTTGTGTCAACTTACATTCAATTACCATGGGTGTACCAACCAATTTGGAATCATCTATACCAAAATTCTTTAATAGTTCCTTCACATACTTGGACTAAGATATGAAAATACCTTGATCCAACTATGAAACTTGCAATCCCATAAAGAACTTCATTTCACCAATCATGCTCATCTCAAATTCATTCTTCATGTCATCAACAAACTTCATGCACAAATTATCATCTCCACTAAAGATGAAATTATCAACAAAAGCTTCTATGATTAACTCCTTATCATGATTTATCTTGAAATATAAGTTACTGCCATCAACACCTTTTGAGAATCCAAGCTTTAGTAGGTATTTGTCCAGTCTAGCATACTAGGCTCTAGGGGCTTGTTTGAGTCAATACAAGGATTTATTTAACCTGAAAACCATGTCTTCCTCATCTATTAGCTAAAATCCATCTAGTTGTTCAATATACACTTCTTCTTCAAGTTCCCCATTTACAAATACAAATTTTACATCCATTTGATAAACTTTGTAGTTCTTGTAAGTAACGTAAGTAAGAAATAGTCTTACTACTTTAATTATACCAACAGGGGCAAAGGTCTCTTTGAAATCTATACCTTCCATTTGGGGGTAAGCTTTACATACCAGTATTGCCTTATTTCAAACCACTTCACCATCTTCATTTAGTTTGCTTCTAAATACCCACCTAGTGCCAATCACATTCTTGTCTTTGGGCCTAAGAACTAGTGTCCATGTGTCATTCCTTTCAATTTGTGATAGTTCTTCTTTCATAGCTTCTAGATAGTGTACATCTTGATAGGCTTCAGTGACATTCTTAGGTTCAATCTTGGAAATCATATTGTATTCTTCAGCAATTTTCTTTCTAGTTTGCACTCCTTTGCTCTTGTCTCCTATGATTTGGCTTTCAGAATGATTCAAATTTACATAACTTGGAGTTTTAGGACTCTCTTGAACTTCTATGTTTTCTGAACTTACTTGTTTAGTTGCACTTGACTGTGCTTCTTGACTGACTTGATTAACTGAAACAACTTGTGGTTGCTTCATTAGAACATATGGAATAATTTGAAGTAGATTTGGTGATTGTGAATTCTTCCCTTGGTTCATGTTGTCTTCATCTGAATCATAGCTACATCTTCTAGATGATCTAATTGATTCCTCATCCACCTTGACATTTTTATTTTCAATTACTTTTCTCAATCTTTTGTTGTAGCATTTGTATGTCTTTCTCTTTGTGGAGTAACTTAGGAAGCTTGCTTCATCACTTCTAACATCAAACTTTCCTATGTCATCATCTCTTTTGATATAGCATTTGCTTCCAAATATTTTGAAGTATTTGATAGTAGGCTTATGACCATACCATAATTCATAAGGAGTCTTACTAGAATTACCATTCACATTTACTCTATTCAAGGTATATACAATAGTACTTACTGCTTCACTCCAGTACATTTGAGGAACATTTCCTTACACCATAATTGTTCTAGTAGCATCCGGAATTGTTGTATTCTTTCTTTCTACAACTCCATTCTATTGAGGGGTTCAGGGAGCATATAGAAATTTCTTTTAATTCCATGCTTTTCACATTAAGTATTAAATTTTTCTGAAATAAATTCTCCACCTCTGTCAGATCTCAGGCATTTTATCTTTAGACCTTTTCCATTTTTTTCCATCGCCTTAAAGGTTTTGAACTTATCTAATGCTTCACTTTTCTCTCTCAAAAATGAAACCCAAATCATTGTAGAGTAGTCATGAATGAAAAGCATAAAATATCTTTCTCCATGAATGCTCTTAACTCTAGAGGGACCACAAAAATCAGTATGTAATAGTTCTAAAACATTATTTGAGTGAAATTGCTTTCTTCGTAAGGAAACTCTAGTTTATTTACCCATTTGACATTATTGACAGATTACATTAGTAGGCTTCACTAATTTAGGAAAATCTCTTACTGCTTGAGTTGAACTTATCTTAATGATGTCAAAGTTTACATGACACAATGTCCTATTCCATAACCAACTTTCATCTACTTGAGCAATTAAGCAACTACCATTAGCAATATTCAAATGAAAGATGTTACCTTTAGTTTGCACACCAGTGGCGATCATGTTTCCAAATTTTCCACGAATCTAGAATTTTCTATCCTTTAACTATAGATCATATCCCTTATGCACTATCTGTCCAACACTTAACAAGTTATGCTTTAGGCCTTCAACATAGAGAACATCATAAGTATTTTCTTTACCACCAAGGCTAGTAGAGCCTCTACCACGAATCACACAAGCATTATTGTCTCCAAATCTCACAACCCCACCATCATACTATTCTATATTCACAAACTTGATTTTGTCACTAGTCATATGATTTGATAATGCACTATTAATGATCCATTCATCTTTCTCCTCAACACAGGCTACAAGAGCTTTATTTTTATCAATGGATTCAGTAGGTTTAGGATTACTTTCAATGGTAGCAATAAAATCCCAATCATCATCATTTCCAACATCTTTATTAGACTCATCATTTGTTACTGCTTCTTCAGCAAAGTAGCATTTCTTCTGCAATCTAGGTTTTCTAGGTTTAGACCTAGGAACTCTTTCAAGACATCTTGATGCAAAGTTACCTATTTTACTACATGAAAAACATTTAATTGGTAATACATCTTCATACTTACATTTTCCTCTTCCTTGTTTTGCAATGAGTGCTTCTAGTTCTAGAACTTCTCTATCTTGGTCTTCAATTTGTTTTTATTTATTCATCATATTTGGATGCCCTTTTAAAACTGTCTCTAGGACTATAACTTCTCCTGTAGCTTCTAGATACAATAGCTTTGAATGTAGATTTAGTCTTTGGTGTGGATTCACCAAATTCACTTATTTAAAAAGAAGCAAGCTTTCCTATCAATGTATCTCTTGTCATCTTGTTTATAGACATAAACTCTTCAATAGAATGAACTTTTGACTTGTAGGAGGGAGCTAAGGATCTGTGCATCTTAACCACAATTTCATCTCCACTTGTTGAACCACTAGCACATTTAATACCTAGCACTATCTCATTTACTCTTTGCATAAATGATGTAATATTCTCATATTCAACCATTTTTAGGTTTTCATATTTACCTTTTAGACTTTATATCTTAGCCATCTTTACCTGTGTATCTGATTCATACAAAGTTTCTAGCATTATCTAGATCTCATGAGCTATTTGCAGGCCTACCATATATAGCCCTCTCTGAATCTGTCAGAGTGCTCACCAATGCTTCAATGGCTAGTATTTCTTTCTGCATCCTTGATCTAATTAGGAGTGGAGGGCCTATTTGTAGGAATAGAATATTAATTCTTTGTAATCTTCCAGATAACATCTCTAATGCCTTGTATTAGAAATTGCATCCTAACTTTCCATAGTGAGTAGTTGGCTCCATCAAATCTAGGAATTTCCTTCTTTAATGCATCCATGCCAGATCACCTCAAGTTGTTAGACTTTTATTTAGAGGAACTAGCTTTGATACCAATTGTTGGAAAAAGCAAGGACAACCAACTGAGAGGTGGGGGGTGAATCAATTGTCATGGAAATTTAAACTTTACAAACTTACCTTAACTTTAATCCCAAATTTGATGTATACAAAAATAACCATAAACAATTAACACATCTGAGAGACAAAGAACACCAAGGTTTTTTTTATGTGGAAACCATGTTAGGGGAAAAACCATGATGGATGTTAGTCTACAAGATTATACTCTGTTAAACGTATAAAGAAAAATAACAAGGGGAATGCACATGCATTCAGGCTCACTACCTAGAGCTCACTACTCAATTACAAATACAAGACTCATTGTCTTACAGAAATATTTCAATTAAAACCATCCAAAAAAAATGAACTAAGAGAATGGCTTCTATCCAAGCCTGATTATAGTGCCAATTAGGCACAATACTTCTGCATACTTCACTCAACCTTCTACTCACTTGCTCTTCATTGATATTCACACTTATGCACACAAGATAACATAGCGCATACTTGACACACTAACCACACTTCACATACTCCATAAAATATCCACATAATTGGTTGTTATATATTTGCCACAAATATTTCACCATAATAAAATCAGCTAGAGGAAAAGAATATTATTTTAGTGTCGGCTTAAATTCATAATAAAAATTTTAATGCGCACCCACCAAGGTTGGCCAAAACATAGTGGGGACCAAAATTCACTTCTCCAAAACAAGAATACTGCAATTAATCATGCCTGGAACATCCACAATATGCTAGCATCAACATGTTAGCCAAGAAAAAGAAAAACTAGACATGTACAAGAAAATATTTTCAATCACAAGCTTCTCCAGATCATGTGAACATACAATAAAGATAGAGGATGAACTAGAGACATCCACAACAACCAAGATAACTAGGAACATATAATCCTCACTTAAAAATTCTAACAAAGACTAGAAAAACACTGTTAGACCACAACTTGCACACAAATTCATGCGGACCTGTAAAACTTTTGGTAAATGATCTAGACATAGTCAACATTAAACCCTTTGACCCACAACACCTAACCTTTTATGTACATAACATAATTCCTTTATGACTTGCACAACTCCATTAGGAACCTGGAACACATTCACTTATAATTTTCTCAATATCCTTTACATATACAACATAGAATATCAAATGATAATAGTGTTGAAATCAATGACAACCACATATGACCATCACATCACACCATCAAATAATTTACCAACACAAACTCCTTCGCACCAACTTCCAACTGAAGAATGTACACACCTAGTATACTCAAACATCATCCATACAATGTTACTTGAAAAGCTAAATTTTGAAGCACCAAAACTCAAACCATCCTAAGTGAACAAAGGCACCAAAACAATCAACACTCCTTTAGATCTACAATACTTGAAATATAGCTATGGAGAAATATGGAGGAAAAAATTTCCCCTAGACACCTCTACAATGCCCAGGTCACACATTGGTGAACACAACTTCTACTCAACGATCCAACACATCAAGTCTTGGATATAAGACCTTTGAAAACCTTTGATCAACATATTTGAATCACATAGGTGGATCTTCAGTCTAGAAGAAATGTAGAGAAACACAAGGACACACTTCTATAACCTAGAACATGATTACAACACATTATTTTCTCTTTTTATCAAATTTTCTGAAAAGCACTTGGAAATCAAGTACCAAAGACACAACCTCTTCATATTCAATACTTCTTGAACCATAGACAAAATATTATCAAAGAAATAGTAGAGGTTGAAACCATTAGCTTTACTAATTGTAACATAATGCAACTAATCAAAGAATCATTTATTCACACTCTTGCAATAAAATGATCCAACAATAGACATCAATGACAACACTAACTATTCATACTTGCAAAACTATAAAAACCACTAATCAAGATATTTGAACTGCACAAGTAGATCTTCAATATAGAAGAAATGTAGAGAAAAATTAGAACACCACTTTGTATGTCAGAACACCTCTATAATACACTATTTCCTCTTTTATTCAAATTTTCTCAAAAGCACTCAGAAATTAAGCACCATAAACACATTCTCATTGTCTTTACAACTTCCTTATCATCATCAAACAATATACAACATACCAAATCAATTAAAGAATATCCACAAACATATGCTTATCAAAGCAACACTAGATTTTGACATGAGTAACACTTAATAATGACAATGTAATGAAAATTTAAAGCATTTTTTCCTTTAATATTTTTGGTTTTCAACCCTTACTCCTTTAGAATTTGGGATGGTTAGTGCTTTAAAGGAGAAGACTACTCCTAAAGTTGCTCAATGCACCATGTGGTGGCTATGTGACTTTTACATATCATTTTCCTTTCAGGTGCTAGACGGGGCATGTGTTAGCTTGGTGGGGATTTTCTTCAAAGCTATTCTCACAAATCAGAGATTGCCTACTAATTTGACATGTCATCTATTAACTTTAGGTAGTTTGTATTTTTGTGGAGTAATATATTTGGGTGAATTTTTTTAAAATGTGGTAGGTGTCTTTCTTTTGGGGTGGAACCTTCAAGTCAGTGTTGTTGACCTCTATGGTTGATCAATCATATTTTTTCCAACATGTGCTAAAATTTAATTATTTTCTGACGACTATCTTCACTAAATATCCAAATCCATTAATAAAATAGTTAGGACTTAATGAGAAAATATTGCTATGATCTAATCAAGATCTAGGATTGGATTTTGAGTTATTAGGTTCCACATCTGGAATTTTCTATTTCTGGAATGTTTGTGGCAGTGCTCTCTTCTTTTGCTCATAAATAGGGGCTAGTAGCATGAGTATAAAAGATAGAAAAATTGATTTGAAAATATTTTCAAAGGATATCGATCTAGTAAGGAGTTTATATCTTTAGAAGTAGAAGGTTTTATAGAATACTATTATTCTTTGGCATGTTATATTTTAATTCAAAACTATCATCAAATGGGCATCTGACCTTTTTTTTTTCAATTCATATATTATTGAACTTCAATCTCTTTTGGAGAAATCTTTGAAATTTTGCATGCTATGGCCTTTGCAAAGTTTCTTGTTTATATTTTGTTCATGTCAAAAACATTGTGTTAAGTATGCTTTGATAGTTTCAATAGCTAATTTTCATGTTGTTTATATTTTATCTTGAGTACTAGCTCTCATAAACTGGATCATGTCTATTGAGCTTTTCCATTTTTCATAAAAAAATTGTCATTCTTCATAATATGTTGTAATGGGAGAAGTTTTCTCTAAATTTATAGATATTTCAATTTATATTTAGAGTTTTCTTATGTTTGATTAGATCTTAATGGGTGCTTCCCACTAGGAGATTTGAAAGACTACATTATGCTTTCATTAAGCCTTTGTTGCTCATTCTCTTTCCAACAATGAAGGTTCTATGGCATTATGTGTCTATCATATCACTTATAAGAAATAGTTTAAGGTTTGAAATGTTATTAAAGCTTTGGTGCATCACCATTTTTTATATTTTATTTATGTTTCTTCCTACCTTTTCCCCAGGACACAAAAAAAGAGTTGGCTTTTTTATAAAAATTGTAGAGGTTATTCAGTGAGGATAAAACTGGTCCCCCACTCACAAAATTTCCCACAAGTATATCAAAGAGGTGTAAGCTTTAATGATCAATAGTTCTTTCTCTAGCATGCCCAGTGGGACTCAAATTTTTTAAACATCTAATTAGAAGTTAGAAATATTTCTTAAATCAAACCAAGAGAAGAGGTTGGAAATTTCATACCTAGAATCCAAACAAGAGCATCTTTAGGAGGCCATTTCTAGTACTCCCAATTACCTACCTCGGTAACTAGGAGAAGAAGACTTACAAGTTTTGTATCACCTATAAGAAGCAATTGGGTAAGAAATTTTAGCCCACAATCTAGATCTTTATCTACTCCACTACGAGGCTGAACTTTGCAAATTAGAATACTAGTGTACCCTATCCAAAGGTGTATATTTTCAATGGCTCATTGAGGTGCCCCTGCTCCTATGATAGCAGTAGTCTGCTACAACCACCTACACCCCTAGACGTATGGCCCACCATACCTTCCAATGCTCTCAATTCCATCCCAATTTTTTTTGGGACGATTTGAAGACCCCTTCCAAACATCTCCAAGATATATTGGAGGTATACAAAGTACATAATATCATGGAGGAATATTTCTCTAAGGTTAGTGGTTGCATCTTTCAAAGGTAAATCACAAGATTAGTATATATCTTTTGCTTCTAGTTGTATCCATTCTTGGGACTAGCTTAGAGAGAAGTTGTTTAATCATTTCTCTAAAAAGGGGTATCATTCCTTGTTGCTACTACAATTAATCACCATTAAAAGGTCCCCACAAGAGGCCATGAGTCACTTCAACACGAGGTTTCACAAAACTTATCAAAGAATTCCTATGACCACCAAGCCTCTGACCACTATGGAATTCATGCTTTACCATGTCAGCTATACCATCATCCATTTAAGTACACCCTTGTGCACAACCAATTATGTCGAGCTCCTCTTCATTAGCAGTAGATTTCAACGATATGAAAAATCTCATGTAATCCTTTGTGAATGAGCTAGTCCTCATCCAATGATAGCAAACAACACCTCTAAAGCCTTATGTTTAGAACTATCAAGGAGGAAGGCTATCTTACCAATAAAATACATATCACGGTGCCTCAAAAGGAGGAAGTCAACAACTAAAACCTACAAACCAGATAGTCCTCATTACGATGCCTCCTTAGGCTGTTAGGAACAACCCAAGTAAAGATTTAGTCCTAGGCCAAAACAACCCAATGAAGAATGAGAACACATGGTGTTTCCCATGTAATGATAGTCATATTCCCTAAAATTGTCTAAGGGGAATATATAATAGAAGATAGCAGAGCATAGAAGACAAGACATGTTCTCAAGCACAAAAGAATATCAATCTCCCAAAATGGAGAATTCCCTCTTTAGAGTGAAAATACAAGGAATGTATTTAGAGCAGGTATTGGATATCACACTAGACCCAACACTTTTCTCTTGGATGGAAGAGGAAGTCACAATATTTTCAAATGATGCTCCAATGACTAGTGCCCTGCAAGTATAGTCATACTACAATACAAGATCAAAATGAAGGCTCATTGGAGAGTAAGTGCAATAAGTTCCACAATGTCCATATCCATGTCAGCCAAAGCCACAAGAAAATTAAGACACACAGGCCTAATCCATTCAATAGTTGCAATCTCCACCATTTCCAGTGAAGGAGATTGACAAAGCATCGAGCCCACCCATGTTGGATTGGCCTTCCCTAAATGCAAGAGAGATACCACCAATCAAACCCAAGATACTACTCATTGGAATGCTCAACATGGCTGAGTAGCTGAAGAAGGAACCAACTAATGTATCTCTATATGAAATTATATCTATTTTGGAACAAAAGACATTGCTTAAGGAATCTTTAAAGAAGGTAGAAAAAATGCCATGGACGGATGTGATTCCATTGCGTGATCAAGATAAAGTCAAAGATCCTGCATTAGACCCCCAATCTTCAAAATTTTGTGGCTTACATGAACATTATAGACAAATCGAGGGTGGAAGAGGTAACTAATCCAAATCCCACACCTTTCTTTTTAACACTTATTGTGGGAGATAAGATTTTACATAATAACATGATTGATTCATGAGCTAGTACTACAATCATGCCTAAATAAGTGGTTGATGCCTTGAAACTCAAGTACAAGCCTCTTGAGAAAGGAATCATGCAATTAAATGGTAAGAAGGTTTCAAACATCGATAAAATCTAGGATCTATCATTGACCCTCTTCTCATGTCCAATCCAAACAGTCCCATAAGTAGTTGTGATAGGCATCCCCCCAGTTTTTGGGATGTGCCTTTCAAGGGACTTTATAGCGAATCTTGGTGGATATTTTCCATTCTATTGGTATCATCTGATATTGCAGACCAAGCATGGGAAAAGATGAAGATCCTATCTGAATCCTTGCACCCAAAATATATAGCGGACAATGTGGTTCTATATTTTGAAGAAGCACGTAGCTCCTTGTCAAAAGGGAATACATATTGTGTAGAAATATTAGTAGATGAGGAAGAGGTGATGAGTGAACCCCCAAAGAGGATGTCCTACTCAACTAGTTTATTGACTCTAACCCATTCGGGAGCTTCCATGGTATTGCACTAGGCACTTACTTGATATTCGATGATGACCAAGTCTTCCCAAAATTCGTAAAAGAACAAGAAGAGCTTAATGTTCTAGGTGAAAATAGTTTATGGAAATTATATTTTTATTGCATAAAATGAAAGTTTGGTACTGGAGCAGGCATCTAGTTAGTATTCCCAATTAGATTAGAGACTCTCAAATCTTTCTATTTCTAGTTCTCATGCTTGAATAATGATGTTGAGTATGAGAACTTGGTCTATGGTTTGTTTCTCCCACAATGGATGGGCATAAAGAGAGTACAAGTATTCAAAGATTTAGAGTTGGTTGTAAGCCAAGTCCATGGGTAGGTGGCTTCCAGAAATGTAAGAATGAAGTTTTATAGACATAAAGTATGGGATTCGATCAAGAGCTTTGAATTTTCTAACATATAGTTTATCCCATAGTCCCAGATAATGTTGTCGATCAGATTGCTTTGATTGGTTCACACATTGAGCGAATTTGTAACTTGATGATGCAGTAGAATATAGTGCAAGTCATTGCTCAACCATTAATTCCTGATAATGATAAGAATTGGTAAGTTTTTGAGGATAATATTTAGATTACTCCCATTTTACAAAAAATAGGAAAATGTCTGACCATTCACAGTCTGAAACGAGAGAAGGTACGAAAGGGAAAGTGATCCAATTAAAAGGTAATAAGATCCCTCAAGGTTTTATTTCTCTTGAAAATATTTTTGATTGCGAAGATGCAAGAAATAGAAAATGATGAATCATGACCAATGAGAAAGACTACGAATATCTTGATGTCAGAAATGATAAAAAGTTAAAAGTTGGAAGAGATGTTCCATAGAAGGATAAATAGAGACTAAAAGTGATATCTTCTAGATATGATGTTGTCATAGCTTGGACCTATGATGATCTTAGAGGATACGATTGAGGCATAATTTAACATACTATTGACTTGGGCAAAAGCTCAAAACTTGTCTGACATAAACAAAGGTCAGTCAATCCAAAAGTAAAAGCATTATTGACACAAAAGCTCACTAAATTAATCTGATCAAGGATCATATACCCAATCAAAAATTCCACTTGGGTGTTCAATCTTGTACCAGTGGAAAAAAAGAATGGCAATATTTGGCTCTATGTGGATTTCAAGGATTTAAACAAAGCTTTGATAAAAGATTACTACCCTTTGTCCTCAATGGAGTAGATTTTATAGACCATGGCTAGATCAAATATGTTCTCATTGCTCAATGGTTTTTTAGGTTATAACTAGGTCTATGAAAAGAAATAAGACCAAAATAAAATAGTATTCACTCCCAAGTGGGGAGCATTCACATACTCAAAAATGCCCCTTAGGCTCTCCAATGCTAGTGCAACCTTTTAGAAAGAAATGGTTATCATTTTCAAGGGGTTGATTAATTATATTATCTTAATATATTAGGATTACCGAATAGTTTTTTCAAAATCAAAGGACGATCACTTTGATCATCTAGAAAAGATCTTCCAAAAATTCCAATAGTCTAGGATTTCCTTAAATCCCAAGAAATGTGTTTTTAGAGTGCCCCATCGAAAGATACTCAGTTTTGTGGTATCAAAGGAAGGAATATCTATAGATCTCAAAATGGTGAAAACTATAATGGAGCTACCACTCCCAATTATCCAAAAGGGGCTACAATCTTTTTTGGGGAAGATTAATTTCATCAACCAGCTCATTTTAGAATTTGTAGGAATTGCAAGACCTATCATGTTGATGTTAAAGAAGAATCTAGTATTCAAGTGGAATTCTAAAGCAAAGATGACTTTCAAGCGAATAAAGATAGCCATCTCTGTAGGCTCGGTGTTAGCTAACCCAAACTTCTCCAAGTATTTTTTGCTCTATGTCTACAACAGCCAACACAACATAGATTTGATGCTCACTTAGAAAGATGAAGAAAATAGTGGAGAGCTAGGTACAATTTTGTTGAGAAACATAATTTTTCTACTGTGAAAAACCTTAATAAATTTTGACACTTGGTATCATCCAACAAAATCACCATCCTTGTTGCCCATCCCAATGTTCGGGAATATATCACTAAGGATGAAACATTTGAAAAGAGGGCCAACTAGATTGCACCAAGATTCTAGAGTATGATATAAACATTCAACCAACTAAGTTGGTTTGAGGAAGAGGTCTTAGAAAATAACATTCCCAAGAATTAAGCTCCTTGGTGGAGGAAGAGACCAATCAAGCCTATACAAATTAGTTTGAGTCCAACAAGTCATGGGTGATGGGTCACTAGACATGATATATGTAAGAGGGGTAGTATTTGACCAACATTCCACCTCAAAAAAGATGCTACTATTGACTACAAGGCACCAAGTATGTACGAATTGAGGGGATAATGTTCAAAAGGAATTATGATTGTGTTTTTCTTTGTTGCTTAGATAAGCCACATGTAGAAAGAATTCTAAATGAGTTCCATAGAAATCCTAAGGGTGGAAATTTCTTTGCCAAATCCACTACTCTAAAGATATAGTGGGTAGGATATCACTATCTTTCCATGTTTTTTGAGGCACACTATATGGTGTTAAAATATACTCAGTGCTAATATTTTGTTGGCAAGTGGAGGAATTTTTCCATGCCACTAAGCCCAATCGTAACTGAGAAACCTTTTGCTTAATGGGGTTTAGATTTTGTTAGAATGATAAATCTTGTCTCCAATGCTATCCATAAGTGGATACTTATGAAAAAATATTATTTCACAAGATGGATGAAGACCGTTTAACTTAAAAATGCTATAGAAATTGAAATTGTCAATTTTTCTTGAGTTGGTAGCAAGGTTTGGTTCACCAAAAACTATCATATCTGATAATGCATGGGATTTTTTGGGTTCTTAGATGTCATACTTTGGTCACAAGCATGGGTTCTACCTCAATATTTTATCAAATTATTACCCATATGGAAATGGGATATCAAAATTGATGAACAAGAACTTGATTAGGTTAATTAAGTGTATCTAGTCAAAATGAAAATAGGAATTACAAAAGCACTTACATGTTGCTCTATGGGCTAATAGAATCACACCCAAACAAATCTTGAAGGAATCTCTGTTTGAACTAGTGTATGGAAAGGAAATATTTTTACTTATTTCTATAGAATTTTTAGCATTGCAACTATTAAAAGATTTGGAAGTTGAAGAAAGTAGCAGAATTGAAGTAAGGTTGGCATAAATCATGAGTCTTGAAGAAAAAAAGAAAAAGTGTATGAATCAATGATCGGGTGCTAGCAGATAGTCAAACAATGGTTTGATAAAAGTCCTCCAACCTATATTTATGGGAAGGATGCCTAGTGCTAAAGTATGATGAGCACACTGCAAAACTATGACAACATTCAAAACTTGAAGTACTATGGAAAGGTCCCTTCCACATTCACACATGCAAAGAGAAGAACACGTATGATCTAGAAGACATGGATGGTAACATTCTGGATATACTAGTAAATGGTATTCATCTAAAATTATTTCATTAAAGCATGTAAGTTCTTTTTAATTTTTCACAGTTATGTACCATATGGGTATGTGTAGGATCATGATAGGCCAAAAAGTGGCAATATGATGGGTATTTGTAGGGTATGTGGCTGACAATTTTTCTTTTACCCAAAATTGATGAAATGAAAATTGTTTTTAAAGGAGATTCTCATCTTACCACCAATATAAATTATTCTTTACTTTGAATTTAATAAATTATTATTATTCATTTTCTATTTGACTTACAATTAAAGTCCTGATTGATAGGTTGATTGAAAAACATCTATAGCTTTCAAATGGTATCACATTTTTTGAATCCAAAACATGCATCACATTTTATGCCTCACATACTATAGAATTTAAAAAATAAAAATTGAATTTCATGAAGTTTTGACCAAGTTAAGGTGGTCAGATATACGAGTTTTTATATTTTTTAAAAATTGTAATAAAAAAATCCTAATTAATTATTTACTTGGAAATTTTTTTAAAAAAATATGCATCACATCCGGACATGAGTCCTCTACTTATATCTAAAATCTTATAAATTTTTTTTATCATTTTATTATGGTTAGGGTGGTCAGACAGACACCTAGTTCTTATTTTTTCCCTGAAATTTAAGTAGTAATACATTGAAATTTCAAATTTTCACCAAATAGATTATTTTGATTTTTAAATAAACCTAGTAGTTTAGAAACTACATTCAATTTTCTACAGATTCTATTTTGACATATTTTTGAAATAATATAGATAACTTATTCAATTTTTTTATGTCAAGTTGCCTAGCTCTAATTTTTCTAAACTTTTTGCCACTTAAGGGCCTATTTTTTCCATGATGATCTTGCACATACCCATATGTAAAAAAATTGTAGAATATGATTATTTTTGTGAATAAGCCATGAGAGTAGTACAAAACAACTTAGAAATATATTATATTATATTAGTTGAATTATTTTACATTATAATACAAGCCCGAGGCTCTAGGAGAAGCTTGAAGCTATCTCAAGAAAACCCAAAAGATTTACACTACAAAAATTAAAAAAAGGAGGTGACATGCAAAAAGCAGTAAATTCAAAGCCTCCAACCATCGCTAAGTAGTCAAAAATGTCTCTTCGTCAGGTTCTTCTTCTTCTTCTTCTTTAGCAAGGTGGGAAGGGGGATCAACACAACACATGTAGGCTCGACATGACACATGCCTCATTCTTCGTTCCTGCAGCTATACACTAGAAATTCAATGTGATTTTCCCATTCAAGCCGAGAAATGTGCTGCATGCCATACTCCATCACAAAGAAGGAAGTCATAGACCAGGATAAAAAATGATGCCTCTTGAGGTTCATGGTGAAAAAGTCGATAAGGAGAGGCAATCAGACCATGTTCTTCACATAATCAACATTCTTACATAGGTTCATGGTGCTCAGAATGTTGCCACTAGGGATAGATGCTTGCAAAATTAAATTATCAAAGGCTTGGAGATGTACAAGTCAAGTAGGGATGTCACGAAGTGGGAGAAAACATTGGAGTTACACTGTGGCTGGTTTTCATGCTTGACATAATCCTTGTTGAGCACCCACTTGAATGCAACAATAGTGAGGTAGTCATTCTTCTTCACTAGACACTTAATTATGTCCCTAGTAATCTCACCAACAAATGATTATTACGTCCTTCATGGTAGCAACCAAATGGGAGTAACTACACTAGATGACATAATAGAAAACAAGCTAAGCCTAGTGGAACATGATACAATAGGGAAAGCTTGCCAACTAAAAGAGCTATTTCAAGAGAATATATCAATAAGATGGTATAGCTATTTATAGAAAAGGTGCACTAGTGAGCTCAATGGATGGAAAATTTGTCTCCCACCAAATGACAACGAAGAAAATATCAAAGCAATCATAGGGTGAGAGATGAATTTTATGGAAAATATGGTACCAAGCCTTGAGAAATACATTTAGAAATTGGGAGTAAATTCTTGCATGTACCAATTTCCAACATGTGTCCATTGTCGTAATTGACGCCAGCTTGCTTACTTATTGTAGCGTAGAAAAATGGATCTTTGGACATTTTCATGCTCATTTGGGTTGTTCTTGTGGATGTTGTCTTAGTTTTGCATTGATTTAGTGTTGTAATGTGGTTAATAAATTCATGTTAGGTCTTGGGCCCTTGTGAACTAATAAGGATTTTAATTTTACCTTACCTAAGTGTTGTGAAGTGTTGTAACACACATTCACATTTTTCTAAGATATTGTTAAAATTTTCACCTAAATAACCTATTTTTATCATTTACCAAGCCTTATTTCAAAGTGTTCTAAGGTTTTGTAACAAACATTCACACTTTTTTAGGCTTTTCATTAGTAATTGGGCTTTTGTATGCTTCAATTGGTCCCATTTGCATCTACAGACCTTACTTATAAGTATATTTTAGAATAAACCTGTAAAAAATCATTTAAAACATTTAAATATTGAAATCCACATCAAATTCCTAAGGTGGGAACCATTCGCCATTTTGGGAGAATGAGTCCCATTAGGTGGGACCCATTCACCCAAAGTGGCAAATGAGTCCCCTTTGGCACAAAATTTAAAGTCAATTCAAATTTCTAGCGGGTTTTTATTCTCTAAGATCTAAGATCAACTTGTGATAATGTATTTTTAAAAATTATTATATAATCAAATATAAATACAAGGAGTTTCAACTCATTTCACCACCAATCAATCTATCAAGCATTCTAAGCATTTCAAGCATTTTCAGGTATACATCCATTAGAGACATTACTTGCATGTTTGCAACATTCTACTTCAAGGGTTTGGTGAGTTGTAGCATTGCATTTGTCTATTCATCATTCTCTTTCCATATTTCATTTCAGTTTAAGGGTTTAATTACCAACACGGGGTTTGACCAAGGCAAACCCCTATTCACTAACCCCACAACAATTTTTCCCTCTCTTTGCATGCAATTTGAAAGTTAAGGTTGTAGATTTTTAAAAGAGAAAGATTGAAAATTTTTCCATCAAATTTTCAAACCCATTGAAAGTTTTCAAGGTCCTAAGAGAACCTTGGAGAACACCTACAAGTTGAATTTGATAGTTTTGGACCTGGAACTAAATCAGGAACAAAAGAGTAGATTGAGAGCTATAGATTCCAGTTTTGAATTTCTAGGAATCTAGAAGTGGACCGATTCACCATTAGTGGTGAATGATTCCCCCTATAGGAGTCTGATAGATATTTTTACAAATATGAGTACCTATTTGTCTAAAACTTGTTTCAACATTGTTCACCCGAAGTAGGACTATGTCACCCAACTTAGCATATGAGTCCTAGTTGGCCTAGAAAGCAACAATTTTAGGATTCCAGAGATCCATTCCATCTTTCTTCAATTTTTAGGTGTACACTTTAAATCTCATAGTTTTATGTTACAATCTATTTGCATTTCTAGGTCTTTTTGCATATCATAGTGTGTTTTCAAACATCTTGCATTTTCCAAGTTTTGCATTAGTGGAAAACCCCTTTATCATTTTTCAGCCTTTAGGACAATCCTCTTTGATAGATTTCAATATCATTTGCATTGAAATCTGAAGGGTTTGTTCTTAAGTGAAGTGTTAAGGTTTTTGTATCTCTCGTTTTAGGTCCAAAACCCTAGAAGTGTAAGAGAGTTCCACATACAAAAATATATGTTTCACCTATGAGAAAATAAATTGATTAACATGCTAAAGCTCTAAAAAATTAAATATGCATATATTTTCATAATACCTTATATCGCTTAAAGCGCACTTCCCATGGCTAAAATAATTATTTCCAATACATAAATCTTATTTATGAAAAGGGCAGCAAGGAAATGTAAAAATTACATTATCACGGTGAATTTGGAATTTGAGAGGGAAATGGATCCCTAATCCACACATATCATCTTGTTGGCACCATTTAGTAAGCTAATGGTAATGACAGTTCATTATTGCATGTACATGCAGGAAAATTGAATGCACCCAAAAGTAAATTTTTGCTAAGTTGCAAAAACAACAAGCAACCATTTCTCTAGAGAAGCTCTCTGTAAATTTGAGCACAAAAATGGAAGAAGCATCAAATTATGGTAGAAAAGTTGGGTCTTCATCTTAAAAACTAGGCTATGTCAATAGTTTTGGGAGGGATTCATTTGTTAATGCCTAACACCAGAAGAGCAACATTTTATCACACCAAAACTATACACACAGGTGACCCCATTAAGAAAGAAGCCATCCAAGATTTCAAAAAATATATTTTTCACCCAAGGTTGGTGGAAAACCATAAATTCCTGAGGGAAAGGACATTACAAATAATGATCAAACATGGGCAACTGAAGGTTTTATATTACAGTTCTAGAATTGTGGTTTTCCACAATTCATGTTGTTCACTATACACCCATGTTTAGAGCTGGTGGATGCATGTGCTAAGAGGTTTGACAAGGAAATAGGGGTTATATTTTTTTGTAGGATAAGGGTTACAATTAGTGAAATGGATATCTGGGATATGTTATGTACCCCTAGAAATAGGGGTGCCAAGAGCTTCGAGCGGCAAGTGATGGAAGAGTTATGGAGAACTAAAAATAAATAGTTACATTTTTATGAAGATGAAACAAATGAGAGACTGGAAGGAGGTCAACTCATCTTTCCTCTATCACACAAAAAGTTCAAACAAGATGTACACATCATTTTTGCAATGTTGTCCTATATCTATGACTATGACGATGATGAAAGGGTATATCCTTTCTAGATGGGCTTTTCTTTTATGCTTAGGAGGGAAAATAGCCAGAAGTATTTTGATTTTACTAAGGTAGTAGTTGAAAGTATGCTAGAACAATTGAGAAATTATGGAATTGATTCTAAATTTAGATATTCTTCTTTCTTGGCACATTTGATCTTACATCAAAATTCTAAATTTATTGAAAGACACTTGTCACTGTTTAGGTGTGATGTAAAGGAGTTGTAGCAACCAATTTTGGTTTGGACCCATGTGCTTTCAAGGACATGGGATTATTATTGGTTTGTGGATTATTTCATGAGGTTAGTACTTGTAGACTTTTCCCCATGCCCTTCAAGCTATTTTTCCCCTTAGCTCTTGCAATGGATGAAAAGCTCACAAACCTCGTGGATTATTTTTTGGGAGCTAATTTTACCTTTACTAAATTCCATGGTTTTCTAGAGGAGTATTTTAGGCTCCCTAAATTTGTAATAGATTGGGTTTTCACCCCAAAGGTATGTTGTTAGGAAACTATTTCTGAGAAGGCCTATGTCGTTGAAAGGAACAAGATAGTGCTTTACCCAATTTCCCTTAGCATTTCCAACAGTCAAGTAACACTGATGAAAATAAAGGAGCAAGAGGTGCTTACCAACAAATTGGTATACCTAGCCCTAGTACTCATTCGTGATGCATGGAGCTACAACCTAATAAGGCACCTCTCAAACATAAGGCATGAGAGGATGGATTAATTTGAATCAAGAATGAACCTAAATGAAAAGAGGTAAATTTTTTACATCGACTTAGCCTTCATACCATTCAACCGACCACCATGACTTGACTTTTGGGTATGTGCAGGATCATGATGGGCCAAAAAATGGTGACATGGTGGGTATGTGTAGGGTATCTGGCTAACAACTTTTTTTCTACCCAAAATTGATGAAATGAAAGGGTTTTTAAAGGAGATTCTTAGCTTTTGAACAATATAAATTATGCTTTAATTTTATTTTAATAAATTATTATTATTCATTTTCCATTTGAATTACAACTTAAATCCTGATTGATAGGCTGATTGAAAAACATCTATAGCTTTCAATCGATATCAAAGTTTTTGAATTTGAAACATACATCACATTATATGCTTTGCATTCTATAGGATTAAATAAAAAGAATTGAATTTCATGAAGTTTTCACCAAGTTAAGGTGGTCAAACATACGAGTTTTTATATTTTTTAAAATTTGTAATAAAAAAATAATAATTAATTATTTACTTTCAAAAATTACAAAAAAATATGCATCACATTGGGACATGAGTCATATACTTATATCTAAAATATTATAAAAAATATTATCATTTTTTTGTAGTTAGGGTGGTTAGACAGACACCTACTTTTTTTTTCCCTGAAAATTAAGTACCACTGAATTGAAATTTCAAATATTTACCAAATAGATTTTTTAATTTTTAAAATAAACCTAGTAGTTTAGAAACCACATTCAATTTGCTATAGATTCTATTCTTACATATTTTTGAAATAATATAGATAACTTATTCAAATTTTCATGTCAAGTTGCCTAACTTTAATTTTTCTAAAAATTTTGCCACTTAAGGGCCTATCTTTTCCATGATGATCTTGCACATACCCTTTTATGTGATGATAGTAGAATACTAGAATAGCCTCCTAATGGGAAAGTCCCTCAATACACAATTGAATCACCTTGGGTGGTTAGAAAGAAAGAGGGAAGATTTCTAGAGATTTCAATAGGAAATTAAGAGTCTCAACATCATTTATGGGGATTCTCAACCACATGATGAAAGGTTCAACATAATTTATGAAAAGGAGATTGACACTAAGGATAGTAATCCTGAGTCTAGTCATGAGATTGAATTGGAAGAGCTTCTGCTCTACACTTCCCAACTAGAGGATCCCAACATAAGAGAAGGGAAAGGAAAGGGGTCAAAATAGAAGGAATCACATGTCACATCTTCCATTAGTGCCCAAGGAAAAGGAAAAAGGACCTGACAGTTCCCAAAGAAGTCTATTGCAGATGTTGAAGGACAAGTTACGACGGGCTCGACCACCAAGGGATCTAAGTCTGCCAGCTCTTCACATACAAAGAGGAGAGTCTAAGAGCTAAGTGGACCTAGTGCATCAAGTAGAGAAGAAGAGGAAGCGAAGTCCACTCTACCAGGATATTCAACTTTAGTAGCCCAAGTAAGTTTTTCTCCCACTCTTCTTTCTACCTTTACATCCTTAGTTGTTCCTTTTTCCCCATCTATAGAAAAGAGTCCTATGTCCATGGATTTCAATCTTTTTTTTCTGAACAAACCCCTAGCCACATTCATAAATTAACCACATAAAGAAACTGCATGTTTCCAAAAAAACACATCCACTTTGGCTACAATTATTTTTTTAATCACCTTATCAAAGGTTCCCATTGAAAATGTTGAAGTATCTGTACTTCTAGTTTCACCAAACCCATATGTTTATGAGAAAATATCTTTTTTTCTACGCACTTCCCCTTTAACTCCAATGGGTGTTCACCACTCTTATTCCCCATATGGTATCCCACCTTTTTCCATGATAACACTCCCCTTTTCCTCTCCACAATCACATACAGTCAAGGCTCCCCCTTTTGTCACCCTTTTCAATCTCCATCCAGGTGCTTCCATTTTCGCATAGACCATCAACACCCCATAGAGTCTCTAAGGTCATTTTGATGTGATGAAGTTGGCTTGACAAGGTGGAAAATAGAAATTGTAGATAAAAGTTGCAACACAACCAACTACTCAGAAGATTGAGGCTTGCTTCATTGAAGAGAAAAATTATCTATTGATTTATACCATGAAGCATCTAGAATCCAAGCCAAAGGGAGAAATTTAGATGGAAAATTATGACATCAAAGCTATAGGCCTTGATTTAAGTGAAACTCTCCCATGCGACAAAGTGGTTCTTGCTAAAGCCACTCATAAAGTAGTCTACACTAATTATTAGAAGCTAGACAAAAGATTAAAGAAACGCAAGGTAGAGATGGAAAATGTAAAAGACACGAGTAAAAGAAAGAAGTTGGGTATACGAAGAGGGGATGTTTTGGCCAAAAAAAATTCTCGCAAAAAATGCATACGCATTATTTTAAAAATGCGTATGCATTATGCTTCAGGTACCCAAGCCTAAAAAATGCATATGCACTCAAAAATGCATACGCGTTATAACGTGTACATGTTATATAATGCATACATGTTTTATAACATGTAAAAATTGATTATTAACAAAAGAAAATGAAGAATGCATATGTGTTTTATAACGCATAAGTCAAAATTTCCAACCCACATGCTGCCTTGGTTTTAGGATCGGGAAAGGCTTGGCAATCCGAGCCTTAGCCTTTGACCTGCAACTAAAAAACTAAGGCAGATTGAAGAAGAATGTCCAACTTTGACAACATGGCTGATGGACTTCTTTTCTGAATCAATCTATAAAATTAAAACCCATTAGAGAACACGATGTCTACTTTCCAAATATATAATTTTTATTAATATTGGATTACATTTACTATTTTTTAATTAATTTCTAAGCAAACTAGTCCTTAAACTTGAAATATCAGGCTTTTTTTATTTTTTAATAACATTTTTTTGGTTTAGTTTTTTGTAAAAAAATTTATATGGCATCAAACTTCAGACAATTCTCTACATAATGAAAAAACAAAGAGTCAAAAAATGTTTGGTTTAGGTCCAATTATGTTGTCCGTACACGTAGATTTTTAAAAATAGCAATTAAGGCCAATAAAAATTTAATTAAAAAAATAGTCAACCAAAAATTACAAATAAATTCCAGATCAAACTTCATGTTGTTAGATCTCTTTTCCCAAAAGGAATTAGAAAAATACTTTTATCTGGGTCAAAAAGTGTTATCCATACATGTGCTTGGTATTGTAAAAAAATAGGGACTTTTAAAAAGTGGTTTTTATAGATCCCTATCCAAATTTAGTTTTTGTAATCTAGGTATTTGAATAATTTAGATATTTGAAAACTAGATTCAAAATTATAAATTTCATATTACTGAATTTTTTTAAGATTCATTGTGTAAGTGCCTCAAATTTTCAATTCAAGGGTGACAAATTTTGAAAAATAGCAAAAACATTTCCACTTTTTGAGCTTTTTGTGTACCCAACTTCTTGCATCAGCCCACACAGGGAATAGACTATATGAAGAAATCAACGATAAGGACATGGAGATAGCTTGCACAATGTGATTACAAAGTTAGTAGGGGGAAGTAACTAAGTTTCTTGAGGAGGCTCGAAGTGAGCAAAATCGGCTTCATGCTGAGATAGAGAAATTGAAGGGTGATGTTGCAGCTAGATGTGAAATAAATAAGGAATATAAATGCAACTAGGATAATATTTAGAAGGAATTGGATAGCATCCAATTTAATTCTTTTGACGATCTCTAGGAGGCCCAAGCAGAAAAAAAAAGGGTGAAACAAGATTGAGTGTATTTTGCAGACTTGCGAAGAAGAGATCAGGAAGTTGAACTCTGAGCTCACAAATTCCCTCCAAGAGAAAATCCAATTGGAGGGTAAAATAAAGGCAAAAGAATCTCAATTCCATCAGGAATTGGTTGCAATACAAGGATCTGAGATCATCCTGATACTGAAAAGAATGATATCCATGGATTCAAAGAAAATCATAGTTACAATTGCTACAAGTTGAAGCCAGTCTTGTAGTTTTTGAGGGATGGTTGGGAATTAAATGAGAAGGTTTGAACAATGGTTGACCAAATTATGTGCATATATGATCCCTAATCCATGTAATCAAAGAATCTAAACCCTAGGTTATGTGAGGCCGCTAAAGAATTTTTAAGAAACACAAGAATTAGTGATCAAAGGGTTGCCTCAAGGAAAGAAAGAAAATTCATCAACTACCACATGGTTGTGTGAAAAGGTAAAGATCATCAGGAAGTGTTGAATAGGAAGGTCACTAAGATGAAGAAGGAGTTCAATTTTCTGCTTGATTCCAGATTGCCTACCCCTTTTCTCACTAGATGGAGAGGTGCTATCAAGCAAGCATATCATGGATGTGATCAAACTCAAAATCAAGACTTCCAAAACACTCCTAGGTCTAAGCCCATCACCCACTATTGAGTAAATCAAGAAAGAGATAATTCCCCTTTCTCAACTTTATTACTATGTTGTGGTTGTTTCATCAAGGTGGGAAGGGGTTTCTTTTAGTGAAGTCCTTGAATTGGATCAAGCATATGAGATTATTCACACTCTCATCAGGCCCGCTGATTTGGATTTGGAAGTCTAGCACTCCTCCTTCCTCAAACTAAAATAATTACTAGAGTTCTATGTTCATGCCTCCACAAGAAAAGGCCCCCTATGAGTCACCAAAACTATAAAGAAATTTTTCCTTTAGTCTTTTTGGTTTTCATCCCTTACAATTTTCAACTTCGGGATGGGTTCACACTCAAAAAGAAAAGACTACTCCTAAAGGAATGCAATGCACCACGTGGTGTCTACATAGATTTTACATATCATTTTCCTTTCTGGTGCAAGCCGAGGCATGTGTTAGCTTGGCAAGGATTTTCTTCAAAACTATTCTCACAAATTTAAGATTTCCCACTCACTTGACATGTCATCTATTCACTTCAGGTAGTTTTTATTCTTGCAGAGTAATCTCAATGGGTGGACTTTTTAGGAATGTGGTGGGTCTCTTACTTTTTGAGTGGAACCTTGGAGTCAGTGTTGTTGACCTTTATGGTTGATCAATTAGTTTTTTTCTAGGCTATATGGTGAAATCAATTTTTTTTCTGACAGCTATCTTCGCTAAATATTTAAAGCCATTAATAAAGCAGTTGGGACTTAATGAGTGAAGATTGTTGTGATCTAATCAAGATCTAAGATCATATTGTGAGCTATCAGGTTCTAGCATATGGTAGTTTCTATTTCTAGAATGTTTGTGATGGTTCTCTCTTCTTTTAGTTATAAATAGGGGCTAGAAGTATGAGTAAAAAAGTTAGAAAAATTGCTTTGAAAATATTTTTGAAGGGTATAGATCTAGTAGGGAATTTATATCTTCAAAGTTGAAGGTTTTATAGAATACTATTATTCTTTGGAATGTTATATTTAAATTTCAAAAGTATCATTGGATTGGCATCTAATCTTTTTTTTTTATGTTCATATATTATTGAAGTTTGATCTATTTGGGAGAAATATTTGAAATTGTGCATGTTATGGCCATTGTCAATTTTCTTGTTTATATATAGTTCATGTTAAAAACATTGTGTTAAGTCTACTTTGATAGTTCAAATAGCTAAGTTTCATGTGATTAAGCTTTTATTTTGAATACTAGCTTTTGAAAATTGGATTATGTTTGTTGAACTTTTCCTTTTTTTGTAAAATTTTCCATTCTTTATACTATGCTATAAAGGGAGAAGCTTTTTGTGAATTTCTAGATATTTCTATTAATATTTAGAGTTTTCTTATGTCTGATTGGACCTTAATGGGTGCTTCCCACTGGCATATTTGAAATAATGCACTATGCTTTCATTAAGACTTTGTTGCTTACTCTCTTTCCAATAATGAAGGATATGTGGCATTCTTTGTCTATCATATCAGCTATAATAAATAGTTTAAGGTCTGAAATTTTATAAAAGCTTTGGAACATCAAAATTTTTTACGTTTTATTTCCATTTCTTTCTACCTTTCCTACAAAACATAAAGAAGAGTTAGTTTTATATAAAAAAAATTGAAGGTCATTCAATGTGGTGCAGATTGGTCCCCCACTTGCTGAATATCCCATAAGGCTGTCAGACAGGCGTAAGTTTTGATGATCAAGAGAAACTAATCAAAAAATCATCATAGCTTCTCAACCATAACTATTTTAAATCAATGAAAACATATACATAAGTCTATTGACATCAATGACAACACCAACTACACATACTTTCAATAAACATAACATATGAGACTAGCATTTTCCTAAATATAATTTCTTATGCAATTTTAATGAAGGGAGGTTGACAATATTTTGTATTTAGCAAATGCAAGCATAGAGAAAACATTTTTTTGTCTATGTTGGTCTGTAATGATCCAAATCCTTTTATGTAGGTTTTTTCAAGTCAATAAGGAAAGCTATGGTGTTGATTACATCATATATGAATATATTTGATTTAATTTAATGTATATCTTTCTCTTATGCACTTCGTATGCTATATTTATATGGATTAGAAACCAAACTAGAGGGATATGACCTTTAAATTGTAAGAAGTAGCATTCCATATTTTTATCCTAGTTTCTTAGGTAGTATTGTAGGAGATGATGCAATAAACATGATACAAGAAATATTTTTATTTAAAAGTTTCAAGTGTAACTTTTAATATGATGAAATATTTTATACTAGCTCATAGTAAAATTTATGAAATGGGAAAAGCACAAAATCTTGTATAATTTATTTTACAAATAAAAAAAAGATTATTACATTCCTTTTTATGATGGCATAATATACTACTTTGAGCACATTCATCTCCTTTCAAAACTGCCTATATTTATGTAGAATTTTAAACCCTTTTCCCACATAATAGTAAAAAATATAAAATAATTCCAAAAAAATGTACTATAATTTTAAGGAAACCCATATGATGTATAAATTTACATTTCTATTGCAATATATGTAATAGAAGTAAACTAAATTTTACATAATAAAGGACTACACAAGTTTACATAAATAGTAGCTAACCAACATTTTAGTAATGAATACCCCTCATAGCACAACAATATGATAGAATAAAATGTTACTAAACTATTATTATTGCATGATACATAAAATATGCAAAACTTGAAAAAATTCAATTTCCACTCAAATTCACATTATTTAATAAGTTATATCACAATTCAGAAGTAACATTTAGAATAGTGAATCCCTTTTTCATTTGGCTAATGGGAGCTCACCTCCCAAACTTAGGATTGGAAAACCAATCTAGCCCCGAGCTTGGGGAAATCAACATTCAAACCAATTTTAAAATTCATAAAATACCCACAAATAGTCACAATTTTTTTTATAGTTAAAATAATCACAATACACCCACTAAACCAGGTTGCACATCACAAAGATTTCCTAGTGAAAGCAACATTAGAGGGAGTTGGGGTTTCACTCAATGGTGAAGTATACCCCTCCACATAAAAAAATCATAAAACTTCTATCTTTTTAATTCACCACATAATAAAATAATATCATAGATGTGCATTAAAATATGAGTACTCATGCCCCATTTATCCAAATCCATTCACAACTATAAATATTAGAACAAATAAAATTGTGGGTGCTCTACCCCAACACAAGGGATATTCTCATCCATTCAGAGAGCCCACCCCTACATTACAAACCCAACCCACTTTCACAATACACAGGATGAACATCACTTCACAAATAATACAAACACAAACCATTTAAGATGCATTAAAGAAACTTTCCACATAAATACAACTCAAAAGGAAACAAAGTAATACCTCTCCAGGTTGCAAACACTTGAAGGGAATTAGTGAAGAATTAACCAAAAATTCTCCAAGCTTCCCTTTCACCACTAATATTCCTCTCTACTTCTTCAAATTAACCATGTTCACCCCACACTCACCATTTCTTCATGGTTGAAGATATGCTTGTTTGGTTTGGATGTGATGATCAAAGGTTTTCAGAGGTGCTACATCCAAAGTTCTAGGTTTTGGATTGTGCGGTAGTGGAAGTTGTGTTTGAGAGTTTGTTGCCTATGAAGAAGGTTGTCTCAAAAAAATGAAATTGCTTTCCATTTCTCCACATTGAGGTTTCTTGTCTTGCAAATTTAGGAACATGGTAAATTTTTTTGTATCTAACTTTCCCTAGACTAACTCATGTTTAGCTTCTTTGCAAGCTTCAACTCATAGGTTGTGTTATGTGGTAGTATGTTTGGTTGCATAAAATGAATGTGTTATTTAGTTTCAGGTGGTTGTGGTAGTATTTTTGAATATTTTAATGGTGTTGGAATATTCATGTATGTTGTGGAATTTTTCTATGTGTTATGTATGGTATTTATATACCTAGAAAGGTGTGTATGTGGTCACTTGTTAGTGTTAGTAGGTTCAGCTGAACTAGAATGCTAGTGTTAATTGTGAAGGTTGTTTATTGTTTGTGAAAGCATGGTGAAGCATGTCAATGTAGATTTGGGTTCTACTTAACCCTTGGTATGCTTTTCCTTCACTTATTTTCACTGTGAAAGTATTTTATGATGACCTATATAGTAGTTGCAGGTGCATACATTTCATTGAGGCTGACATGGAGAATGTTTTTGAGGTTGTAAAGAATAAATAAGAAAGCTTAACTATTTAAGAAGTGTGTGACATCTACATGGTGTGGTGTTAAATGATGAAAATGTGATCACATGTGGTGATCTGAGTGTGAGATTAAATGCTTAAGGCTACTAGATGTAAGGAGTAGAAGATGTCTATATTTTCAGTGTGCTTGAAGTTGCTGGAGGAAAAGAGTCAAAGGTTATAAATGGTGGAGAGATACAATGGTTTATTTCTCATTTTTCTTTGAAATAGTGAATCTCTCTATAACAATGTTCTTCTATTCAAGTCTTTCTTTTAGATAGTGATTCTTTTGGGTAGTTAGCCCTAGTTAGTGATCCATTCTTCTATTTTGGGTAGTGAGCCCTTCTAGCAGTGAGACTATTGTATTCAATGTTTCTATTCATATATGTGTGTGAGCTAATCCTCAACATGGTTTTTCCCTTATTAGGGTTTTCCATGTAAATCTAGTATTCTCTTGTGTATGGTGTTGAATGTGTTTATGTTTCATATATTTACATTTTGTTAATGTTAATAAGGGTTTAACAATTAATGAGGCTTTGATGATTTTAATGTACAACTAATTCACCCTCCCTCTTAGTTTTCTTGTGTGTCTAACAATTTGGTATCAAATTTGTGATTCCTTGGAAGAATCTTAACTACTTGAGGTAGATCCAGATGGTGCATAGGAAGGGTGTCAAATCTTTTATGTTTGATGGAAAAAAATTATGCTCACTAAAAATCTAGGATGGAAACCTTTCTTATCTTTTTGGGGTTTGGAGTCTGAAAGTCAATTGAAACTAGATATACTATTCCTACTAATTTTTTGAAAAGTGATTATGAGGTTGACAAGAATTATGAGAATAATGGAAAAGTAGGAAATGTTATCTTGAGTGGTCTTTCTTATTCTGAACTTGGAAAGGTGATAAGTCTCAAAACTACTAAACAAGTTTGGATGAAGTTGTAAAGCATTTATGAAGGAGATGATAAGGTCAAGCAAGAAAAGATGTAGAATTTCAAAGCCAATTTTGAAAAGCTGAGGATGTCATAATATGAAGACATTATAGACTACATTCTTAGAGTGGATGAAATTTTTAATGCCATCGATGGTCTTGGTGGTAAGTTGGAAGAAAGTGAATTTGTTAAAAAGGTATTGAGAACTATTCTTAAATCTTATAATTCTATTTTTTTTCTATTAAGGAAGATTAAAATATAGATCAATATTCTAAAGATCACATGTTTGGTGTTGTAGTAATGGAAAAAGTATCAGTTTTCCTTATTTAATTTGGGAATAATTAATTAATGGTAAAATGCACTTAATTGTGCCTTATTTAGGGTGTTGTAAAGTTTTTTTGTACAATTTCACATGGATCTAGGGATTTTTAATTAATTGAGGTCATTTATAGATTAATTGTCCCCCTTAATTCAAATCCAAGCCTTATTAATTTCATTTTCTGATGAATATCCCAACATTCATTAATAATGTTGTATACCATTTAATTTGGAAAGGTTTAAGTTCTAGTATAGTGATCTAGGATCCATTTTCCACATGGAAAATGGGTCCTCACTATGTCCTAGGTCCCCCTTTTTACATGTTATTTCACCTTCCCAAAACTTGGTCTTAGTTAACTATTCTAGGATCCATTCGCCCAAGGTGGAGAATGGGTCCTCCTTACCTAGGACACCTATTTTTGAACTTATTCCTAGTAGGATTTTAATAATTTTGAATCCTAGATGTGATGTCAGCTTGTTTTATTTGAATTTTGAGATTAAATATTAAGTTTATTATAAATATAAGATTAATTCACATAGTTTCATAACTAGAAGACCTAAGCATTCAAGTATTCAAGAATTATAGAAAATTTATGATCAAGAGAGAACTTCAAGAGCATTTGAAATGAATTCAAGAGTAGATTATCAAGCTTTTATTGTTGCAATCAAAGATCATGTCATCATGCTAATGATTTAGTTCTTCATGCATGTAGTTGAGCTTATGTATTGATGTAGTATTTAAGATCCATTTGCAGGCATTGTTTCACATCCCATTCAAAATAAATATCTACATTTCTCATAGCCACTTCATGTTAGATTAGTGTTTTACATTCCAAGACTTCATCTAAGGTATCTTTGTTGCATGTTTCATGTTTCATGTTCTTGTTTCAATGTTTCATCATAAGGTTTAATTACCTAAGCGGGTTTATACCAAGGCAAACCCCTATTCCCTAACAATAAAAAAAAAATTCTCTCTTGGTGTGTGATTGTAGGTTTTAGGTTGAAGATCAATTCAAGAACAAGATTGGAACAAAATTTGTCAAGATGGAAAAGTTGCAAAAGTTATCATCTTACTTGCAAGATCATGAAAATGAAGCTACAAAATTTATTTTCGACTTTGAGTTGATCAGATGGGAGGTGGGAGTGTAGATATTAGTAGAACCTAAAGGTATGTGCAGGATCATCGTATGCAAAAAATAGGCCCTTAAGTGGCAAAAATTTAGAAAAATCAACGTTAGGAAACTTGACGTAAATATTTGAATAAGTTATCTATATTATTTCAAAAATATGTAAGAATAGAATTTGTAGAAAATTGAATGTAGTTTCTAAAATACTAGGTATATTTAAAAATAAATAAAATCTATTTGGTGAAAATTTGAAATTTCAATGCAGTAGTACTTAAATTTTAGGGAAAAATAAGAAGTAGGTGTGTAATCGACCACCCTAACCATAATAAAATGATAATATTTTTTGTAAGATTTTATATATAAGTAGAGGACTCATGTCAGATGTGATGCATTTTTTTTGTAATTTTTTCCAAGTAAATAATTAATTATGAATTTTTATTACAACTTTTAGAAAATATAAAACTTCGTCACCGACCACCTTAACTTGGTCAAAACTTCATGAAATTTAATTTTTATTTTTTTAATCCTATATTATGTGAAGCATAGAATGTGACGCATGTTTTGGATTCAAAAAATATGATATCGTTTGAAAGTTATAGATGTTTTTCAATTAGCCTATCGATTCGGACTTTAGTCATAATTCTAATAGAAAATGAATAATAATTATTTATTAAATTCAAATTAAATAATAATTTATATTTTTGGAAAGCTAAGAATCTCCTCTAAAAACCCTTTTCGTGTCATTGATTTTGGGTGAAAAAAAGGTCATCAGCCACATACCCTACAAATACCCATAATATTGCCACTTTTTGGCGCACCATGATCCTGCACATACCCAAAAATAAATTTTTAAAAAACCTAACAAGGAACCATTCAACACTAGGTGAATGAGTCCATAGTGACCCCTGAAACATTTTTACCAATGTGCAAATTCTTTCAACACCTTAAAACCTCCCTTATTGTTGTTATAATAGTTTGGTATTTTTTTTGGATATTGATTTGTATCATATGTTACACATAATTATATGTTTCATAGAAAAAACCATTGTTTTATGATGTTGATAGAATCATCTTGAAAAAAGGGTATGTGCAAGATCATCATGGAAAAAATGCCTTAAATGGAAAAAAATTAGAAAAATTAGAGTTAGGAAACTTGATCAGTAAAAATTTCAATAAGTTATCAATATTATTTCAAAATAATATGTAAGAATAGAATTAAGAAAATTTAATGTAGTTCTAAACTACTAGGTTTAAAAAAAAAAACTATTTGGTGAAAATTTAAATTTCAATGCAGTAGTACTTAAATTTTAGGGAAAAAACAAGAAGTAGGTGTTTGTTTGACCACCCTAACCACAATAAAATGATAAAAAAAAAATTATAATATTTTAGATAGAAGTAGAGGACTCATGCCCTGATGTGATGCATATTTTTTTATAATTTTTTTCCAAGTAAATAATTAATTATTATTTTTTTATTACAATTTTTTTAAAAATATTAAAAAGTTGTATGTCTGACCACCTTAACTTGATCAAAAATTCATGAAATTCAATGTTTATTTTTTTAATCCTATAGTATGTGAAGCATAGAATGTGGCGCATGTTTTCGATTCAAAAAATGTGATACCATTTGAAAGCTATAGATTGTTTCCAATCAACCTATCAATCAGGACTTTAGTCATAATTTGAATAGAAAACGAATAATAATTACTTATTAAATTCAAAGTAAATCATAATTTATATTGGTGGAAAGCTGAGAATCTCCTTTAAAAAACCTTTTAATTTCATCAATTTTGGGTAAAAAAATAGTCGTAAGCCACATAACCATCATATTGCCACTTTTTGGCCCATCATGATCCTGCACATACCCAAAACTCCTATTTTTCTTTGAAACAAGTGCTTTAATTTATTTTGAATTGAGAGACTTTTTTCAAAATGCTATAAAGAAAGAAACTTCCTTTAATTTCAGCAAGGTAGAGAAGGATGATGAATCAAATTTGGATAATCTTTGTACTAGATATTTTTGGGTTTCCTATGGACTTCTCTAGTTCTTCTAGGGTTTTTCACCTAAAAGGAGAGAGATAGGGCCCAAAAATGCTAAGGTTTCATTCAAATAATGTTATGTTGATGTTTTCTAAGCTAAATGAAGTAAACTAAATACAATTGAGTGATCTAAATGAATGAATATGAATGCAAAACTAAGATTTTAACTATGATGGAAAACACATTGTGATATGAAAACAATAAACTAAATGAAAAAAAATTGCTGAAAAAAAAGAAATGAGATGAAATAGAGTGCACCTGGGAAATGCTTGATGATTTTTGAATGTTTTGGATGCTCACTGAAATCACTAAAATTTCACAGCGGGACTCATTCGCCTAGGGTGGAAAATTAGTCCTCTTACTGGTGTAAAACTATTAAGAACTGGTTTCTAACTTTCAAGATCCGTAATCTAACAAAATTCACAATTTTCAGTCCTAAGGTGAGACTCATTTTCCACTAGTGGTGAACCAGTCCTCTCCCAAAACTCTAAGAAATCAGGAGACAACTCTACAACACAAAATATGGAAATCTCTTATTGTTAGGTTGTTGAAGTCAATTTTGCAGGAAACAAACATAAAACCTTCTCCAACCTTGAAACATGAATGATTGACTTGAAGAACCTAGTTGACTTGTTTACCAATCTTCATCACCAAAAATCTTGCTAAATCTACATACCTAGGTCTGCAAACATACATGCAATAGGGGAAAATGGTTGAGGTTTAGCAAATAGGGGTTTTCCTTGGTCAAACCCCACTTTTGGTAATCAAACCCTTAATGAAACAATGAGATGAAAGATAATGATAATCTAATAATGTGCAATAGCTATCAACTTACCAAACCATTGATAATGCAAATCTGAAGTAGTGTCAATGGATGCTCCAAAGTGCTTGAGTATTGCTTGATAAGTTGTTGTAAGATGCTTTAATGCTTAAGATTTCTTGAATAAGATGTGTGAATGTTGGAGGATATAAAATGAGGTGAAAATCACACATTTATACAATCTTGTGCTTAATTTAACTAGTCACACCTCATCATGGGCCGACATCAAGTTTTTTTGAATAAAAATCTAAAAGGAAATTTTTGAAATTTTGAATTTGGAGCCAAGGGGGACTCATTCACCACCCATTGAAAATGGGTCCCAACTAGGACCTAAAAATAGGTGTTAAGAATTAAGTTGCATTTAATGTTGTTTGTTAGGCTTACATTAAAAAATACACTTAATTAAAGCATATGAGGGCATAAAGGGACCAAATATTGCATGAGAAAGGGATAAATAGTGAAGTTGTGCCTAAAAAAGCATGAAATGTTGTTACAAGACTTTACAACACTTCAAAATAGGACATGATTAGAGATGAAAAGGTTATTTTTAGGTGAATTGTGATAAATAGAGTCTAGAAGAATATAGAAATATTTTACAACACCTTCAAGCCATGTTCATTATTTGAATTTTAGTACCTAAATATGCGTGTTCAAGCCATGTTACAATGTAAAATCAGTGGAAAATAGATCAAACACCATGAAACAAGACCTAAAAAGCCATGGAAATGACAAGGGGCCATTTTTTTATAGCATAATCTTGATGAAGTGGAAGCAAACTTTTAAAGGAGAATGAAAAATGGAAATATCAAATATAGAGGTAAATTACCCTTTAAATGTTTTAATAGTAGAAATCTTGGTCATTATACTTCTAAATGTCTGATCAAAGTTGTAAATGACAAACATAAGGATCATAAAGGTAAATCTATCAAAACGAGTTCGCATTTTAAAAATAAAAATGGTATATTTGATAATGAGGAATTAGACTATCCTGATGAGGATTATGATGAATTCTTGATCATAGATCTAAAAGTTGGATCTAATTTGAATAATCCTAAAAGATGTGTGAAGGAATGTGCTTCGAAAATAGGTAACAATATTGAAGGAACTATGTTGACTGCTTTCTATGCAAGAGAGGAGATAAACTGCTAGATAATTGATAGTGGTTGCTCAAAACATATGAAAGATGACAAGAGTAAGTTTGTTAACCTCTAGAAGAATGATGTTGGTCTTGTTAAGTTTGGTGATGATACGGGTGAGTGTAGGATCATGAGGGTCCAAAAAGTGGTTGATGAACTTTTTTAATCCAATTTGATGAAATAAAAAGGGTTTATTGAGAAAATTATTATCTTTCAAAAAATAAAAGATATGACTTATTTGGAATCAAATAGATAATTATTATTAATTTTCCAAATTCATTCTGACTAAAATCCTTATTGATAGGCTAATTGAAAAATATCTATAATTTTTAAATGATTTCACATTTTTTGAATCTGAAAGATGTGTCACATTCTATGCTTTGCATACTATAAAATAAAAGAAATAAAAATTGAATTCATATATTTTTTACCAAGTTATGCTGGTTAGAAAAACTCATTTTAATATTTAAAAAAAAAATTAATAAAAAATTAATAACTAATTATTTACTTGCAAACAAAAAAATTACAAAAATTGTAGCACATCCATTCATTTATCCTCTACTTATATTTAAAGTTTCAAAAATTTATATTATTTTTTTCTTGTACTTAGGTTGGTTAGACATACACCTAATTTTTATTTTTTTGTAAAAATTTAGTACTACTACTTTGAAATTTCAATTTTTCACCAAATACATTTACTTTTTTTCAAAAAAGTAATAGTATCTTGGAAAATATATTCAATTTTCTACAAATTTTGTTCTTACATATTTTCAAGTTATGTTAATAACTTATTCAAAATTTTATGTCAACTTGTATAACTCTAATTTTTAAATTTTCATTTCCACTTAAAGGCATAGTTTGAACCCCCATGATCCTTCAATGATGCATACATCCACTAAGATCAATGGAGAAGTTTCAATTAGATTTTATGGAAAGCACAAAATAGATGTTATTTATTTCAAGGGTCTTCAACATAATCTTCTCAATGTAGGATAAATGAGAAGCATAGAATACAGTTTGGTGTTTCAAGATGATGGTTATAAAATTAGAAAATGAAGCTTAAGAAATTTTGTTGTTGCAAGAATAAGGACAAAAGGAAATGTTTATTAGCTGAAATGTGGTGGTGTTAAGAACTTTATGTGAAAAATCAATGAAATCTAGCTATGGCATACAAGAATGGGTCACATTTGATAGCCTATTGAAGATCAGTTCTACTGATGCAGTGAGAGACCTACCAGGGATTACAAAAAAATTCAATGCAATTTGTTGAACTATAGATTTTTGGCACCTTAGGATTTCTCTAGCTCTTCTAGGGCTTTTCACCTAAAAGGAGAGAGGTAGGGAAAAAAATGACAAGGGGTTCATTAAAATTATGTTATGTGTGATGTTATTTAAGCTAAATGAAGTGAAATAAATACAATTAACTGATCTAAAAGACTAATTATGAATGCAAAACTAATATTTATGCTATGTTGGAAAAGACAATGTGATATGCAAACAATGAACTAAGAATGAATAAAATGTAGAATAGAAAGAAATGGGTTGAATCAAAGTGAACCTAGACAAGATTTGAGGAATCTGGAATAGTCTGAATGATGTCTAAAATTACTAAAAATCAACAGTGGGACTCATTCACCCAGGGTGGAAAATTAGTCTTGCTACTGGTAAAAAACTATCAAAATTTTTTTTCTACTGACGTGATCTAGAATCTGAAAAAACCTATATTTTCAGTCTTAAGGTGGGACTCATTTTCCATTGGTAGCAAATCAATCCTCTGCCAAATTTTTTAGAAATCAGGAGACAACTCTGCAACACTAGAGCTAGAAATGTTTGCTTGTCAGGTTGCTGATGTCAATTCTACAAGAAACGAACAAAATACCTTCTCCAACCTTGAAATAAGGTTGATTTGACTTGAAGCACCTAGTTCATGGGTATGTGCAGGATCATGAGGGGCCAAAAAGTGGCAATATTATGGGTATTGGTAGGGTATGTGGCTGAAGACTTTTTTTTTACCCAAAATTGATGAAATGAAAAGGGTTTTTAGAGGAGATTCTCAGCTTTCCACCAATTTAAATTATTCTTTAATTTGAATTTAACCAATAATTATTATTTATTTTCTATTAGAATTCTGACTAAAGTCCTGATTGATAGGCTGATTCAAAACATCTATAACTTTCAAATGGTATCACATTTTTTAAATCCAAAACATGTGTCACATTCTACGCTTCACATACTATAGGATTAAAAAGAAAATTAAATTTCATGAAGTTTGACCAAGTTAAGGTGGTCGGACATCAGAGTTTTATATTTTTTTTAAAGTTGTAATAAAAATTCATAATTAATTATTTACTTGGAAAAAAATTACAAAAAAATATGCATCACATCTAGACATGAGTCCTCTACTTATATATAAAATCTTATAAAAAAATTATTATCATTTTATTATGGTTAGGGTGGTCAGACAGATACCTACTTTTTTTTTTCTGAAATTTAAGTACTACTACATTGAAATTTCAAATTTTCACCAAATAGATTTTATTTATTTTTAAATAAACCTAGTAGTTTAGAAACTAAATTTAATTTTCTACAGATTCTATTCTTACATATTTTTGAAATAATATAGATAACTTATTCAAATTTTTACGTCAAGTTGCCTAACACTATTTTTTTTGAATTTTTTGCCACTTAAGGGCCTGTTTTTTCCATCATGATCCTGCACATACCCTGACTTGTTGACCAATCTTCAATCACCTACATTCTTGTTAAATTTGTATACATAGGTCTACAAAAACAAAAGCAAGAGGGGAAAAATAGTTGAGGGTTAACAAATAGGGGTTTTCCTTGGGGAAACCCCACTTTGGTAATCAAACCATTAATAAAATAATGAAATGCAAGAGAATGATGAAAAAAAATACAAATTCTATCAACTTACCAAACCCTTGTTGATGAAAATCTGAATTTATATCAATGGATGCTCAAAAATACTTGATTAATGCTTTATTTGATGTTGTAAGATGCTTGAATGAATGGAATATTGCTTGAATATGATTTTTGAATGTTGGAGGATGTAAAATGAGGTGAAAATGACTTATTTATACAATCTTGTGCCTTAGGAACCCATTAATACCTCATCCTAGGCTGGCATCAAGTGATTTTCAATTAAAACAAGAAAGGAAATTTAAAATATTTTGAATTTGGAGCCAAAGCGGACTCATTCACCACCCATAGTGAATGGGTCCCACGTAGGACTTAAAAATGGGTGTTAGGAATTAAGTCACATCTAATGTTATTTGTTGGGTTTACATTCAAAATACACTTAATTAAGGATTATAAGGGCATAAATGAGTCAAATAAAGCATAAGGTGTAAATAGTGAAATGAAGCCTAGAGAGGTGTGAAATCTTGTTACAAGACTTTACAACACTTCAAAATAGGACTAGATTAGTGATGAAAAGGTTATTTTTAGGTGATTTATAATAAATAGAGTCTAGAAGAGTGTAGAAATGTTTTGCAACACTTCAAACACCTTCATAAGATGTCAATATTTGAATTTTAGTACATAAATATACATGTTCAAACCACATTATAAGATATAAATCAGAGAAAAATAGACTAAACATCATGAAACAAGACCTAAAAGGCCATGAAAATGAAAAGGGGCCATTTTTCTATGGCACATTTCTAAAGAGTGACATTTTGGAAGGTAAATAAAGAAGAGGTTCAAAATTAAAGAATATTATACCAAAAGACCTTTGTATTTGGTACATACAAACCTATGTGGACCCATCAGAATAAGAATCTCTCAAGGTGACAAATATTTCATGTTATTAATTCATTATTATTCTATAATGAATTGGGTGATATTTCACAAATAAAAACCAAAAGCTCTAGAAAAGTTTAAATCCTTTAAATATATGGTTGAGAATGAAATGGATTTAAAAATCAAGTGCTTGAGGTCTGATAAAGGTGGTGATTTCACCTCTAATGAATTTTTTGTTAAGATCATGGAATAAAGACATAGTTATTAGCTCCTAGGACCCCTTAGTAAGATGGAGTTGTGGAGAGGAAGAATAAGATAGTTTAGGAAGCAACAAGATTTATGATGAAGGAAGAAAATCTATTGAATTTTTATTGGACAGTAGCAATTCATACTATGGTATGCATACTTAATAGAAGAAAAGCAAGAGTGAACAATTCAAAGAATCCTTATGAGTTATGTTATCTAAAATATCCTACTATAATATATTTTAGAGTATTTCGAAGAAAATGTTATATCAAGAGAGATAAAAAATATTGGGAAAGTTTCATGCAAGATTTGATCAAGGAATATTCATTGGATACTCTACAAAGAGAAAAGAATATATATGATATAACAAAAGGTTGACGAATATTGTTGAAAGTGCAAGTATTAAAATAGATGAAGAACCACATCACATTTTTGTGTTGATAGAAGGATATGAATATGATGAACCCCCTTGCAATGGAGAAGAAAATGATGAAGAGAAAGAAATTTATAGATGAGAGTTGAAGAGGAAGAAGCTTTAGAAAAGATCCCTAAGACTCCTAAGTATGTGTGGAAGAATCATTTTGAAGATCAATTCATTGGAGATAAGACCAAAGGTGCATTGATAAGGAGAAAAGTTGATATGACAAAGGAACAAGTAAAATTTTGTTACCTTTCAAAAGTAGAACCTAAGATAGTAGTTGAAGCATGTAGGGATGATAATTGGATCAAATATATGGATGAAGATTTGAGAAAAATTGAGAAGAATCAAACTTGGGAATCGGTCCCAAGACCAGAAAACAAGAATGTGATAGGAACTAAATGGTTTTTCAGAAACAAACTAAATGAGGATGGAAATTTTGTTAGAAATAATGCTATATTTGTGCGGGTATGTGTAGGATCATGATGGGCCAAAAGGTGGCGATATGATGGGTATGTGTAGGGTATGTAGTTGACAATTTTTTTAACCCAAAATTAATGAAACAAAAAGGGCTTTTAAAGGATATTTTCAGCTTTCCACCAATATAAATTCATATGTTTTAATTTGAGTTTAATAAATAATTATTCTTCATTTTCTATTTGAATTGTGGCTAAAGTATTGATTGATAAGATGATTGAAAAACATCTATAGCTTTCAAACAATATCATTTTTTGAATCCATAACATGCATCCCATTCTATGCTTCACATACTATAGGATTAAAAAAAATGAATTTCATGAATTTTTGACCAAGTTAAGGTGGTTAGACATACTAGTTTTTTATATTTTTCAAAAGTTGTAATAAAAAAATCATAATTAATTATTTACTCAAGGAAAAAAATCACAAAAAAAATGCATCACATCGGGACATGAGTCCTCTACTTTATCTAAAATCTTATAAAAAATATTATCATTTTATTGTGGTTAGGGTGGTCAGACAAACACCTACTTCTTATTTTTTCCTTGAAATTTAAGTACTACTCCATTGAAATTTGAAATTTTCACCAAATATATTTTTAAAAAATAAATAAACCTAATAGTTTAGAAACTACATTCAATTTTCTATAGATTCTATTCTTACATATTTTTGAAATATTATAGATAACATATTCAAATTTTTGCATCAAGTTTCCTATCTCTGATTTTCTATATTTTTTGCCACTTAAGGGCCTATTTTTTCCATGATCATCCCACACATACCCATGTGTAAGGGATACTCACAAGTGGAAATAATAGACTTGTAAGAGACTTTTTCTTTGGAGCAATAAATGGAAGCCATTAGATTTTTTTTTACTTTTGCAGAACATAAAGAGTTCAAAGTATATTAGATGGATGCCAAGTTTATTTTTTGAATGGTGAGTTAGAAGAAGTTTACATTTAAAAAATAGAAGGTTTTCATTTATTAGAGGATTCTGATATGGTCTATAGATTAAAAATTGCATTGTATTGACTCAAACAAGATCTTAGAGCTTGGTATATAGTATTGGATAGATACTTGTTGTAGTAGGGATTCAAAAAGTGTACAACATATAGAAATCATTACTTCAAGGTTGAGGGAGATAAAATATTGATTAAGGTTGTGTATAATTGATGACATAATATTTGAAGGAAATAAATGTATGTGTAAGACATTTGCAGAGAATATGCAAAAAGAGTTTCATATGTAAATTTTTTAGGAGATGAATTTCTTCCTTGGGTTAAAAATTAGTTAATTAGAAAGGGGATTGTTATTTGAAAATAAATGTATGTCAAGGAAATGTTGAAGAATTTTGGAATGGAGGATTCTAAACTAGTGTGTACTCCCATGGTTATTGGTTGCAAGTTAATAAAAAATGATGAATCTCCTAAGATAATGTTTAATTGGTGGGGGGAGTCGGGAAGAGGGTTAGCATTAAAATGAGTTAACAATATGATGAGTCACTACTTTCCACCATAAAACATTCATTTATGAGAGCTATAATGTATAAATAAAAATCATAAACTAATTCTAATTGTTATAGAAACCATGAGGGGAGCTTTTAGAGCTCAGGATGATGTGTACCTTGTTGAAAACTTTTTGTTTTTCAGGTCACAAAGGACTTATTCACCTTCGGTGGTGAATGGTTCCCTATTAGGTTTTTTGAAACTAAGATATGGGTTCTATGCCTTGATTCCCGAGCTCTCAAATCCTCGATTTTCAGCTCTAAAAAACCTATAGTCAATTCTATAGCCTTGTTTCCATGTTCCTGCAGTATGAATGACAAATTTGCAACTTGATAACTTTGAAAAAATTTCTTCAATCTTGTTCTTCAGTTGATCTTCAACCTATAAATTTGCAAACACACATTCAAGAGAAGAAAAAATTATTGATTTTTAGTGAATATGGGTTTGCCTTTGTAAAAACCCTTTTAGGTAATTTATCCAAATAATTAAATTGAAGCATGAACATGAAACAATGGAGTGTTGATACCTTCAAATTTTTCTTGGAGTGCAAATCCACAAACTAACATGTGGTGGCTATGAGGAATGTAGATTTCAATCTCAAATAGGATGTGTAACAATGCTTGCAATATATCTCCAATGCTACATCAACTATATTAGCTCAACAACATCCATGAATGTATTATTCCTTTGTCATGATGATATGATCTTGAATTATTGCAATAATTCTTCTGTAATCCACCCTTGAATATCTTTGAAATGCTCTTGTAATGCTCTTGTAAACTGAAACTTTCTATATTGCATGAATACCCAAATTTTCTAGGAGAAAATATGTGAATTAACCCCATATTTATATTAAACTAGAGATCGACACTAAAATTTAAAAAATTCAAGCCGACACCAAATATAGGATAGAAATTCATCATAATCCCACCAAAATTAAATTAAAAAAGGGGTATCCTACTCAAGGTGGACCCATTCAAGCAAATGGGTCCTAACACAAGTTTCCCAGACTTTTCTTTGGGGGGTAGAAATAACATAAAAAATCCACCTCAAATATGCATAGAAAGGGGGGTCCTATGTGGAGAGGACCCATTCCCTACTAAAGGTGAATGGGTCCTAGCACCATTTTTTAGGACCTTGATTTTTCCAAATTAAATGCTATATGCAATTTGATTATTGAGTTTTGGGATAGATCCTTCAAAATGTGTCATTAAGAAGGCCCAAATTTGAGTTAAAGGGGCCAATGAAGCTCAATTAACCACAATTAATTAATGAAACCCTAGATAAGTGTGAAAGTGTTTTACAACACTTTACAACACAATAAATAAGGTACAACGTAAGTATAATTTATTGAAATAGGGACCTACATTAATGTGAATGTGTACAACACATTACAACATTAAATCAAGGCACTATTAGGTTAATTCAATATCAATTATTACCAAATAAGTAAGGAAAAATGAGATATTTTTCTACATTTACATTTTTCCCCCACTTTAGTGAGAGTTTTCACCGATGACAAAATCACACTAAAGTAGACATTCAAGACACTTTAGTATGCAAGAATAACAAAGATACACCCATACCCTTTCAAAGGCCAAGAAGAATAAAGAAAATGAAAGGATGAAGCACAACCATTCTAGAATGGGGCTATTTGTCTATAACATGCATTTCTCTCTCTAGGCTAGTGGAACCTTAGTCTTTCCACTATGTGAGTTGTCCCAATCAAGTGTTACTCTAGGGTAGTGGAACCTTAATCTATCCATTAGGTGAGTTGTTCCAATGAGGTGGTTTAGTGAGAAAGGCATGCTTGTGTGTCATATTTTCACCATACAATGAGAGTCATGCTAGTGTGTCAACTTACCATCATACTAACCATACCAAATTTATACTCCTAATAACTTCAATAAGGAACCACAATGCTATGATTTGTAAATGATTTTGGATGCCATGTTTGTAAGTTTTATTCTAAAGGAAATTTTTCATTGTTTGTATAAGGTCTTCTTCTTAGGGAACATCATGCCTAATGTCTCCAAGAGTGGACAAGTTAAGAATATCAGATCACCACTTATGGGATACCTCTTGTTTCATATCATTCCCCAAAGGGAGATCATATGCTTATAAATATTACACTCTTGGAGGATATCAAACCCAAGGAAATCGCCAAGAAAAGGACATGTCACAAGAAAAAATAAATCATGCCATGAAATATGTTGAAAGATGTCATTGATGTATGCCCCCACTTTAAAGTGGTTGCTAATACCATTATTGTGAGAAATTGCTTTAAAGTAGCCAATGTTTTATTCCAAGACATGAGAGATTTCCTCAAAAAATCCTATGCCAATTCATATGTTTCTGAAATAAATTTTCATCATGAAATAGGAAAGGAAGGGTTTCCCCTAGAAATGTATAAGGCATATATGGATTTTGGGTTAGTATGTCTTTGCTACATTTTTTTTTTAAAGAGCTTAGAACTGCCATCATTCTCCAAATACTCATAGAAATGGAAGAATGACACAAAGAGAGAAAAATATATATAAAAGGCCTTTTGGGTCAACATATAAGAGGCATGGGTATCTCAATGCCTCAAGTGTGTCATCCCCAAAAGAAAAACACAAGACAAATGAAAAGATAAAAGAAAAAGATTTTGGGTCAACATGTAAGAGACATGAATATCTTGATGACTTGCATTATCCTTAAAAGGAAAACATAATACAAATGAAAAATGTTTATGGCATAGAGAAGAAGGTGGGTACAAATAGAAGAATTCACATAAAGAGATAGATACATGAAATAGAACATCATGGGGAATGACATTAAGCACACACAATCATGAAAAGAAACATGAAATAGAAAAAGACTAGTAAGGCACTTGTGATTCAACCTAAAGTAGATTGCTTGCATCCCAATCTCATTCAGTGTAAATGGAGGGTGGAAAACTAGCCAAAGGGACAATAGCAAGTTCCAAACTAGGGGAAGCACCAAGTTCAAGACTCTTTCGAGGAGATTTTTCACTAAATCTCATAAAAGAGAAAATAATGTATTCAACTCATGATACAATTGTTCATCAAGATGTGTAGTGTCAATGTCATCATCTAGATTAATCACAATAGGAGGTCAAATGAAAATTTCCTTGGAATTTTCTTGTTTGTGTTACAACAAGGGTATAGAGTCATCATGCATTCCTTTAGGGAGCTTCAAATTTTCATTCTCTATGTTATTCTTGCCTTCATAATTTTGTAACCTATGAGAAAAAGCAAGTCATCTACACCTACACTATCTAGCACTTTGATTTAATTTCAATCTATTATCAATTTGTTTTTGTGTAAGAGTGGATTTTTCAATCATAGGTCCCTTCTCTTATTTTTGAGGAATAGAAGAAACAATAGTAGGTTGTTCAACCACTTTCTCTTTATCTTTGCAAATTTGTTTGACTCTAGGAGGGACAGTGGGATTGTTTTGGTTATCTTGCAATCTCTTGTAGAAAATGGTAGGAGGAATTTCTATAGTTTGTTCTTGGATGTTCAAAAGGCCTTTCAAATCAATCATTTCTTCATCAAGGATGGGTGTTTCAATCATAGGTTGAGGCATGTTACAAAGGGATAAGTATTCTATTTTCTTTGCTTTGAAATTTTGATAAGATTTGAAAAAGAAGTCCTCATGAGGCTTAAAAGATTCCATAGGCTCATGCCAAAATAAATCTAATGACAAGTTCCCTCGGGTCGATGTAGGATTAAATCCACTATGATGCACAATAAAGATATTATTAGAAAATGGAAAATTTAGACATTTATACACAACCAAAGGGACAAAATTAATGGAGCAAAGCCATGGATAGCCTAGCTTCACATGAAATTTTTTTGATTTTGGAATGATGGTGAATGAGATTGTTAATTTTTTTGGTCTTAATTTTAAAGGGAGATCTATTGATCCCATTGTAGGATAAGAAAAACCATTGTGCATCTTGATCCATGATTTCAATTTATCATATGTACATCTTGATATAGTTCAAGATTGAATAGGGATTTTCTGTGATCACATTATCTCCACAGATAAGATCAATGGATATCCCATTAGAGGGATTATCATTGATTTGGCTAGCTATGTAAAGAGGACCATTAGGTGCACATTTAAGTATGTTGTTTTGTAATAAATAAATGTCAAGAGGATTTTTAGTTGAGCACTTATGAGGTCTAGCTTTGATAAATGCTACTATTTCAATTGGTTGTTGTGTGTTTTCATCATTTATGTCAACCTTCATCACATCATTCTTTGTTTCACTAGCTTTGAAAAATGAAATAGTCTTCTTAGGCATGTTATTTGTAGAGATTTGTAAATTTTGGTTATTGTCAAAAAGGTCTTGTAAAAGGTGTTTAATCTACACTTACAATATTTCATAATGTGTCCATTTTGTTGATGGTAATGAAAATAATAATTTCTTCAAAAGCCTTTAAGCAATGATATATTAGGATCACACTCTCTAATAGGAAGTAAGGTAAGCATTTTATTCTCAATAAGCTGCCACATGATATTATGAAGGGTATCAGGCAAAGGAGTGAACTCTCTATCCCTTTCCCTAAAAGGAGTTGTTTTCTTTATAGCAGCCACTTGATTATTGGTTTTTTTAATTGTTCAAGGTGAATTTAGTTGTAAAAATCCCTTATTCTACTTCTCAAAATGTTGATTTCCATTCTGAGTTGTGAATTCAATTTTTTAGGATGACTAGGAGGATTTTTCACATCATGACCACCAGTCAAATTTTGATAATCATGAAGGGCTATACATAATTGTGTAAAGGATGGAAATCTCATCATTTAAAGTTTTCTTTTTAGTTTATCTTGTAAGTTGTAAATAAACATTCTTTGAAGGTCAACATCAGAAATATTAATGTTGACTTGTGAATAAAGTGTTTGGTATCTTGCTATGAAATCAGTCACTTTCTCATCCTCTTTCTATTTGCATGTCATTAAATTAGAAAGGGTAATTTTAGGATCCATGTGAATATGGAAGTGGTTGTAAGAGTAATTGTAGTGTTGAAAAATAGATCCCTTTACATTTTCATGCTTGTATGGGCCCTCCTTGTAGATTTTGGATTAATGTTTCCTTGATTTAATGTTTTAATGTGGATGACACATTCACATTACATCTTGGGTCCTTGTGAACTAATGGACTTTAATGGTATGTTGCTAAAGTTTTGTGACACACTTTAACACTTTCCTAGGGCTTTATCAAATAATTAAACATAATAAATCTATTTTTAATCAAAATAAATGCTAATCTTACCTTCTTTAGAGTTTTGTAACACACTTTCAAACTTTTCTAGGATTTTCATTAATATTTGGGATTTCTTATGCTTTAATTGGTCCCACTTTTCATCCACAAGCCTCATTCATTATATATTATTGATGATAATCCTAACACCAATTAATACCCAATCATAATTTAGGTGTTTTTGGCTTATGTGGCCTAGATTTGTGGATTTGGGACTCATTCACCACCTTGGGTGACTGGGTCCCACCTGGATCTTTTGGCCCCAAACCAAATTTCACACATTTCTAAGCACTTTTCATTTTTGGTCCCATACATTATGCCTGATGGGACTCATTTGCCATCTTGGGTGAATAAGTCCCATGTCACCCAAATTCAAATTTAATTCAAAGTTTTGGTGGGATTTAATTCTCCCAAATTTGATGAGTTTGTAGTGTTCTAATTTCAGGAATTCTTGCATAATTAAGTATAAATACAGGTTCTTTCACTTATATTCTCACCTAGTATTCAAGAGAGTTTACAAGAGCATTTGAACATTCACAAAATCATTGAAGATTATTTTAGGGAATATTATCAACCATTTAAGAGCAACATTTAAGAGCAGCATTCAAGTGCCAATCATCATGTCAAATATTCTATCTATGCTATTTTTTTATTGTGCTAACCATTGTTATGTAGGGTTTATGATTCAAGCAAGTGTTTCAATAAATATCAACATCATTCAAGCAAGAGTCAAGAACCACATCCATTATAGCTATTTCAAGAATATTTACAACACCTTATTGCTAGGGTTTGGTGAGTTGCAACTTTGTCTTTTTTTCATTCATCATTCTTCACTCATATTTTATTTCATTTCAAAATTTAATTACAAACAAGGGGTTTGACCAAGGAAAACCCCTATCCACTAACCCCACAAAATTTTTGCCTCTCCTTTGTGTGTGATTTGTAGGTTTAGGTTGCATATTTCCTAAGGAGCAAGATTGGAGAAAAGTTGTCAAATCATTCAAACTGTCAAAGTTGTAATCAAGACTTGGAGAAGATTAGAGAAGACCTAGAGGTTGAAAATTAAAGATTCAAATTCATAAATCAGTCAGGAAGGACAAAATAGACAAGGAATAGAAAAATTAGCTTTGAAAGTTGCAAAAAAGCTTAACTGGACTGATTCTTCACTTCTGGTGAATGAGTACCAATTTCAATATATTTTCAGGATTTTACAAATTTGGATACCCTTTTGGAATATTTCTATTCCTACATAGTTTCCCAAAAAAAATGGACTGATTAACCTAGCTTTCTGAATGAGTCCTAGTTAGCCTTGACAATAGATTTTCTAGTGATTCAAACCTCCATTCAACCATCTCTAGTTTCCCAAGTGCATACTTTCTATTTTTATAGTTTTCTATTACATTTCATTCATCTTTCTAGGTCATTTAGTGTTAGTTTGAAATGTTCAATTAGGGTTTTTCATTTCATAGTGCATCTAATTGTCTTTTCCAAGTTTCAACTTAGTGGTGAACCCCTCATTAGATCATTTTTAGTCCTTAGAAAAACCCTTTTTCAAGATTTCATTCTCCTTTGCAAAGAAATCTCAAGGGTTTGTTCTTGAGTGAAAGTGAAAATTGCCCTTTCTAGGCCCTAAATTAAATCCATCAAGGGTGAACAAAGGAAGAAAATTTTCAAATTTTCATTTTGGTGAACCTACATTTATAAAATCTTATTTTCTTATTTGGATTTCATTACATTATTTTCATTTAACATTGCATGAAAATTTTCATTAGTTAACTTGCATTTTAGGGTTTCAAATTATTCATTAGTTAAAATTCATTTATGTTGCAATTTTTCATCCAATTTCATTTAAAATCATTCAAATTATTCATTTTCATCTTAGACATAGATCAAAAAACATAAAAAGCATAAAGTTGAATTAAAAAATTATGAAATTTTTCAAAAAAATGATCATTGGGATTCATTCACTACCTTGGGTGAATTAGTCCCTCTACATATTTTACATTGCATTTTATGGCATTCAAAACACAATTTCTAAGTTTTTGCTTGTTTTTGTTACCTTTTTATTTTAGTTTGTAGATCTTTGGTTTCCCTCAATTCATTGCATCGAGTTTAAATTCATCCATCTTGTGCATTACGTAAAATCAAAATTGCATTTATAACATTATTGCATAGCTTACAATATAAAATTTGTATCATGAATATGTGATATAACAAGCTTTGGATGCCGTTAAGGACCTTTGTGGATGTGTCAAGTTGTTCCTTCAGAAATGATCCTAATGACATTGACCTTACTCATCCTCACTCAACTCCTAATGCATGTCAATGTTGAGGTCATTGGAGAAGATTATGACAACATGAATACATTCCTAAACGATTGTCTTGACAACCTTGAAGATAGTCCATCCTTTTATCCATCCATGAAACAACCAAATCCTCCTACCATACCATAGAAAAATGGCCCCTTGTCATTTCTGTGGCCTTTTAGTTCTTGTTTCACAATGTTAGATGTATTTTTCTCTATTTTTTTGTTGTAATCTAGCTTGAACCTACATATTTAGGTACTAAAATTCAAATAATGACATCTTGTGAAAGCATTGTGAAGTGTTGTAAAAAAATTCTACACTCTTTTGGACTCTATTCAGTGCAATTCACCTAAGAATCACCTTTTCATCACTAAACAAGTCCTATTTTGAAGTGTTGTAAAGTCTTGTAACAAGATTTCACACTTTTCTAGGCTTAACTTCACTATTTACACCTTTCTTATGCTTTATTTGACCCCTTTATGCCCTTATGAGCTTTAATTAAGTTTATTTTTCAATATAAACTCAACAAACAACATTAAATGTGACCTATTTCTTGACACCCATTTTTAGGCCCTAGGTAGGACCCATTCACCATGGGAGGTGAATGAGTTCCCCTTTGCTCCAAATTCAAAATATTTCAAATTTTCTTTCAGGTTTTTATTCAAAATCACTTGATTTCGGCCTATGATGAGCTATCAATGGGTTACTAAGGCACAATAATGTGTAAATAAGTGTTTTTACATCCATTTCAACCCCCATTCATAAAAGCATTCATCAAGTCCACTTATTCACTCATTCAAGCACTTTTCATTACCTAATCAAGCATTTTGAAGCATCCATTGACATAACTTCATACTTTCTTCAACAAAGGTTTGGTAAGTTGATAGAATTTGCATGTTATTTGTTTATCATTCTCTTTCATTTCATTATTTCATGAAGGGTTTGATTATCAAAGTGGGGTTTGACCAAGGAAAACCCCTATTTGCTAACCCTCAACCATTTTTCCCCTCTTGTGTGTGTTTGCAAACTTTTGTATGCTGATTTAACAAGTATTTAGGTGTTGAATAGTTGTCAACAAGGTACTTCAAGTCAATTTAACCACATTTCAAGCTTGGAAAAAGTATTATGTCTGTTTCCTTTAGAATTGACTTCAACAACTTGACAAGCAGACATCCTCAGATCTAGTGTTGCAGAGTTATCTCCTAATTTCTCAAAATTTTGGGAGAGGATTGATTCATCACCAATGGTGAATGAGTCTCACCTTAAGGTTGGAAATCTAAGCATCGTCAGATTCTGTATCCCAACAATTTTCATCAGAAGCAAGATTGATTCACCACCCTCAATGAATGAGTCCCACTGGTGATTTTCTACAATTCTAGACAACATCTAGAACATTATAGAATCTTCATTAGACCTCTAGGTGCACACTGATTCAACTCATTTCTTTCTTTTATGCACTAATTGTATACATCTAAAAATGGTCATAGTTAATCAAGCTTGTTAATTAATTAAATATGAATTATAGTAATATTCTAAGGTCATCTACATATAAATAAATTTAATTATTTATTTATATCGTTCACTTTCTAATTATTCTAATTTAATTAAATAAATAAGTTTATTTAATTATTACCATCTTCCATATTCCTCTTAATTAAATAAATAAATTTTATAATTTTTTTATATTAATTATCATAAGTTTTAATTTTAAATTCAAATGATATTCCTCTAAATACCTTTTTCACATTTAATTAAATATTCTAAATATTTAATTAAACACTTTCTAATTTTTCACTCTACATTTAATTAAATATTCTAAAATATTTAATTAGAAACTTTCCTCACTCTTCACATAATTAAATATTCTAAAATATTTAATTAGAAACTTTCCTCACT